>JAYKAV010002883.1:467218-771315 GCA_035582835.1 Phoebastria nigripes | reverse complement strand
ACCCAGCTGGCCAATGGGGTATTCCATACCATGCAACGTCATGCTCAGTATAAAAACTAAGGGTGTGGGGGGGCTCTGGGTCCCGGGGATGGGCTCTCGTATCGGGCACGCATCAATTTGGCRGGTGGTGAGCAATTGCATTGTGCATCGCCTGCTTTGTATATTCTGTTGTTGTTGTTGTTGTTATCACTGTTATTATTACTGTTCTACTTTGTTTTATTTCAATAATTAAACTGTTTTTATCTCAACCCGCGAGTTTTCCTACTCGTGCCCTCCCGATTCTCTCCCCCATCCCACTGGAGCCGGGGGGTGAGCGAGCGGCTGCGTGGTGTTTAGGTGCTGCCAGAGTTAAACCACGACAGTTGGAAATACTTAGTTGATGAAAATCCAGTGACACTTTGCTTATGGTGACTCCCAAAATAAACCCAATCTCAGCTATGGTGTAATCTACACGCAACCATCGATCAAAATTTTTTGCTTGAAATACTTTTCTTTATATGAAATTGTCATATTTCATTGTTCTACTGCCTATGATTGAAAAAGAAAGATGATTTTGCTTAGTGTGAATTAATTAGTTCAGGAAAAATGCAGGGAGAATACAGGCTCACTATAAAAAATAATTCAGATTGTACTGACTTCAAGAAGATAATACAATAAAATAAATCAACCCTATACTTCCTATTTCCTTTACTGAAGCATCTCTGTAGAGAAACTAAATTTCTCTCTCCCATAAGAGCTCCCCCTGTAAGGTTCTTCTTGTTTTCTGAGAATTTCCAGTTGCGTGAATTAGTTATAGCATACTCACTGTGAATATGAATTCTTCATGTTACAGTTAAAGTTATTTTTCTCAATTTCATTCATGAGATACAGCAGAAGGCTAATGATGACTCCAGCCATTTAGATTGCTTTTCTTTGGAGTGAGTTTGTGTTATTTTACATTGGTGAATAAGAAAAGAAAATTACATTTGTTTCGTTGACAATCAAAACCAAACAAAGGCTTGTTGAAAAAGAGCATATCTGAACGACAAGATACTAAATAAGTGGAAAATATGTCTTCTAATCAGTAATAAATTATGTATCCATCCAAACTCAGCTCATTTTACTTTTCCCTTTAAAAGGGGTGAATGGCACAGCAGTGGTAGATCAGTGTAGGTGCTGAGTAGAAGTTTTTGACAGTGATATTCCAGTCTCCAGATTTTTGGTTTAGTGTTAAATGAGAGCATCCTTAGAGGTGGGGTTTTAATGCTCATTATTCATTATCATGAAAAGCAGTATGTTTAACACCTAACTCAGTTGGTATGAATCTTGTTTTGTTTCATTTTAAAAGTAAGAGAGATGAAAGATTTTTATATTCTAAGACAATGTTTTTACACTATTAAATGTGTATCCTAGCTTTGGACTCTGACTGGGGCTATTTAACTGAAAAATGAGGAGACCCAATAAAGTCATATAAAATAATTAATGGTTAAAAGAAGCTTCTGTGTACATTCTGAAATTAAAACAGACCATGAATTTAGCAGGATTAAAGAAATATAGATAACTGCTGTTTATGTAATTAAATATATTAGCCATAGGTAAGACATGAGATTTTTTTAATGCTAAGGTTTTTGAAAGGGATATGAAACCTTATGTGTCAGGGTATAACTCAGCCTCTAGTTAGCAGCATTTAGGAAAAAAAATTCTTATAGGCAAGTTACTTCATAACTATCACAGAAATTAAGTAGATATGCATGTACACCTACACTAATCTCCTCAGGCCTGTTCATGCAATCTAACCACCATCAGTGGTAAGTTCTTTCCTCAATTTTCCTTCAGGAAATCCTCATATTAGAAGGACTATCATCATAATATAGTCCTTAAGTATTTGAAAATGGATATTTAAAATTCTTCCTGCTAGTGGAAAGATACATCAGGTTTGGGCTTTTTCTGATATAGCTGCATATGTCTTTATTTGGTTTTATCTTCAATGACATCGATGTGGATGTTTCCTGAAATAAACAAATCTGTTGTGCACTTCTATTTTGTACTGAGGATATATGAAGAATATATAGGAAATGTAAGTAYATATGGGCCATACAAGGATGTGTATTGTAGAATAGTCCAGTGCTGCCATAATTCTTTCCCCTATCTAATCCATTGTTGCTCTCTGTCCCTGTTTCTGACCAATCTTTCTAAAGTTAAGGTGAATTTCCTGTGTACCACTGTCAATAACCTGAATTGTTCTGTTCCTTGGACTCCTGTCTGTGCTTCTCCACAAAGTTATGAGGTGTCATAACTTTGTTTACAATTTGTTGTTTTGCATTCAGTGGTCCTCTGGAAAATTTACTCATAGAAGTACCACTTTGAGCTACCTTATATTTTGACTGGGCATGCTTGGATGATGACTGGCTTAACCAAACAAAAACCAATTAACTAGACATTCTTTCAGACTCCCAAAGAGATAGGTAAGAAAAGAATCAGAGACAAGAAACTATGAAGAAGGGAAGAAGCAAGCCCTACTTCTAAGCATCATTCTTTTTAGGTGTTTGGTGCCACTCCACACAGGCTACCAGTTCTAGTGCTGACAATCCATCTCATGACTGTTTGTGTTCTTCTGAAGTGTTTTTGAAGAACTGCGTCTGAAGTATGTCATTTACTAACTCTACTAATTTGCCTTTTATGGTACAGCTGCTTGCTGAGTTTACTTCTGCACCAATAAGCGAGAACAATGCTGCAGTTTGATTCATTCTGTGCAAAAAGGAAGAAATTATATTGAGAATCTTGTTGAACTGAATTTGAACAAAAAACTATTTATTGACATTCCTAAGTGATCTGAAGGATTAATTAGTAGGAAAATGGTGCATAGAAATTTTAAATAAGAGAAAGGTTTCATTTCAGCTTATAGGCTATAATACTTTTATTTCCACTTCTAAAAGAAGCTTCTGTAAGGAATTAACCTTTGTATTGACATTTTTCAGTCCACAAATAGGTTTTAGGTTACACTTAAACGAGGCCTGCATTGCTGACTCTGGAAGTTAACTAGCGCATGAGCAATTCAGCAGAAATTCGTAAACATGAATGTTACAAGTTCCAGGTATCATATTCTTGTTAGAAAAACCTCAGTACTTACAATTTCTCCAGAACATTTTTTCCATAATTGACCTTTAAAATCATGACAGGGGAACAAAGCATTGGCTGACATTTCAGGTGAAATAGGAGGATTTCCTCATATTTTATTACTAAGTTTGTTTTTCTTTTATTGCCGACTATGGGAGGAATAATTTGTGTCTGTTTTTAATCAACCAGTATCGGCATGGAAAATTACTAAGGGTGCCACTTCACTGGAAGTGGAAACTGTTGTTTCCTTTTGAAAAAAAACATAATAATTTATAATTTTCAGACAGGCACTCAGAGAATGATATGATAGCAATGATCTACTCTTTTTTCATAGCCTCAGAATTGCTCCATCCATGTGTGTGCCTATTTGAGGATGAAAGGAGAGTTTGTGGCTCAGTTTTGTGCCTTCCAGTTGTATTTGCTCATTTTCTTTTGGGAAATGGTCTGTTCTGGAGTTATGTAAGGATTCCCAGATTTGGCACTCTTGTCCAAAGACAGTGTAAGAAAAAGCTGGGTAAAAATTGTTGTGACAAGTTAGGCAGACAGTATGAACATTTAGTCCTGAGTCTCAGATCACAGGTAAAACTACTCCTTTGTGTAGCAGCATTAATTATATGTGCTATCAAAATCTCATTTATGGGACTCTCAGTCATAAGACCAACTCATGAGTTATTTCCTATTAATCCAGTTCTCAACGTCTGGGCTGTTGGTGTACATAGGCAGGAAACAAATCACCTAAAGAGTCCGTGTGGAATGAATTGAAGAATAAAAGCATATAACAATAAAAATGGTAGTCTAAACATCTCAGCAAAAGAGCAAGATTTAAGAGTACAGTTAGTTGATGGTTGCTTAGACAAAAAGCAGTAAATTAGAGACTATAAATAACAGAACAGCTAAAGGCTTTGTAATAATGTCCTGTAACACAATTTGGGAGGCAGTGGTTTACTGTTATTACCTCTAATGACCAGACTCTGTATAAAGAACAAAAACTGAAAACCACACTATACCTATAAATTTAATGAAGCACATTTAGTCTACAAACACACACACACGAATGTAAATGGCCGTTTTATGTATAGTAAAACAAGGAAAACAAAGAAGTCCCGAGACAGAAGACTGAATCCAAAGCTGAAATCTGACATACTTGAGTTTATTACAACTCCTCTTTGAGCTTGTCTCACAGATAACACGTGCTGCCACCTGAACCTGGAGCTAGCTCTAATTCACACACAGAAGCTCAATTCTTTCTTTCTGGAGGTTACCAGTTAGATTTCATTCCTGAAGCTGGGCCTGTATGTGCGCATGCGTGTGTGTGTGGTAAGGTTTCCTCTTTTCCTCGTCCTGAGAGGATTTTAAGTATTGCAGATCCTAGTTGCAGATTCGTCACCCTTTATCTCAAGCTGTACCAGCTAATACTCTTCTCTCCAGAAGTTTCTGCTTTGTGGTGGCCAGAAATGACTACAGCTTTGACAGCAGGTTTGACACCACTTCCAAAGTCAAGATTTTCTTTTCCCAAAGAATTTAGTATCTCCCTGGATCTGTGGCCAGGAAAACGGGTCATATTATACCTTCAAGTTGCTTTCCAGTTCAGAGGCTCACCTGGCGGCTTATAAGACATCTCAATTTCTTTTTTTAGTGAATGTATGAGGCTCCCTGCATTGTTTTATGCGATGAAGTGATACTGCCTGCTGATGGCTCCGTGACTGAAATGCTGCCGTGTGTCAGCTGAGGTGGCTCACAGCATGGAGCTGTGTGCTGGGGAGCAGCCGGGGCACAAGGGCTGGTGGGAAATGCGCGCTGTCCCGTGGATGCTGAGCAGTGCTGTAGTCCCACTTCTGCTCTGGGACCTGACCGTGTCAGGTGTGTAGAGTTGGTGGGTCTGTGCCTGGGAGATGGAAAGAGGCTGCGACATATCTCAGGGAGCAACCAGGTGTTGTTCGCAGCTGAGAGAGAGGTCTGAAAGGGCTGTGTAAAATGATGGGGTGAAAAAAGAGCTGCTCCCATGGAGAAAAACTCGCTCTCCAAGAAAAGCTTACAGGAAGTTACAACTCAGAGCAAACATGGGGCAGTTTCCTCAGAGAAGCTACAGACCCAGCAGCACCCTGCAAGGTCTCACCTGACAGTTTGATGCCCTTACCAGGACTGATTTTCTGGGCAACGCTTCTCCCTTAGTACGTTTTAGTCAGTGTTTCGAAACACGTCTACCATCCTCTAGGTTCAATTAGTCATGGTGATGTCTTGCATTGCTGTTGTCTTGCTGAAACAAGCTGATGATCTCACTCAGTGACCATAGCTAATACAGCAGGCAGCTGCCCAGGTTGGGCTTCTTTAGCTTTAAAATGGAATCCTATGAAGCAAGGAAATAGTTGATGTAAAATATAGCTTTGTGCCTTGCCCTCTGTATTTAAGACACTACATAAACAGATGGTTTAAATATGGATAATGCAGTAATTCTGGATATATTTACCAGTGTGCTTTATTGAGGGAGTGCATGTTTATATTGTGTGCTTGTGATCCCCAGAATGGCAAAGTTGTCTTCTCTTTATACAAATCATGGGATCTCTGACAACTTATCAGAGACTCTTGTCTAAAACCTCTCCTTTCTCTGTGCACACAAGTTCCAAGATGTGGTGCAATTCAATGGTATAAACACTTTTGTTTGTTTTATAGAGCCAGTGACAGCACAGGATATGAATTGTTTTCCTTTTGAAATGAAAAAAACCCCAACTTTCTTTCAGCTCTGTTACAGTAAATTGTTCCTTAAGTGCCAAGAAGTTACAATAGATGCCTGAACATTTATGAGAAGATGCTGTGTTCTAAGTACGTACACTCCTGAGTGGGAGCAGATTAACATAAACACCAGCAGCTTATCACTGCATTATTCCACTGTATAAGGATTTTTTTTTTTTTTTTTACTGACAAACAGTATAGGGAGAATGAAAGCCAGATGGCAACATTTCAATTTAGTCAAGAGAAGATTTCCCATAACCATTTATTTAAATATTTCATTTGATGCAAGGAAATTATCAATTGTTCTCTAAGTAATGAGCTTCAACATTAATCACTTCTTAAAATCTGTCTTTGATTTTCCAAGAAACTATGTTAATGCTTTGGGTTAACATAAAACAATAAAACATTTTTTTTCTTATTTGCCATTATACAAAATCATGATTTAAGCATTACTGATCTCTTTATTTTTAACTTGATTTTAAAGCTGTCAAACTATATAACTTGTACAAAGAAATAACTAACTTTACAGAACTTTACAGAAAGGTGACATAGTTGGTTACAATTTAATCGTTTCAATAAGACAATTGTTCCATTAAATTTGAAGGCAGCTTGAAATGGTGCCTGCATAGTACCTGCTACTGAATGACAGGAACTCAGTAGGTGAAGTGCTCCAGGACCAGAACATCTCTTCTGTTTCTTTACCAGGCTGAAGGCAGTTTTTCTGCTTCCCTACCTTCAGCAACCTCCACCGTTCTCTGAGAAGGGGCTGTGTAAAGTGGGAGCAGAGAGGAAAGAGGGAGGAGAAGGGAAGGTTTTGCCTGCTCTCACACCTTCCCTTCTGCCCTGACTGTATGACACCTTGGCACATGTAGCAGCCCTTTCCCAGGCTATGACTCAAATATATTTTCATTTGAAAATACAGATTGTTGGGAAATTGCATCATCGAGCCCAAGGGGCAACCTCAGGTTCTTGGGAGCAGCAAGAAGTTTATGTCTTGGAGCAAGACTAGCCAGTTTTCTATGTGAGTCTCTGCTTTCCTCGAGACCCAGGTCTTGACAAGAACAAACCTATAAACATTTTAAGCAACAGAGAGAAATCTGTAGATTTAGTTGCAAGTGTACCTTCATCAGTTTGTCACTAGGGTTTAAGCGAGGATGGGGAGCTCTGAGAGGTCAGTTTGCAAAGAGACCGTGAGAAGCAAAACAGGCCACCTTGCTGGCTTAATGCCCTCCCCCCACGCCCAGTAAATTCTTGCAGCCTGTGAGATCCTAACTATATATTCTTATCCCTGCTGGACAGCACATTCAGAAGCTGAGTGGAGAGGACTAATTATTGGTTATTTGTTTTGGAAGTATTTGTATGATACAGGACCAAAAAAAAAGTACATCTGCTGTTATTTTATTGCTTTTTTTTGGTGGGATATGTGTCTGTATGTGAAATACCCCTTGTGCTTTTCCACTTAAGCGCAGTGCTTCAAGACCATTCTCCACCTTAAAATTCATCCTAGAGTTTGTGTTTTTTTAAAAACAAAACCACTCTGTGACAATGTGGGTGGTTGGGTATGTCATAATCCTGTCATGCACTTGGGTGCCCAGACTGCAAAGAATCTCTTAATTTTCAAGCAGGCAGGAGAATTTCTTTACCTGAATGGAAAGCAGGCTGCCTCCTTGGCTCTGAAAGATGCCACCCAAGTAGGCTGAGAGGAAAAGGCCAGTAAGCCTCTCCTTTTAACTCAAAATTGCCTCTTGACGAACCATTTGATTTTGACTTGTATCATATTGTTGTGGTATTTCTGTTCCAGAATATGGAATACTATGCTGTTATTAAAAACATGTTAGCAGAACCCAGCAGTCGGTGGTACAGGGAAAGCTGTAAGCAGAGCAGGCTATCGAAGAGCACTCCGAAAGTCAAAATGTGCTATGGAAAGTAGGCGTGTTTGGGTATGTGATCCTAGGGAGTCTGCTGGGCTGCTAGACAGTTTGGGGAGCAAGAAATGCTGGGTAAGTTGATGGAGACAGGCTTTGACTGCTACTAAGTGAGTTGATCCAGATGAGTAAAAATCCATTTTGCTGATAAGATTTAACATGTGTGACAACAGTATGGCAAACTCACTGGAAAAAAGCCTGCAAGGATATCTTATAGTATCAGCCTACAAACTCTTTTTTGTTCAAAGCCAAGAAAAAAGTTGCCTGTATATTCCAGCAGGACGGTATCTTGTCTGGGGCTCGACTGTGAGAAATCCAAGCTATTGAAGTTGAAAAAGTGTCTTTTAGCATTTCTCCTTCAATAGTAAAGGAGGGCTAAAAGCTGTGTGATGGCTTTGATAGATGTGGATAGATCTCTGCCAGGTGGATAGGGTGGTTGGTAGTTCTCTACGGTTTTGAAGGAAGCATTGCTAAGTGTCAATTATCATTTAGATATTCTTTTTTCGACTCCATTAGTTCTGAGGAGCAAGAGTAGCTCTCAATAGTGATAGGCCAGGTAGTTTTTATAGGTTCTGGTCTTCTCTTTCTGTGGTCAGTTCAAGTCCTCTAAGTCAGATAAAGTGAGTGGCTTTTCTAGTTCTCTAGCTCGTAAGTGTCTCAAAGATTTACTGTTTGTATTTTATTTACAAAGAAAGATGAGAGCTGTTTGAACTGACTGGTACTTCAGTGAGAAATGGATCCAATGAATTAACTGGCATGGTCACACAGATTTATCCAARTTGAAGGAGTTTTAACAATATACTTGAATTCTGTAGCGAGACAGTGAGTTATGCATTCATTGTATCTGAGCAGTTCCTTGCAGCTTCGGCACCATGCTTCTTTGTGTCTGTTTTGCATTGCTATTTTTCTTGACTGAAGACAGACAGACCCTGCAATAAAATATCTGTCATGGCTGATTCTTTTCTATCCCTTGCTTTATTATGGCCCCAAAATACTTTTATAAAAGACTGGTGCTGATTTCACAGAGCAGTGACTTTACTACAGGTGGGGAGTTGTTGGACACCTATAGTTTGTGCGTGTCTACAAAGTAGGATCATGTCACTTAAGTTTAACTAGTTCTCTAATACATATTCCCCATTAACAAACTATTATTTCTCTAAACTTCTAAACAACAGTCAGATAACCATTCTTGTATTTTGCTGTTTGTTTGCAGCTGAAATGATGTCCCATGTGTCATTTTAACATGCATCTGGAAGTGTCAAATATTCTCAAAGAAAGCCAAGTTGGAGCATGATGGAATGTCATTAAAAAGTGAGTTTTCATTCCACTGCTGAGGCAAACCTATTCACTTCTGAATACTCCTCATGGACACGGAGCAGCATGGAATGAGACAGGCAAACCTGAAGCAACAGCAGAACACAACTTTCATGATAAACATAGAATTGCAAACCGCTGGAATATAGTGCCAAATTGTGGTTTATGTTGCATTGTGACAGAACGCTGTGAGGCAGGATAACATTGCCAAGCATTAGCAACAGTCAATTCCTATGTGAGGAATTAAAAGTTACGTTGAGAAATTGTTCACATCTGTTCAACATTCTCTATATTAATATGGCATTTTGTCTTTCAGATATGCTATGGCAGAATTTTCACTTAAAAATTTAGCTAATCATTCAACATACGAATTGTGGGTTTTCGTCTGTGTTATTAGACATGGACAGATAAAAACAAATTTAAAAATAGTCATTCACTTCAACCAATCTTACAGCCTTTTTTTGATTGCTAACAACATTATTTAAGTGCCAAGAAATTAGTGGATACTAGAGATTTTTAAAACAGTGGCACAAGTATTAGAACCAGAGATGATTCTTCACTTACATGATCATGAGAGGCAAAAGCAATAACCTTACAATTTTTCTAGTTGATCACAACTGGGCCACCCAACTTGAAATGAAGATATGTCTAATCAGTCCAGAGAATAAAGTATTAGAAGGTACTAACTGAATAACTAAAATAGATAGAGTTAAGGTAATTATAAGGTGGGAAGAAAAATTCCTGAGAAAATTAAGTTTGGAGTAGGTTAGGTACTACGTGAGAGCAGCGAGTTATACAGCACAGTGGTAAAAGAAATTTGAGTGGACTCTGGGAGATAATGTTTGTAAAGATCCCTTTCCGTCTGGGAACGCCTAATGAGTAAAGGGGGAAGGAAGAAGACAGACAAGGAGACATGCCTCAAAAGCTGCAAAGGATCAAGGGAGAGAGATAGGGAGAAAGAAGGAAAGCAGATAAATAATCTTTGACAACCATTTAAAACAAATGCATTTGGGGATAGATGAGTGGGGTGCAGTAGTAAGCATTTTGGCGCAATGCTGCATCGTGAGTCCTGGAAAGTGTTGAGAGTGTGAGGGAGAAAAGTGAGAAGGCATTAAACTGATTATGAGAGAGTGAGTTTTGAAAACAAGATGGATAACAACATCGGTATTTGGTGCAGAAATGGGATGTGGTAGACAGAAAACAGGAGCAAAACAAGCAGCTTTCTGAGGTGATAGTGGTACGTTTGCAAGACAACTGAAAACATGGGATTAAGCATAGTGTAGAGAGTGACTCGTAAAGTAGCAGCAAATGTTGTAGCTGAAACTCCGATAAAGTAACAAGACAGTATTGATGAAGAGCTGACAAGAGAAGAGGGGATAATCTATGATTCTCATCTTGAAGGATTCTATTGCAGTAAGGCAACTAAAGAGTCTCGAGGGTCACGAAAGGAGATAGGCTAAAAATCAGCCTTAAGCATCCATAGAGAGTAAGAGATAAAACCAAGTAAATTATGGGAGGTCATTTGCAACATTTACTTTGCTTGTAAAAAAGATAATTTTTTTCATGTAGTGAATGCGTTGCCTACACTAAACAGTAATATTAGTCTCCTGAGCCTTGTGGCTATTTTGACAAGCTAAAACATTTATTTTAAAATTACTATTATTTACTTTAAATGGCAGTGTATTCTGGCTTTGTCTTTAGATGACTTGAACATTTTCAGTCTAAGGTAAGTACAATCTTTATCATAACATTTATTTTTTACTGCTTTTGCATATGAATCCTTTTTGAGTTGTTTCATGAATCCCTGCAGCAGTCATTGTAATGAAGATCATATCTCCACTACAATGACCTTTATTACAGAAAAAAAAAGTTTAACATTTAAAATTCTTCATTCCAAGAAACATTATGTGGTGGAATGTATTTCTAAGTGGTGAAATAATATTTTCAGTTGCAGATTATATATCCCAAATTACATTCACTTAATTTTTAATTCCTGTAATTAATGCTACTAAAGCAGTTTAAAAGACAAAGGTTGTGGTAATCCTAGTTAATATCATTAATATTGCTTTCACTGTAGAATAAACACATTAGAAAAAATTAAGCTGTGGTGCAAATGGGTCCTATTCCACTCTTCTGTTGATCCTAAAATGACTTTAGGTTTGCTTAGACCAGAGCTTAATTTGGTCTATTGATATAAAAGTTTTTATGAAGTGAAATGCACAGGAACCAGAAAAAATAAGCAAGGATGCCAGAAGTATGGCAACCTCCACTGGATGCATTGGTATCCAGAACGATATCATGGTAGTGAGTATATAATAAACACCTAGTTAACTGATATAAACTAACTGACACTGCATGAGACCAGCATATTCTATAGCATGAAGCCAATGGAATGATGTAATAAAGGATCAAGTTTAGATAAAAATATTGACTTTAATATTGAGATATTTGCAACATTGCCAAACTCAAATGCTCAGAATGACTGTTTTGAATTTGACTTAATCATGATACATTTTTTAAGAAATGCACCCTGTATTTCTAAAAATATTTTTATTTTTAGGGTTGGGGTTTTTTCTGAGTTTCTGTGTGTAGTAAGAACAGGCCACATTTTGAAGTTTTTCTGTGCAATTATTACAGACTGAAAACTTCATCAAAAAAAGACAAGATTCTTTTAGAACCCCAAGACTCTCAGAGCAAGGACTTCAGGTAAACAGTGAAATGTTATGAAACTTGCCATAAAATTTTGAAAGCTTGCAGCACCACTTGTGAGATACATTGTTTTCCACATATGCATTCAACTTTTTAAAGTATGATAACACCAACTTCAAGGCTGGTCGTACAAGCCCTGCAAGCAGAGACATGCTGTATAAAAAAATCTAATAACCTGTGAATACAGCTGAGGGTAAAATTAGTCTGGAAAATGGAAGTCAGTGGAATCTTGTTCATGCTTCATGGCTTGATTGGACAGTCAAGGCAATATGTAATACGATATATTGTTATGCCTGGGATTAGCTCTGTTTTCCTTTTATTTTATTGTCTGTTTAAATTAAACCGCTGCAACTTCACTTTTTCATGTCACTTGTTCGAGTCAAGCCCAAACAGAAGAGACTTAATCTAATTGACATGTATACTAAAAGCACATACTGAAAGAAAAACTAGACAGTCAGCATTAATATTACTGATTTACAAGCTCTTCTGCTCTGACCCATACTAGATCCCGTGGAAATCTCTGTAAATTACTCTGGGTAATGAAATATTTAGAAATCACATTACAGAAGTTGCCAAGAGGGTGGGATGTACCCAACATTTAGTTGTCATTTTCAGTAAATTTCCATTTTATCATAATGCCCACAATTCTACTAGAGCTCTGAGTGTAATGTAACCACAAGGAAATCCAGAGAGGCATGCAGTGAGGTTTTGGGTTTTTTTGTGTGTTGAGCTTTTTTGTTACATGAATATTTGAAAAGCACTTTGAGTTCATTATATGCTTTAGTAAACAAGTTCCAGTCCAAGAAGTAAAATTTGAAAATACCTGGCCATTTTATTGTTAAATAATGTAACCTGGGGGGGCAGAGGGGGGGATGGACAAGAGCTTTTGACAATGGAGCAGAACAAGGAAAGCCCAAGAATATTGCATGTTTTTACCACCAGCTATATTACCCAGCAGCACTAGCCACAAGATCCTAAAGGAGCAGTGACTGCACACTTGACCACCTCTCACCTAGGTAGGGAGTTACTGCCAGGCAGAATCTACCTCATCCAGCTAAAAGCCACAGAAATGCAAACTTGCACAATTTCTCTAGGATTCCTTCACTCTAAGGTGTTGCAAACAGCACTTAAGATTGCTAGTACTGAATCACAGGCTTTTACTACTGTGAGGAAGAGGATAATTTAATTGGCAATACAGTTGTAAGTTCTTCTGTGAGATAGCTTCTAGAGAGATGAAGAACAAAGGGTAATGAATCTACTACAGTTTTATATTATTCACATGTAAATAAGGGAAAAAAGATGGGGTTCATTCAGAGATTTTTTTTTAGGGGGAACACAAAGAGAACTGTTCCTTCCTCTCTCTTCTCTAGAGGACAGGTGCCACAAGGGGAGGATCCCTGAAAGAACACTTCTGGAGGGTATGCGGCTTTATCCAGTGAAGAAAGAAGCTAGTCACTGAAATTGTGATCAAGAGAAAGGACTCTGAGGTAGCAACATTTTAATATTATGTTATGATTTTAACCAAAGAGGTCTTTAGTGCAGGCCGTTCACTCCAGGAGGATTCAGAAAGTTCAGTCCTGTAACAGCTTAATAGACAGGTAACAACTTCAGAAAACACCTTTTATTTCTTTCCCTGTTCTTGGTGGTCTTGAGGGTAGAAGCACACTGACTGCTGGTGTCTCCAATGCTGTTGTAACTGTTTAATGGAGAAATAACACACTTTACTTTCCAGGATAGCCAGTGCAGCTCACAAGAGTACATTTGTGTCCCTGCCAGCCAGGGAATGCTGCTCACATTGGTAAGAATGATGACAGTCAAAGTAAAAAACAGAATACAACCTGGATTTGGATTTTTAATGTATTTTTTAATGAAAAGAAAAAACTCTTTCTGCTTCATCATCTGCATAGTCAAAATCTGGGATTTATTAAGACATTAAATATGAACTGGGGTTTTTTGTTCAACATTTTTTTCCTACTATTTCCATTACTCTTCAGAATAAAAGGCATCCTAAGGTTGTTCAAAATTGAAAAATTATGAATTATAGCCTGTCTTTCCTTTATGGAATAAGGAGATTAATATTTAACGTAGGGGGGGAAAAAGCAACTAATATAGTGCTTCTTAATTGCATATATATTTATAAAAAACAACAAAAGTACTCTAAATGAACTACAAAAACATTCCCTTGGCCTGTTTGTTAAAGATAAAGTTCTATGTTTATGAACCACACATTAAAAGCCAGACATTGGGTTTTATTTCTGCAAGAGCTGGTCCAGTTATTTCTGATTAGTTGTTGAGACATTTTAGAAACTATCAGATATATTTATCCAACATTTGCTTGGCTGACTCTCAAGGAGAGGATCAAGAAAGGAAATGGAGAACACCAGTGATAAACTATTCCCAGGAACATTCTGAAGCTGGCAAACTCTCAAAATCATGTTTTACTGAGATTCAGATGAACTGCATATTATGTACAGTCTTTGGAAAACGAGCTAGATTAGATTAATGCATTCTGTGCTGTGGTCCCTGAATTTAAGATGAAATGTGTACTAAATCTGCCATGATTTCTGTTGTTTTATTTGGTGGTAAGCAGTCATAGTGTAAGATGGCTCCAAACAAATCTGTGAAATTAAAAGACATACTTCTGGAAGTATGAAGAGCAGACTGAATCACCTGAGCATGCTTGGCTTGTTGAAAAAGGCTGGCTCAGTGATGTCTACGTGCACAATTCTGATTTTTCTATTTATTGGTAACTTAGCCTGTACTGTTAACAGAAGAGCTAACATCATTTTTATTGCCACTATATATGTAAATTTTCTTTCAAGAATGTCTTACTAAAGTTGTTTTAGTAAATTGCCTGTAGCTAAGTATTCCAAAAGTCTGCCTTTCTCCATATACCCAAATGCTAGTCCCCTGTTTCAGACAAATTACCTCTTCACCTTGCCTCCACAGAAATGTTCTTATGGTATGCTTAATTCATATTTTGCCACCAGACGCCCACTAAGTGGGTAGAAATGTGATACTAGGGAGAAATTCCTGTTGCACTTATTGCATGACAGATAATATAGTTTCAACTAGAACTATGATTAGTGACAACAGAATTGCATCTACAGAAAAAATAGGAAAAATTGTTATTATGTAGAAAAGCATCTATTTTATTTACATCATAGCAAAATTATTTTAATCACTAATAAAATCTGTAATATAATCTCTAACATAGTCAAAGTGACATGAAAGAGATACAAAACAACTATGTTGTGGGAATTATAGACACTTTAATACACATTGTGTTGATGAACTGGCCAAGACTTGCTTCAAATGCGGCTCCACCACTGTGAAAATCTGAAGTAAAATGGAGGATCATGAAGTTTGAGACTAGTTTCATCCAAACGCTATGTGTCATTTACAATATCAGATCCACGTAAAGGAGCTGGTATGTTAGATTATATGTTGCAAATAATTTTCAATTAACATTAGTTCATATATAAATGAGCTTCTCAGTTGCTAYAGCTAGTTATTTATGCAAGCTAAAATTACAAAAGAGAAAAGCCAGAAATTGCCATGAACTAGTAAGTCAAACTTTCTATGCTGCTATTCAGCAAAGAGAAGGCTTTAAGTAAAACACTTTATTAAGACAGGCACATTTAATTGCTGAGCTGTCAATACGGCAATGATTACGTTTGACAAAATAATCAGCCTCACTGGTTTTTCTTTTCTGCAAATTTCATACTGCTCTTGAGAGGTACCCAGAAGCTGAAGCACTGGCATTTCAACACGTCATTACTGTAATGCTACGTTGTTTAGGAGGTTACAGGTATGTGCATATCGTGGATGGGAGAACAACTACAGAATAGATGAGCATGATACAAACAGACATAGAAAGCAGAGGTATCTTTGGCAAAATGCAGCTCATGACATAAGGAAAGACCAGAAGACTGGTCACTCATGAGGGAGATACAGTGCATTCAGTTTTGTGAGATTCCTGCTGATTCCATTGTTCTTTGTGTAAAAAAAGCAACACTGCAAATATTATCTGTGCAAGCTGTTGAATTTTGGAGCGGATTAGATTCATAAAAACCCATAAAATCCCTCTTTTTTGATGTGTGGAAATTGAGTTTCTATGTTTTTCTACTGTGGGATCTTCACGAAGAATCAAAAAAGTCTGTGCATGTCTGGCTTCAGGTTTTGCCAACACGCACTGTCTCCAACCCCCTCTTAAACATATCAGGAGCTTGAATGCATATCTTGGCCTGGGCCCTCTGAAGTCAACCTATGTCTCTGTTTCCATCTGGGATTTCACCARGAAGTGCTTGAAGTACCAAGCTGTAGGCTGATACCGTGAGATTTGCAGACCTGAGAAATTCAGATAAGCCCATACAAGCTTTGAACCTCCAAACCTTTTGAAGTTTGCCTGTCATGAAGTGTAACTCCATTGCTGTCTGCAGACAACACTGAAACATGAATAGAAACAGATCTCTGTTTTGAAAAGCTACTGTGGGTGGCTTAAGGACAAACAAATAAATACAACTATGTATGGAAATATAATGTCTTTCAGAGAAGCACTCTGTCTCTTTGCACACTTGAGTATTTCCCTGCATCCATGACGACAAAAAAAGCTCATGAAATGAGTTGTTTTCCTACTCACCCCTGCATTTTCATTGCGGGTGATCTGATGCAGTGATGTGCTCTTTAAACATTCATTTCTTTAATTACACAGTCAAGCTGTTGTTGTTTACCATTTTCCCATTAAGCTGGTCAAGGGTGTATATATCAAGGAAAATCCAGCAGCAGCCAGAAGTTGCTGCAGTAGAAGGAAGAGTGAGCAACCGACAGGCATTGACAGTGACTCAGTGCAGAGCAGAGCATACACCCAGCCCAATTTTTCTAAAGGCTGTCAGCTCTGTCTGCTATGTGTAAAGGCATAATATCATGAGACCTGCTGTTTTTAACAACGACAAATAGAAGATACTTCAGGAAAGTATACAAGGATCAGGAAAATTTAGGGTGATACTTCCTCTTGCAAACCTTCCCAGCTTCCAATAGTCTTTGAAAAAGGTGTTTCCTAAACTAAATGTTGCATAAACTTTGCAGACATGTTTAATGCTCCTATAGACTTTCTTCACAAATTGTGGGTTCAAAAGCTTATTCCTAGGAGACAAAATCGTATGGCAATTAATTCTGTGAAGTCTGAGAATGTCTACAATTATACATCATCTACAACTTCTTCTGGGAAAAAAAGTTTTTTTTCCTGGGAAAAAAAAAGTGGTTAATCTTTTTTTAAGTCTTTTGCTTAAAAATTTTGTTTGCTGCCTTTTGTGTTTTGAGAAACACTGAACAATCATTATCTGTCTTCTCCATAAATGTCACCATTTTACTGGCCCAAGACTGAAGAAAAGGTTTCAGGTAGATCTAAATAGCAACCTTCCAATACCTAAGAGAAGGTCATCAAGAAGACAGAGCTAGGCTCTTCACAACAGGAGGACAACACACAACAGACATGTGGAAACAAGAAATTATCAGATGATATATAAGGAAAAGCTTTCATACCATGAGGACAGTGGAGCAGTGGAAGAGGCTGTCCAGGGAGGCTGTGCAGTTTCCATCTTTGGATTTTTTTCAAGATCCAACTGGATAAACCCCAGAGCTCACCCTATTTGAAAAGGTGGTTGGACTAGAGACCTCCTGAGGTCTCTTCTGAACTGAGTTTTCCTATGATCCTGTATCATACCATCTGCTATTTTTTTCCAAACAGAAAAGTCCTTCCTCATACAGAAACCATTGTCTACCTTTGACCGTTTTTGTTGCACTTCTACATTTTACTGTATCCTTTTTGAGGGCAACCAGAACTGCACATGCTTTTCAGGAGAGAGTGCAATGAAGATTAATGAAGTGCACAGAGATATTTACTACTACGTTCTTTAGTCCTTCAGAAGTATTTTTGTCCTAGTCTATTTGCCTTTTTGACTGGACCTCACTATGGAGTCACTATTTTTGGAGGATTATATACAATAATCCAATAGCTGTGGGTAGATGAAGTCCTGTCAAATGGTCACAGCAAATTTAGAACCCATCTTTTTGTAGATACGATTAAATCTGGTTTTGCTTGTGTGTATTTCTTTGCATGTATTGACCCTGGTTTTCATCTGTCGTTTAATATTGTTAACTCTTCTTGCAGTACTTCAGTCAGGATAGTTTTGAACTAATATGAATTTTTTTGTATCATATGAAAGTTTCATTACAGAGTGAACAACAATGCAAATTATATATTTGTTTCATATTATGCTTTTGTCTGTTTTCAAGGCACCTTAAAAGCTATTAGAAAATGAAAACTCACCAGCTAGCATGTGGATCAAAGGAGAATGAAGATATAAAATTTTGTTACTAGTGTCCATGCTTTTCTTTTAAATACTTTTTTCATTGTTATGGTTTTACACCTAACTTGCCAGAGCTAAGGCCAATTTCTTTTTATTCTAGTTGGACATGACTTCCATTTCTGTGGGATGACTGTTGTATTAGCCTCCTTTACTCTGACTTACACTTTAAGCTTGATATTGTTATACTGTTCTTTTCAAGGTTATTTGGCTTGATAGAATGTTTATTCAAAGCYTCTGTTGTCATATGTCTCCATACCTTTGGGCTATTCCTAATAATTTTCCATTATTAAAGTTTCTAGTGTAGTTTAATAATTACATATTCATAGAATCATAGAATGGTTTGGGTTGGAAGGGACCTTGAAGATCATCCAGTTCCATCCCCCCTGCCATGGGCAGGGACACCTTCCACTAGACCAGGTTGCTCAAAGCACAATCCAGCCTGGCCTTGAACACTTCCAGGGATCGGGCATCCACAACTTCTCTGGGCAACCTGTTCCAGTGCCTCACCACCCTCATAGTGAAGAATTTCTTCCTTATATCTAACCTAAATCTACCCTCTTTCAGTTTAAAGCTATTACCCCTTGTCCTATCACTACATGTCCTTGTAAAAAGTCCCTCTCCAGTTTTCTTGTAGGCCCCCTTCAGGTACTGGAAGGCTGCTATAAGGACCAGGCTTTCTCCAGGCTGAACAACCCCAGCTCTCTCAGCCTGTCTTCATAGGGGAGGTGCTCCAGCCCTCTGATCATCTTCGTGGCCCTTCTCTGGACTCGCTCCAACAGGTCAATGTCCTTCTTATGTTGGGGGCCCCAGAGCTGAATGGGGTGGGGTCTCATGAGAGTGGAGTAGAGGGGGAGAATCACCTCGCTCGACCTGCTGGCCACACTTCTTTTGATGCAGCCCAGGATACAGTTGGCTTTCTGGGCTGCAAGCACACATTGCTGGGTCATGTTGAGCTTCTCATCAACCAACACCCCCAAGTCCTTCTCCTCAGGGCTGCTCTCAATCCATTCTCCGCCCAGCCTGTATTTGTGCTTGGGATTGCCCTGACCCATGTGCAGGACCTCACAGTTGGCCTTCTTGAACATCATGAGATTCGTATGGGCCCACCTCTCAAGCCTGTCAAGGTCCCTCTGGATGGCATCCCTTCTCTCCAGTGTGTTGACTGCACCACACAGCTTGGTGTCATTGGCAAACTTGCTGAGGCTGCACTCAATCCCACTGTCCATGTCACCGACAAAGATATTAAACAGTGCCGGTCCCAATACTGACCCTTGAGGAACGCCACTCGTCACTGGTCTCCACTTGGACATCGAACCGTTGACCGCAGCTCTTTGAGTGCAACCATCCAGCCAATTCCTTATCCACCAAGTGGTCCATCCGTCAAATCTATGCCTCTCCAATTTAGAGACAAGGATGTTGTGTGGCACAGTGTCAAATGCGTTGCACAAGTCCGGGTAGATGATGTCAGTTGCTCTTCCCTTATCCACCAACGCTGTAACCCCATCGTAGAAGGCCACCAAATTTGTCAGGCATGATTTGCCCTTAGTGAAACCATGTTGGCTGTCACCAATCACGTCCTTATTTTTCATGTGCCTTAGCATAGTTTCCAGGAGGATCTGCTCCATGATCTTGCTGGGCACAGAGGTGAGACTGAATGGTCTGTAGTTCCCTGGGTCTTCCTTTTTCCCCTTTTTAAAAATGGGGGTTATGTTTTCCCCTTTTCCAGTCAGTGGGAACTTCACCGGACTGCCACAACTTCTCAAATATGATGGATAGTGGCTTAGCAACTTCATCCTTCAGTTCCCTCAGGACCCGCAGACGGATCTCATCGCKTCCCATGGACTTGTGCACCTTCAGGTTCCTTAGATGGTCTTGAACCTGATCTTCTCCTACAGTGGGCGGTTCTTCATTCTCCCAGTCCCTGCCTTTGCCTTCTGCGACTTGGGCTGTGTGGCTTGAGCACTTGCCGGTGAAGACTGAGGCAAAAAAGTCATTGAGTACCTCTGCCTTCTCTGTATCCTGGGTAACCAGGTCTCCTGTTTCATTCCGGAGAGGGCCCACATTTTCCCTCGTCTTCCTTTTATCMCCRAYRTACCKRTAGAABCTTTYCTTGTTGCCCTTGATGTCCCTGGCCAGATTTAATTCTATCAGGGCTTTAGCTTTCCTAACCTGATCCCTGGCTGCTCGGACAATTTCTCTGTATTCCTCCCAGGCTACCTGTCCTTTCTGCCACCCTCTGTAGGCTTCCTTTTTGTGTTTGAGTTTGTCCAGGAGCTCCTTGTTCATCCATGCAGGCCTCTTGGCGTTTTTGCCTGACTTCCTCTTCGTTGGGATGCATCACTCCTGAGCTTGGAGGAGGTGATCCTTGAATATTAACAAGCTTTCTTGGGGCCCTCTTCCCTCCAGGGTTTTGTCCCATGGCACTCTACCAAGCAGATCCCTGAAGAGGCCAAAGTCTGCTCTCCTGAAGCCCAGGGTAGTGAGCTTGCTGTGCGCCCTCCTCGGTGCCCTAAGGATCTTGAACTCCACCATTTCATGGTCACTGCAGCCCAGGCTGCCCTTGAGCTTCACATTCCCCACCAGCCCCTCCTTATTGGTGAGAACAAGGCCCAGCATAGCACCTCTCCTCATTGGCTCCTCTATCACTTGGAGAAGGAAGTTAGCATCAACACATTTCAGGAACCTCCCGGATTGCTTATGCCTTGCCGTGTTGTCCCTCCAACAGATATGGGGGTGGTTGAAGTCCCCCATGAGGACCAGGGCTTGTGATTGTGAGGCTGCTCCTATCTGTCTATAGAAGGCCTCATCCGCTCGGTCTTCCTGGTCGGGTGGCYTGTAGCAGACCCCTACCGTAATGTCACCTGTCCCTGCCCTTCCTTTAATCCTGACCCATAAGCTCTCGGTTGGCTCCTCATCCATCCCCAGGCAGAGCTCCATGCACTCCATCTGGTCATTGACATAGAGGGCAACACCCCCTTCTCGTGTCCCCTGCCTGTCCTTCCTAAAGAGCCTGTAACCTTCCATTCCAACACTCCAGTCACAGGACCCATCCCACCATGTTTCTGTGATGCCAAAAAGATCACAGCCCTGCAGGCATGCACACGTCTCTAACTCCTCTTGTTTATTCTTGTTTATTCCCCATGCTACGTGCTAGACCAAGTCACATATATCTCAGGATGAACTCAAGAATTGCTTCTCCTTTTGCGTACTTTCTAATTTGTTGTTCACAGGAGAAATAATTTATGGCATCTAAAACCATAGCCTTTGTGTGAGGTTTTCACGACATCTACTTAACCCACCCAACAGACTGAATTCTTCCTTCAACTTTCACAGTCTCTCCACTGCTGTGGCTATGCAGCTGGTTGTATACACTTATTACAGAACCTGTGATGGGTTGTGAAGGGAAGGGTTGCAACATTTAAGCTACTGGGGAAAACTGGGTACTTTTCTAAAGGAAGATTTGACCGTGTCAGGAGTGCTTGCATCATTTTGATCCCTCAGTGGTTCCTGATGCCCTATTAATGTGGCATTTCTTCATTAAAGGCTTATGTTTAAGACTGGTAATGCAATACAGCAAACAATCTGTAAACACTTTATTTCTGCATTATCATTGCTTTTATTGTTTTAATAAGCATGGGGTTGACATTTGGGTTTGGTTTTTTTCCTGACTGAAGCTCTGAAACCATTCAGCTGTTTTTAGAGCCCAGAATGTTGACACCAGAATGTAAGCCCCAAAGCTAGAAGGCTTCAAGAGAAAAACACTAATCAGTAGGGAAAGGGAAAATTACTTCTTAAGTTTCATTTACATAAATTACAGCTTTGCTCAGAAAAGCTTTTTCCAGTGCGTTCAGTTATGTTTTTTGGAATGTGTTTGTATTCTGGCTGTGGAAACACAGTGTCATTACTGAGTATGCAGGTACAGATGTTCATGGAAAGAGAAAAAAGTTGCACGAGAGGGATCCTCAGGCGCTTGTGCATTCATAGTACTAAAATGTAAAAAGTAACTACCACATTGTCCTGGACTGTAAAAGCTATCCAGATGAGAAGATGAAAAGAATGACCATAGCCAGATGGAGCTGAATGTCTTTCATTCCAAACCACAAGAAAAAAAATAATCTACCTACCAAGGAAAGTTTCTTCAAGCTGAGGCCTTGAATGAGTCTTGCAAAATGATGTGAATTTTGCTAGATCAGAGCCTGCAAAGCCATGCAGTCCTGCAGTAGCCTGCATCTATGGACTAGGTATTACCTATTAGATGGCTTTTATGGATAGTCTTTCCAGCCAGCTTTATGGAGACCATACTGAAAAAGAGTATCCCAATATGAGACCAGTGAAAGGGAAAGGTCATCTGGTTCCTATTAGTGACCCAGGCCACCTTTGTGCTGAACTCTGAAGGAATTAAGGCAAGAAAAGAAACTTAAAACCTTCAGGTTTTGGTACACTGTTACCAAAAGCCAAGTAGAGAAGTCAGTGAAACTTGCACTTAGATTCAGGCCTGTCCAACAGCTGGCTGCACTGAACGCTAAGTCAGTACCTGAGAGGCATTTTCATACTGCTCGCAAAGGGAGTTAATGGACTTTGTTGTCTGTGTGACTTTCCCTAAGAGTTATTTTTACTCCAACATTTGGCCCTGGGTTGGGATGGAAGTGGTTTAGGGTACTGACTGAAGGGGAGGGAAGAATACCATTGTAGATGGCGGAAAAATAACAGGGAAGTAAGCAAGTAATAGAAAATGGAAAAATCAATTTATATTTAAAGACCAGAACACATGAAAAGATTCCTATGCTAGGAATGAATAAGATGTATTTTTTGTGAGAGAAGACACTTGGCAGAGACACCTGCATGTGGTTAGCTGATCCTGAAAGAGAAACCTGTCTGTTTCCTATACCGTCAGCTACCTCTTCAAAATAAACTTATCATTAATAACAGTTAGARAGGCAGAGATGGAAGGTTATCATGAGACGACTATTGCACATCTGGTAACCATAGGTTATGAGGGAACACCAGTCAGCCAAGTGTGCTGGCACTGATGCTATAAAGACTGTCAACAGTACTCCATACATTTACATCCATGCTCTTGTGCTAGGGTCAATCTTCCCCACACCGTACTCTTCTGAACTTATTGCCTGTGTTGTGTAAGGACATGTGTGTGTCAGCAATCTAAAATAGGTTTAGCATTTGTTCTAATTATTGCAAACCACCCTGGAAGCTTGCTATTGATGTATTTTATTTCATTTGGCTATTGTGTACAACTGAACTGCCAGTTCAGGCTTTTTTAGTTCTGGTTTGTTGCCGGCTTTTTTTTAGTTTTGATTTTTTTATTTATCTAGAAAGGTAATCATAACAGGGCACATTTTGTTGCTTTTCATTTTCATGTCTTTTCCTTCTCCAAATTTAGTGAGGTTGCACAGGTGATTCTGTGGGCCTGTCAATGGCCCTGTCAATATAAACATTTTGATTAAGACTAGTCTATTTTAACCAAGCCTGTCTGTCAGACACTTCTGTCTTTTGTGGTCTTTTTGGAAGTCAAACAATTGATCCAGTTCCTACACTAAACATCTGAGCCCAGATCTCACTTTGAAGTCAATGGCATGACGCCCATTGTTTGGTGGGAGCAGACTCAAGCAAGCTTACTTTATGCAGAAGAACACAGACAATTTAATATTTTCAGTTTTGCAGTGGCAGACATCTTGATTGCTAACATTCCCACATTCTTCATACCAGATAATGTTCTAATTACAGGACAGTTAAAAAGTAACTGGGTGAATTTCAGTAATGTTGCAATATGGAGGATGGTGGGTTAGACAGCTAATTTGTCAGCTGTAATGTATTCAGCGGTTTATAATAGGTCTGCTTACAGACACTTGACCTCATGTGCACAGTAAACATCAGGCTAGATTTAATGTAGGAGATAGGCCTGGCATAAAGAAGAGGAATCCAGCGTGCTAGAAGTGTATAACGTAGCTGTCTAAGGCTAGCCATATTTGTCTGGGACCTTGCCATTTTATGTGCCTCCATGCTGTAAAGAAGTACTTGTAGGCACTTAATATCTGTGGCTGAATCTTTGTCCTAAATGTAAGTATTTATAACCACTTTCCAAAAGGATCAAGCTCTGCCAAAAGATATCTGGAATATCTTTCTCTTTTTGTCACATAAAACTCTAACCTGGCTCTAACCTGGTGTACAGAGTTCTCCACAAAGTGTGAGACCTGGGCTGTCCCCCAGGTAAGTCGCTTAGCCGATAGCAGCTGATGATAATGCTGGGCACCCAGTCCTGCTCCCTGACACCCTCTCTCTGATGCTGGGCACCCAGTCCTGCTCCCTGACACCCTCTCTCTGATGCTGGGCACCCAGTCCTGCTCCCTAACACCATCTCTCTCTAGCATGATGAAAGTAGAACTGCAGCCTGCACAATGCCTTATCTTCAAAGTTGGGACGTCTCCCCTCCCACACCACCCTGGTACATTGTTTATAGCCTGATTGTTTATAGTCTTGTGGTTAAAGCGTTTCCTGGGAGATGTGGGTTTGCTTGCCTGCATGACAGGAGGGTATTGCACTTCGGCTTCCTAATTGCCACTCATCTATTGTGTGAAAAAGGGAGGGGGAGAAGAAATCCCCATGGACCCTTTTAGAAGGGCAGGCACAACTACAGAGGTCCTGAGAGCGCTTCCTGAACAGCTTTCAGGAGACCGTGGCAGAGGTGCTGGGGAGAACACACTCCGGCCACTGAGTCCTTTTAGGATGCCATAATGGTGTCTGTCACTCTGAGCTTCTCAGGTACTTTAAGGTCACAGTGTGGTGTTCAGGTTAGACGGTTAAGATAGATGAGGTAGCACTTGATTAAATAGGTTCAAGATGCAGTTTTGACTCGTGGTACTCAATTCCTGGTATTTCAGATGCTTGTGATTTTTTTGCATCTAGCTCCCAGTACTAATTGCCCTCTGAAGCAGGGAATGTTTGAAAGGGAAATGGATGTATTTTAATACCTGGAGGTGAATGGGTCAGTCTTGTGCTGAAATGAGGATGCTTTTGGATGTCTCATCTCCTTTGTGTTTTGCTTGTGTACTCCCGAGATTCTATTAGCGTAACTCTTCCCAAGAGGTTTAGCAATGCTAAGAGGGAAAGATTTTGGGCCTCTTGCTGAYGTGATGTTGCAATAAACCGTTTTCTTCCCTCCTGGTGACCAATATGCAATGTCAGGTCGAGGAGCCTGATAGAGCTGAACAGCTTTACATTCCACCCACTTTTGCTAGAGCTTTGTTCATCATCTGATTTGGGGAACTGCAAAAAGGCAAACTTCACACAGACACAGGCTTTCCAGACCTCCCTTATAATATGGGATTTCCTCTATTGTGCCTTCAAACTCTATGTCCTGTATAAAAAGCACACAGGAGATAATTTTTTCCAGATTTTTCTTGTTTGGCTCCTATCTGTTCTTCCCAGGCTGGAGCTCTGAGAACATAAGCATTCACAGTGCCACAGCAGGAGAGAGGGAGAGAGGGCTCCAGCATTCCTATTTTAATATTTAAAGTCTAGCATCCCTATGCATTCACCTTACATGTTTTACCCCATCAGTATATTCCAGTTCAACTGTGCTAG
Source organism: Phoebastria nigripes (assembly GCA_035582835.1). Taxonomy (NCBI): domain Eukaryota; kingdom Metazoa; phylum Chordata; class Aves; order Procellariiformes; family Diomedeidae; genus Phoebastria; species Phoebastria nigripes. The sequence goes on along the minus strand of JAYKAV010002883.1, from coordinate 745,571 downwards.
GAGACATAAAAAAAGAGGCCTTCTGGAATCAGTAAAATTTCCATAGGCCTTTCAGGCCTCCTGTAACCTCAGTGAACAGTTTCTTACTAGTGATTCACTGTTGTTCTTTTTTTTAACTCTCCTTTGATAGAAACACTTTTCTGAGGGACAGAAAGTCCCAGGTGTATTCTTTCTTTGAGATGTTGCATTGAAGTAGGACCTTGGTGGTTCTTTTGCTCTTCTGGCATCAGGATTTTTCGTCCAAGAGAGAAGTACATGTCATGAACTAGTGGTCCATGGCGTCTTAATGCCTATTATCATTTGTTGCTTCCTTAAGAAGCTAAGATAATTCAGTGTATTAAATAAACTGGGACTGGGTGGAGTAAGCAGGAACATCTGCATGTCTTTTGTTATGACTCCCCTAGCAGCCATCTATAGTGTTGTATAGTTCCAGAAAGTCTCTCAAGCATATAGATGGTGGCTTTCCAACAAGCTGGAACTGCTGGCTACAGCTGATGTTTCAGCAAGTCATTTTATCCACAGCTGCCTTCATCTGTTGCTGGCTTTAGGGAAGAATATCAAGTGTCCTTAGATTTCTTGTGCTGAAGGAGGGACAGAATCCCAAATGATAAAAAACTAAAGCCAAAAAAAAAAAAAAAGACAAAAAAAGACAAAAAAATACAGAAAGCAAAAAAGAAAAGAGGAGGAATACCAAGAAGAGACTGAGACTGTGCAAAGTCTTCTTTTAGAAGTTTTAGAAGAGGTTATGTCAGTGATGTCTTCTAAGTACATGGTAGGATTCATTGCATGGAATTGGATTTACATTAGCAGGATGGTCTCCTTGAATTCAGTCACTATGACACAATCCACTATTGTTAAGGATGGACTTAAATGATTATGCAATCCCAGTAAATATTCCTAATTCTTACAGATAAATCCATAATGATATTGTTGATGAATGAAACACAAATAAGTATTTAAAGCAAAATTGTGCTGTGACCTTTCCTCAGAACTATGAACATCTATTCTAATAGTCAACTTAAACTTGATTTCTTTTTTATGTGTGTAATTTCACTTTATGTGCTATGAAAATACCTTACCTCACAAGAGGAAATATCTCACAAGTTGCAGCAACCACAATAGCAGCTGTCAATTTGCTCAGTTTATGGTTATTTTGTCGGTASATGTATCAGATCAGATAGGAAGTCTCTAACTTCACAAGCCCATTTTATTTGTAAAACTGAACACAATAATAAAAGTGGTTAGAGAGAGGGTTTTCAAGTTAAATTGGACATCATTATCATTTAGCTGCCATTTCCGCTACTGCAGTTCTTGCCCTACTCCTTTTGCCACCCTGGTTCAGTCCAGTGAATGGTATTTCCTCTACCCGTGGTCCCTCTGCTTCTTCATTCTCTCAGATCCACCTTAAGTGAATAATATCAACTTCCGAACTGAACTCTTTAAAAACATTATTGCTAATTCATAAATGAAGACTGAATTAGTTGATTTTAAATGAAGACCTTCGGGGTTTCATCAACAAAAAAAGTGCATGGCTTTAATTGATTGTGGGACAAGGTGACGTGTATGTTCCGCTGCATCTTTACTGGCAATGAGCTTTATTCCTCCATTCAGCATTTTGAGCATAAAGGAGAGAAAAGACAGAATATTCTGTATTTCTACTTAGTGTCAGGTTGACAAGCAGCTGTGAAGCTGCATGGGGCATTCAAGAGAAATGCCTTTTACTCAGAAATGTTGAATGCTGATAAGGATCAGAAATTCTGCTAAGAAAAAAGAATCCCTACAGCAACAAGCCCTAAAGTCAGACTTGAGACTTACAAAGAGATTTAGATTTAGGAACTGATAAAATTGTGTGTGTTGGGGATGGGGATGGTCATCAGGTAAATCTTTCTCTCTTTCTCCATTCCCAGTAGTATCCCTAACCATATTAAGTCCAGTAGACCGAAATTTCTCCTCTCTATTAAAAGCACCATCACAATTAGAAATCATGCTGTATTAGTAAAGTCACTACAACTGTGAAGGTCTGAGGAAATAAGCCTGCTTGATCCACTTTTTTAGTTGTGAGGCAAGTTTTTTTAAGAAGGAATATTGCATGTTAGACCAGCTGAAATTAAAGAAAAGAAAAAGGAAAAAAGAAAAAAAAGTCATTCTCACTCCACATAAATTTCGCTTCATAATTAAACACATTTTCTGCAAGTGGATTTTCCTTGCTAGCAAGAGTGAGAGTTGATAACTTGCTAGAGAAAAAGGAATTTATAATGGCCAAGATTCACTCAAGCTGTTGGTGTTATTGCTTATGATAAATATGTCTGCATTCAGAACATGAATTTGTTGTTTTTACTTCATAAGGGAAAAGCACTTACTTATGCATAGCACAGAGCTTCTCTCCTGGTTTGTCCCTGATGTACTGGGGTTTGGCATTCGTGTTTCTTTGTGTTTTTAACTGTATTACAGTGCATATCTGGACATTAGCTCCAGAAGCTGTTTCTTACTTTCTGCTTATGCTACTGTCCAGCAAAGCTGATTTGGGAATAAGCTGCTTGAACTGTTCTAAAAACCTGAACCCAAACCGAATGCAATAGCCGCAGCCTTCCTGCTAACTCAGAAGATCACTTTGTCTTGAAGGGTGACAGCTGTATCCATTAACTTTATGAAAGGTTTCCTAGAGACAACATGAAGCTACAACATAAGAAGTCGTGCATTTGCTCTGTAATGCTCTGGTTCAAAGTGCAAACAAACAGTTTGGGTTGTGGTATTCTTGCTGTTCATAGTAACCTTTTTAATCACTACCTCTTGCTTTGGACTAGGCAAGCTGCCTGAAAAGGCTCAGTTATTGGTCTTTTTCATTTCACAGTTAATTTCACACTGATATCACAGCCACAAAGAGCTATTCTGACAGCTGGGTAGAGCTGGAGCACAGTGGCAGTCCAGCAGACTTTAGAGAGGGGAAATTCCCAGCAAGCCAGTTAAGATAAATCTGCCCCATGAACTTGCCTACAACACCTCCAAAACTTTTCAGGTCCAAGAGAGCACACATCATTTTCCCAAAATTAGGCACTTAGTTCCTAGTGGTAATTGAAAAAGATCTTGCATCATCATTTTGATACCGATGGATTTTATTCTCAGCCAGACTAACTCCAAGCCTTAAGCAAGTTCAGTTTTCAGTTCCTCCATGATACTCACTTCCTTAGGAAGCAGTGCTCTGCTCAGCATTATCTCCCTCTCCTTCACCAGGTTCTCCTCTATGGCATGAGTCGTATCTGACAACAGTGAGGAAAATCTGGAGAAACTACTACATGGAGTCCTTTCTTAAGCATGTAATATTGAACCAGGGAGAGCATTAACAATGTTATCCTTTTCCTCATTCAAACAATGAACAAAGGAATAGACAGAGGTTGCAGTGGTGGGTTCATATTTGTGGCACATGATGCTTCAACCTGGAGAATCCGTGTATGCACAGCTTTTGAACTGCAGCTGAGACTAAGGCATCTTTAATGACTACTACAGTGGTTGCTGTGCTTTCTCCCCAAACTCCTTGTGTTACAACAATAGGTGAAGAGTGTGCTCCATGTCTGTATATTTATCACTAAGAGATATTAGTAGGTATGTGTACACTGGGCCCATGTCAAACAGAGGAGTACCTCAAGAAACTCATTTTTCTGTAAGTTGTCTTCAGGAGGGTAGGGTTTGTCCCAACTACATTCTTCTCAGGGGGAAAATAAAGCACTTTAAAAACATTGACCAAGTTAGTCACACATAAAAGGACTTTGGAGTCAGAAAGAATAAGAAAGGCACTTATAATTATAAATCAAAGGGACTCCACCAACTTCAGAGCAAAACAAAACTGGAGAAAAAGCCAAGATGAGAGAGGCTTCATGTTGTGGAGAAATTGAGCCCAGGAAAAGGACTCTGAGAGGATCCTAATCCATGTATTGCTCAAAAGTGGCCAGGAGAGGATGGTGAGATAAGGATGCAAGTGTTTCTTGTTTTGCCCATGCCTGTGAATATCTTATTCTGCTTGAAGAATATTCTACCAGTTTGAAGAAAATTCTACTGGTTTATAGTACTTGCAAGTGCACAAAATCTCTACCTGTAGGCCTTGACTACATGTCTCTTGAAAAGTGAATTTTAAATTAAAGCACCAACAAGACAGGAGCTATGAAAAGGATAAGCTTAAACCGGTGGGCAGCTTCAACACAGAATCCTAGTATGAAAATCTTCACTCCAAAAAATCCATGTCTAGAAGCAGTTTCAGGATTATCAGAAAAAAGGTGCAATAATCCAGTTTGTGATATTCAAAAAAAAGAGCCTATTGAATGACTAGCCAAAGGATCTTAACTAATCTGTGCTACACAGGAATCATGATTTTATAGATTTTGTTGGTTGGTTGTGTACATGGTGGCTGATTTTCACTATCCTGTGAAAATTCTTAAATGCATAGAGAGGTGGACTTCCAGAAAGATATATATGAAATAATACAAAGCTTTAAGTGTCATAGGACAAAAGGAATTATTTTACTGTTCTTTATTTTATTTTGATGTCTATTACTTTCCTCTTGCCCTTCTCCCTCATTGACAAGCTTTTAATCAGTGAATTAATCTTCCTTATCTATTTGCCTGAGAAACTTTCCTCCTCCAGAAGAGGAGGAGGAGTCGTGCTTTATGTTAAGGAGAACCTTGAATGTATAGAAGTCAACTACGGTGATTGTGGAAGCCCTATCAAATGCCTCTGGGTCAAGATCAGAGGGGTAGTCTCCAAGGGGGATCTTACAGCAGGCATCTGCTACCGACCTCCAAACCAAGACGATAAGGCCAATGAAACAATATTTGGGTCACTTAAGCAAGCTTTGGGTCAACAGAACCTGGTTCTTATGGGTGATTTCAACTACCCAGACATTTGTTGGAAGAACAATACAGCAGCTCACATGTCATCCATCAAGTTCCTGGAATGCACAGAGGACTGCTTCCTCATACAAATGTTAGATGTGCTAACCAGGAATGAGGCACTGCTAGACTTCCTACTCACAAACCAAGAAAACTTGCTTTGTAATATCATCTCAGTTAGTGATAAACTTGGCTGCAGTGATCACAATATTGTGGAGTTTGGGATCCTGCTGCGCACGCTGAAGGTTAGTATTAAGACAAAGATTTTGGATTTTAGAAGAGCAAACTTCAGCTCGCTCAGAGCTCAGTTGAGAGGGATTCAGTGGGAAGCTTCCATGGAGGATAAAGGAGCTAGTGAGTGCTAGGAGTTTTTCAAGAACATTCTCCTGGAAGCACAARAACAGTTCATCCCCTTTAAAGGTAAGGGAAGCAGGCGGAGCAAGAGACCCCCTTGGCTTAACTGCAAGCTTCTGAGTCTGATCAAAACCAAAAGAGAAGCATACCAGAGATGGAAAAGTGGACGAATACCCGTTGAGAACTGCAAGGGCATTGCCAGGGTGTACAGAGATGCAGTTAGAAAAGCAAAAGATCAGCTCGAATTTAAATTGGCCAGAGATGTGAAAAACTACAAGAAAGGGTTCTTCAGATATGTAAACAACAAGCAGAAACATAAGGAAAATATTGGCCCACTGTTAAACAGGAGACATGAATTAGTCACCAACAATGCTGAAAAGGCAGAGGTTCTCAACACTTTCTTCACCTCTGTCTTTACCAGCATTGTTGGGCCCCAGGCCTTGGGAACAAAAATCCAGGTTGATGCAAACACAGACCCACTGTCAGTGAAGGAAGAGTTGGTATGTGAACTATTACAGGAGCTTGACCCCTACAATTGATGGGCCCTGACAATATCCACCCGAGGGTGTTCAGAGAGATGGCTGACATCGTTGCGAGGCCGCTCTCCATAATCTTTGAGAAGTCGTGGAGATCGGAGGACATCCCAGAAGACTGGAAGAAGGCTAATGTCACCCCCATCTACAAGGAGGGCTTAAAGGAGGATCCAGGAAATTATAGCCCCATCAGTCTTACTTCAGTCCCTGGGTAAGTTATGGAATGAATCCTCCTGTCGGCTATCACAAGTCAAATGAAGCACATGATTGGGAAAAGCCAGCACAGATTCCCCAAGGGCAAATCGTGCTTGACAAACCTGATCACCTTCTATGACAAAGTAACCTGCTCAGTTGATGTGGGGCGAGCAGTGGACGTTGTCTACCTGGATTTCTCCAAGGCTTTCGATATGGTTTCCCACAGCCTCCTCCTAGAGAAACTGATGCGTTACAGTCTAGACAAGTGGTCCATGTGGTGGGTGGGGAACTGGCTGGCAGGCCGAACCCAGAGCGTGGTGGTAAATAGCTCCTTTTCAAACTGGCAACCTGTCACAAGTGGGGTCCCCCAAGGATTGATATTGGGCCCAACTCTGTTTAATATCTTCATAAGTGATCTGGATGATGGGATCAGGTGTACCCTGATTAAGTTTTCCGATGATACCAAACTGAGTGGGGAAGTGGACACTTCGGAAGGGAGAGCCACCCTGCAGGAAAATCTGGATAGGCTGTAAGAGTGGGCTAACAAGAACCTTATGAAGTTCAACAAAGACAAATGTAAGGTCTTGCACCTGGGAAAAYATARTCCRGGAATGCAGCACAGGCTGGGAKCTACCCGGCTGGGGARCAGGTCTGTGGAAAGGGACCTGGGGGGTCCTGGTGGACCACAAGCTCAATATGAGTGAACAGTGTGCTGCTGCAGCAAAGCAAGCCAACAGGATGCTGGGTTGCGTCAACAAGGGCATCACCAGCAGAGATAAAGAAGTCATTATTCCACTCTACTCAGTGYTTGTCAGGCCACACCTGGAATACTGTGTTCAGTTTTGGTCCCTGCTATACAAAAAAGATGTGGACAGGCTGGAGGGGGTCCAGAGAAGGGCCACAAAGATGATCAAAGGACTGGGAAGCCTGCCACATGAGGAAAGGCTGAGAGAACTGGGTTTGTTCAGCCTTGAGAAAAGAAGGCTTCGGGGGGACCTTATCACTATGTTCCAGTATTTAAAGGGTGGCTACAAAGAAGATGGAGACTCCCTTTTTACGAGGAGTCACATGGAAAAGATGAGGGGTAATGGGTACAAGTTACTCCCAGGGAGATTCCAATTGGACACGAGGAAAATTTTTCACAATGAGAACCATCAGCCATTGGAATAATCTCCCCAGGGAAGTGGTGGATTCCCTGACATTGGACACACTTAAGATTTGGCTGGACAGGGTGCTGGGCCATCTTGCCTAGACCGTGCTTTTGCCAAGAAAGGTTGGACCAGCTGATCCTTGAGGTCGCTTCCAACCTGATATTCTATGATTCTATGATTCTATGATAGATGACATCCTGCAAGATCTGGAAAAAACTCTGAAGGTCCCTGAACTAGTTTTAGTTCTGTTCTAGTTATTTTTGCTCATATGCATCTTTCTTTGTGTGGCTCTCACTTAGCACTGTAACTGTTCCAAGCCAGTTTAACAAAACAAAGCTCCATTTAGCACATACACAATGAAGGCACATTTGTATCCTTTCAGTTTTTTCCAGAAAGTTGATGCCACTTGATGGTGGTTGAGTATAATAATATCTGTCTCTGGGTAGATTTAACATCAAAATGTGTAAAGTAGTGTGAACATCTGATTAACATATGGAAATATTTTTTAAATAAGACTTTCTTTTCAAGTGCTGAAAGTTTGACAGTCTTTTATACTGTTTTATGATGCTGTGGTAGCAATTCCATGGTTATAGCTATAATCTGCTTTCACGTTTGATTTTGACAATCCAAACCCTTCTGTATCTCAGTTTTGAGAAACAAAAGTATTGAGTATGACATTTTTCATGTGTGGTCTTCAACAAGAGACAGAATGTACTTCTGGGAAATAATCAGATGAGATACAGAGAAATGTGAAAGTTTGCATAACCAACCATTTCTTCTTTTGAAAAAGCTTCCAAGCCTATCATAATGAACACAGACTACTGTATATGTATGTATAGAACACTGGATCATATAGCAAGGTTGTATGGCACTATAAAGAAAAATATGGGAAAGGGTCATACTCTAAACAGTGAAGTTTTATGTTTATACTTACCAAAACTTTAACACAGAATGTCCAGAAAATCCAGCTTAGTTTTTAGAACTTTTAATGAAAATGCTCTTGTTTTTAGCCAGGCATTGTTGCTTCAAGTGAGCAGAATGGCTTATAAAATTTTGTTTGCTTTCCCTCAGTTGAGTTCAAAGCTGAGGGAGGACTAAGCTATATTAGGCTATCCTCCTTGAGATGGTCAATTTGATCTGAACTTGGATGGATCTGAAATATTTTCAGCAGCTCACTCACTGAATTGTGATGTCTAGTTACAGAAATGAACAGACAGAAAAAATGTATTAAAGATATGCCAGTAAAGGAATCAAGTATAGAAAGGAAAACTGCCATACAATAAAATACTGTATAGGAAGGAATTGAAATATGTCTCTAATAAGTCCTCTTCTGTGACAGCTAGATATCCTGTTTCTTATATGGTGGTTAAGTAACCCTTCAGTTTTCCTGAGTTTCTTTTCCACAGCAGAACTTCTGGAACCAGAAGTCAGCTACAAATTAAGTGGATTAATAACAGTATACCTTTTATCGGCCGCGTAACTGGTGGAATTGAGAAAGTCATGCAAATTCACCAATTTTACATATTGCTTACTGTCTGGAACATCTCTGGCACTGGCTCTGTAGCAATCTTGTCTGTGGAGGAGGAGCTCGAGTGTGTCCTGTGTGCAGCCAGTGGTGCATTTATCTGTTGTGTGAACAGACCCTGATGCTTTGTGCCTCACCTCTTTCCTGTAAGCTGCAGGAGTGTTGTAACTGCCCTTGGGAATACGTATGCCCAGAGGTCAATGTTGATGTCGTCACCCACTAGGACATCTGAGATTTCTGTGAAATGTGAGTTTGTGGAACTGAGTCTCATACCCAAGAAAATCTTCCTTAAGTCACTCCTCCATTGGACATAACATCAGATAAAAATAAGTATGTTGTCTTTTTATGTTAATGTTAAGAGGAATGTTAAGAACATGTGCTCTTCTTTCATTTACACTACAAATCATTCTTTCTCCCAGTGCCATATACACTGTTAAGAAACATTTAAGTAAATTTTGTACTGCATTTGTAGTAAAAAATAACTGAGGATGAAGATGAAGATGGGATTAAGGACTGTTCTTTTAACTTTTTGAAGGCTACTTGAAAAGAAAGCCCTTTCGGGTGACTTGAAAAATAATTTTTAATAGGATTCCATATCCATATTTAAGAGTGTCCTAAATAAATGTATTAAATTGTAATTTGCAAAATGGAAGAGCACCGAAGGCAGTCCCACAGGCCGTGAGGACACCTCCCTCATTCCAGATAGAGAACCCATGAATATAGTTTACACAAGCCTATGCTCAGTGCCTCTAATAAGCTACAGCTTCTGGTGGGGTTTGGAAATTCCAGAGAGACAATACCAAATAAATTAGCCATAATGATGCTCATGGAATGTTTGTTTCACACACAGCTGCTGGGTCCAGATGCATTCACAGAAATTAACATTTTTTTTCAAAAAAAGTCACAGTGATTATGTGCCTCTTGCACTCTATACAAAAACAAACAAGCTCAGAACTCCAGTGCAGCCATCCAATTTGAAATGGCCTGGGTGACACAACAGCTTTTGGGGACAGAATGATACATGTGCTAGGGGAATCTGGCAGAGAGGAGTTCCTCTATTTGATTTTTTTCTGTCCAAAATCTCAGAGTTGACAAAGTAGACAGAGAGTGGCACAAAGATGCAATGATGCTTCTTATGGATTTATCTATGAGGGGTTTTTCTGAAACACATTTCCTTCCGAAAACTCTTGACCAAACTCTGAACTTCAGTTGTTGGAGATTTCAAGGCCCAGTGGATAAGATTATTCCTACCAGGTATACTCCAAATAAAATTACACTTTTATGGTTACTATAATGTCATTACAATCTCTGCAATCAGTAATAGGCAATGGACATTTGTGTTCAGGATCCATTGATCCCACGCTCCTCTCCTTACCTTGTAGGTACAGGAATGCCCTGGGTCACAGCAAGCAGAGGGTTGGAGCGGGGGCAGAAGGACGGCTCCTGTGCAGTCCTGCACAACCCACTGCAGCGGGTGTCTGCTGCTCAGCCCTTTTCCAGCCATTAACTGTCCAGTAACAATTAACTGTCCAGTTAACTGTCCAATAACAATTCCTATGACCACCCTGTCCCTCAGGTTCTCCCTCTCTTTCTCCTTGAGTTCCTGCAATCTTCTTAGCCTTGTTATGTACCTGAGTGTATGGTTGGTTGAGATGACGAGAAAGATGAGAAGATCAGGTGGGAGGGGAGCAGGAAGGTTAGGGAGAGGAAAATCATTACCTCTCCCTGTGATCATATCTATTAGTATATGTAACTCTTGCCTTCAGCACAAAGAGGGTTCATAGTTAATTGATTCTCTCACACATGAGCCCAGCTTTGGGTAGGAGGGTAGGGCAGGTTTAGGACAGAGATGTAGGAAAAGGAAAGAAAGGCGGCCAGGGTAAGGGGAAATGTGGGAGWGTTTGAGGCAGAGAAGAAAGAGAAGTCAATTGACCTGAAACTCACACCACAGCTCTTGAGGTGTTCCCAGCTTTCCAAGTGCACGTGGGTCTTGCATTTGGGTGGTTTGTGGCAAATTTGCTCTTCCTATGAGAAAATTTCCTTTTCCTTACAAAAGCAAATGAAAACAAGCACTTGAGATTACTTCACATTGAGATTTTTTTTTTTTCTCTGAAGACTGAGTTACAGGGCTCTGAGTGCATGACTTCTAGGACTGTTACAGGGAAAAAGTACCTTCAGGGGGTTCTGAATCAAAACCACAGGGATTCACACTACAGCAGTGAATGTTTTAAATAAGCATTTTGGGTTAGTCACCTACCACACCACAAAAACCTTCCATTCGAGATAATATAAAAACCAGAAGCAAAAGCAACAAGGAAAGCATGTTAATGGAGACACAGGCTGAGAGAAATGTTTTTGTTATTACAGGACTGGAGGTAGATTTGGATAACAGCTTCCTGTCTGGCAGATTGTGCTGTCAGGTAGCTATATGATTATTAGAGTAGAATAGAGCAGTAGGTCTAGTGTGGTTGAGCTTCATGCCAAAATAGCTAGGAAGACATGGGGTCAGGTTGTTAATTGGAATGGAGCATAACTCACCAAGACACTACAGTGGCAAATGAAATATCCTGATGAAAACAGACATTCTATGCTTCAAATCTCTATTTCAGGTAAAGTGAAATGTGCATTTGTAGAACAAAACATTACTGTGTTGTTTATACATAATTACTCTAGTACCAAAGCTATAAGTGTTTCATAACAACTCTATAGATATTGGTCCTGGTAATTAATGTCTATTTTCTTGTTTGCATTTTCTTTTTTTTTTTTTTTTTTTTTTTTTGTAAAAAAGGATTAAGCTGTTAAATATCAGGGATGGCTCTACAAGATTTTTTAAACATTAAGGGTTATTTAGCATTTAGACTCCCTCTGTACACAACAATATCCTACTTATTTTAGAGATCTTAGGATGGAATTAATTGCCCTCTGGAAGTATCTATCTCTCTTCAGATTGACTGAGGGCCCAGATCACCTTTTAGGACTACACAAATAAATTGTTGAGAGCTAAAATGCATTTCATCCTGGATAAATCAATACTTGTTCTGTTCCAAGGTAACAGATGTAATCTCCAAGTTTATAATGAACTCCACAGAGGTGGAACACATGGCAGACTACCTCCACTCAGGATTTTGTTGTGAGTCTAATGGCATATTGGGTTTTTTTTAGTTAAACTTCAAGGAATCTGTTCTAACTTTTCTCCTTTTCCCTATATTGTCTGTTACTGAACTATTATAGCAATAGGTAGGATTTTCCAGTGTGTGTTTTATAGTCCAGGAAGGATGGGGAGGGGCGGCACCAGACTCTTTTTCTCATGGTTGACAGCACAAGGTAACTGCTCTTTCAGATCGTATATGAAAGGAGAAAAGATGAAATTATGTTGCTTTCTCCTGTCAGCAAACAGCCAAAGTATTAGAAGTTATAAGGGCTCATTTATATTATAGTAGGCGGTCAATGAACTGTTTCTGTACTATATGACTACACTAAATGGGGTAATCTCTAAAACAGCGTTTTTTCATATCTTTGTGATATTTTCAGGATGGTTGGTGAAAGATTCATGTGGCACAAAAACTAATGATGGGCCTAAATTCTGCTTCATAAACAAAAGAAGACTTAACTTTGTGCTATCTGAAAATTGCTAGGAAGACAACGTTCTTAAAGCTGGATTTGGAAGGGCTTGTTTGTCTATTTGTTTACCATGGAAACTGTATTTACTTAACACGTCCTATGGCAATTCTCCTTTAACCATGATATAAACCCTACTTTTTCAAAGAGATGAAAAACCTCTTCCCTGGTAAACCTGTCCCATCATCCTTATTGTCTCTTCTGCTTTGTCTTGCTTCTTCTGGAAAGGCCAACTGCAGCTGGTAGCACTGTGTTAGTTAGCTGCTTCCTTCCTTGCAATTGTTCTTTTTATGCCATCGTATTTCCTGCCTCATTGCCTCTTATAAAATGACCAAAATATCCCCAAATGATTGTCCCTTGCAGGTGGATTTCAGGGCCTGTCGATTTTGGCACACAGTGTTATGTTCTAGTTGTAATCCAGACCAGGAGGGATTAGTATCAACTTTACCCTTTGTGATTTTTCTCCATATGCTGTTCTTCCTTTGCTCTAGCCCAGAACTCTTGTGTCACCTCTTCTTCAACCTCGCCTACGTCTCTTACCTCTCAAAGACTAGAATGGCCTTCTTTTCTGGCATACTGCCATTTGTTTGAAGAATCCCAGGCATTGTGTTGCAAAACCCCCAAAAGTTTCATAGTTTCTGTGTTTCGCTCTCTCTCAAACAGTCGCCAATGGGTTAAATACCAAAAGGAATCAGGTAGGGTTTCACACAGCCTGTGGGTAAGTGATAAGAAAGACGTGTTGTGGCTACATACAGCCATAAATACTCAGAGGTGTGCTGCAAAATGCTGGAAAACTCCCTTCTATTTGGCAAGCACAATTTCCATTCAGTTGTGTTCATACACTAAACATTGAGAAATAGCCAAAATGAAGAATGTTTTCAACATTGGTTGCAACTTGTTTTGCTTAAACTTATTCATATTTGAACCATCACCTAAAAATTGCACATACATTAATGTGTAGTCCATTCATTGGCTTACACATCCAAAATTCTCCAGGGAATGTCTCAAATCCACACCAAGTTTTCATGAATGTTATATTTGCATTTAGGTGAAAACTATGTAAAATCACACATTGCCAGACAATTTCCTGTTAACTAAAGAAGAGTCTTATTTATTTAGTCCTCTATAGAGATTAACATACAATTGGTGAATTAATTTCTGATGCTCATGTTTGTGAGAGTAGGATGGAAAAAGCTGCAAAGGARTAGGAAGACTTCCTATTTTTAGTTGAATCAAATCTCAGCATTCTTTCAGTAGCACCCAGATCTGCTGATAGATATTGGTACCTACCATATAGATTCAGAAGAAAAAAAAAATAACACCAGCAAACAGATATAATTTCAGAAGAGTGTGTATATGTATATATACTTATATGTGTGTACATACACATGCACATGCACATACATATTCATATACATCATATACATACATACATATATAAACATATACATAAATATACAGACACACACACATATATGGTCCTGTAGCCAGCTTATTAATATAAAAGCTGAAAAAATACTAGTTATCATACAGTGTAATTCACAGTGATACTGTTCTATCTTGATCTTATTCATAAGTTCTCAGTCAGTTTTTCAAGAATACACCTAAGAAAACTGCATAACCCTCTGTGAAGACCATAGATAACATTATTATGGTAACTAGTGAAATCATCTAATTTGATTTTCAAGCTTAAATGTAGCTTTTTAAAGCTAAAATCAAATTACACAGTAAAATTTCTGACATTTATTAATTAATTTGATTTCTAAAAGCTAGTAATTAGGAGAAAAAATGCCATGTTCTTTATAACATGGAAAATAATTTTAAAACTTTTGCCTTTTGTAGGTTTTGTAAAGTTCCCAAAGAAATCTGCTCAAAAAATAGGGATCTAATCAGTTCAAGGGCTCTAGAGTAATTTGAAATATCATTGGAATATCATTGAAACATTTTTTAAATATGTACTTTTACACACATAAAAGGAAAAGCAAAATCAACATATTATCCTATTAAACTCAGATATGTTACTTGAATAAGCAATACCCCTTACAGCCCTACTTGCTTGTTCACACACTTAAAAATTGATAAGTATTTACCTTAATTTTGCCATAAAACTGCATGGGAATTTTTAAGGTGAAAACTTCAATAAATGAAAATTTTTATTACTGGTATGTGTTAAGAAACTAACATGCATTTACTGTCAAGGATAACGAAAATTTTTTAAAAATTGTCTGCATTGCAAAACTATTCTACTACAAAAGCAACTGTGTATCAAACAGTTTGTGTCTTTGTAGCAAGCTAAAACTAACTACTTGATTTAAACTAAACAGGTAATTTCCAGGAAGACTTTTATGATTAATAGAAGTGTCATCAGTCATCCAGAACTCCAATTGTTCCACTTACTAGAGTCGAAAGAAACCATTAACACTGACATTTGTTTTTTCATGCTGAAACCCCGTGCTGAATATAACTTGAACAGCTTTGCAGGCAGTTTCTGGACAGTCTCATTTGTTATGGAGTTATCTGTTGCATAGTTAAAAGGTGCCTGTTTATTTTGGGGGTGCAACAGTTAATTGATTCACAGGAGAAAAACTTTTTAGAATTATTTCAATATCATTCCGCTCAATTACGTAGTCTTGAGCGAACTGAAGATCTTACATTTCTGACAAAAAAAGCATTAGCTTGGACATTGAGGAACTTAGGTCACACTCTGCAACCTCAGGGACCTGAAGACACGCTTTTATTCACTATCATTACTGTTACAGGTACCTGCATAGTATAACATTCCTTATACTCGAAAATGAAAATGAGTTTTCTTCCCTCAAAAATACTTTTCTTCTGATAACATATTTAAGTCTTCTGTCTCCAGGAATGAGTAGTAATATTGGACGTAACCAGTAGAAAAGTGTCAAGTTAAGAAAGAATATGCATGCACATTCTCAAATTCATCAATTTATGGCCTTAAGTTTGAAGTCTTAGAGGCCTGATGAGAGCAAGCCAGTAACCAAATTTATCAAGTCATCTCCAGCTCCTCCAGTAATGCTGCATCCTGATTAAAACTTTAACAGAGAGACATTCAGCACTCACTGACAAGTCTGTAAGTGGCAGGACTAGGTCTGTACAGATTTGGATTAAAAAGGGGCTTTCCCCAGACAGCTTAAGAACCGCTATTAAGAAACTGAATTGGAGATATGTGGAGTGCACTACATGTGATGAACAAACAGCTGTGATTTCTTAGTGTGATTTTCTAGGGCTGAGAATGCTAGGAAAGCTAATGCCCAAGAGTTCGCTCATTTATAAAACCCAACATTTCAGGGCAGAGGTATCTCATCTGGACCTAACTGCACAACCACAGGAACTGGGAAATGTGTTGCAGGGACATTTAAAGTGGCTGCTCAGAAGCCAAGTTTCCAGAGAGAGCAACTAAACTAAATGAAGTTTCTCTTCAGAGTGGCTGGGAGACTGACTAAGATGTGAAGCTGATCAGTGGGTCAAACAAAAATTTACCAAACGCTTATTATCTGCTCTCAGTTTGCTGCACTTTCTTATGGCACAAACATGCCAGGCAATCAGAAAGGTGATGGAAAATGGTGAATCAGCAATGCCTGTTCACCTTGACAGGTAGATTGGACCTAATTACTTACAAGAGGAAGGATGATCATAGCTTGAAAGAGTGGCCATTGAAAGATCTGTGACCCTTCTATACCTGGGCACTAACAATGGCTATGATTCTAAAATAATTTCCCCCCCCAAAATTCTAAAAATTCACGTCAAAAGTGTCCCCTATGAAGCATATCTCATGGTCTCAAAAGTCTAACCAGGAATTCAGGTTGTTCCTAGAGATGAAATTCTGGCCTCGTAGGAAACAAAGAAGAGTCGGCTAGTCAGAGTGCTAGTTTCAGGAGTTGAGGCAATTTAAATACAGAGTCTGAAAGCCTAARACAAGGGACCAGAAACGATCTGTACAAAGCCTAGAGTTTGAAACAGATTGGATGCTTTCCAGACCTGGCTGGCATGGAAGCATGAAGCATTCATTCAGTTATTTATTCAAGTGCAGGAAACTAAGGAGGCTGTCAAATCTGTAACATTTCTCATGGTCATACTCGTATTCCCAGTGCTAGGCCTATATGGAGTATTTTGCAGCCATCAGTCAGACATACTTTGAATGTATGGGAAAGATTAGCAGGCTCACAGGAGATGGCCTTGGTCATTTAGATCAAACAGAGCTCAGTTTTGCAGGGTTCTATTTATACCTCCAAAGGTTCATCTTCCAAATAATCCTCTCTTCTTCTCTGTTCAACATTTATTTGAAATTATAGTAGAAAAGTCATTATGGACTAAAATACCAACAATATCCTAAAATCATTTGCCTGTTCAGCACTTTCAGGTTCAATGCAAACAGAACAGACTCCCAGCTGTCCTAATGCTTGACTGAGATCAACACTTACATAAAGAACATATGGGTAAAGGTAACTTTGGCGTGATTCAGGTGATGTTAGTAGAAAGAATGAAATATATTTACAAAGTTGCCCCCTGCAGCATCCTCTGCCTGTAAGAGCACATCCTCCTTAGGAGGATCCATTTGGACACCTTTCTGCTTCTTGAATGTTCAAATTGCTGTAGCTGCCAAAAGTGTTGCTTTCCACAGACTGTGTGTAAGAATCCCTTTCCTCTAGACTCAGTCTTAGACTTGCTGACCAACCATCATCCCAGGATGAAACTGTAGTAATTATCTCTTCTTAGATATGAAATATCTAAAAATACCCCAGCCAAACATTCCTTCTCAGACTCCATGGTTGGTGAAAAGCACAACAGCCAACTTGCTTTCTAATGTTATCAGTGTTTACATGAAAAAAATACAACTGAAGTCCCACTCTCTCAGTTTTTATTTTCAAAGACTTCCATTGGAATGGCTGAAGGAATCAATGCCACCCCCCTGAAACTCCATCAAACACAAAAACGTTGAGGACATACAGTGTGCTGAGGACCTCCTGGCAAGCTGCTTGCAGAAGGTTCACACTAGTCTCCTCACAGGAGTGTCAGAGAACAAAATGCAAACAGCTCTTCTTCAGTCCAGCATTTTCACAAAACACATTACACYCCATAATAAAGTTGATACCCATAATGAGGATGCAAAATTTCATCTCTAAAGAGTAGAAGGAAGAAGAAAGAAAGAAAGAAAGGTATCTTGTGTTACCTTGTATCATTGAGAGACGTACAATAATTATTATTATCACATAAAGACTGGGATAGGCTGAAGGATTAAAATACAATTAATTGGTCAAGGAATCAGTCCACTTCTTAGGTAAAGGAAATGACCATTTTATAGGCAACTGCTTAATTGTATATTTCAAACCACAATTATAAAATGACCTGTACCTAGGAGCAGAACTGATCTCCCTTGGAGTTACAATCTTTGAATGTGTTTGTGTGTGTATAAATAAATAAATATAAATTTCATAAATAATAATTTTAATTATATGTTTTTCAATGCAAGGAAAAAATACAATAGCCAGAGGTACTATAACTGTAATTTTCAAATCATGTTTGAACAGATCACTTCTACCGGTCTGGATTACTTCAGGCTTACAATACAAAGCTAGATACTTTCAGTTCTGCACTAGCAAGGCATCTGATCGTAGCTGATTTGCAGCAGTGAAAAGGGGTGCTGAAATTCCCAACTGCTTCAAAATCTACATTTCCCCCCCCTCTCATTTATTAAATGTTAATAATGTCATTTTTGAGAAATTTTTGAATTCATTGTGCATCAAAATAAACATAGCTGTTTGGTTTTCGTGTTTTTCTTCCATGCATTCTGAAATGCCTAAATAATATTTTTAAAATCATAATTCCTATCTGTTGATTGGGAATGATTTAGCACCATAATGAAACAATTATAAAGGGCTCCATAAGGACCACATATGGGAATTTACATCAAAAGGCATAATATGGAATTCATAATAGCATATAAAAATATATATATTAGATCAAATAGACTCTTTTCCATGAAGCTTTTACTCTACCACTTACAGTGAATAGATGATATTGAAAGGCTCATTAAACGCTTGATCCTTGAGCATCAGAAAGAATATTCTAAGCAGAAGATAAAGGCATTGCACGTTCCCACAACACAGCAGTAGGAAATCGTTCTTCATAAAAAATGTGTAATGGTCATCAAACATAGGAATGCACTAGAATAAGGGTCTATTTGTATTAATATCTGTTGTGGGTTTTTTTATACAACGGCCTCTGCTTCAATTTCAGCAAAGGAAGATTACATGTAGTGTTATCTTGTTGTTGCATCTACTCCAGCAGCGATGCAGTCTATGTGCCTGGTTGTCCTCTACTTCCAGTGGCCTAAAACCAGCATAGCTCTGTTGATTGTTTTGATCACACTAGATTTCTCCAATGTCTCGAGGAAGTGAAATATTATCTTGAGTCTTTCTTTTTTTCTCGCCAGTTTCACTTTTTTCATGCCATTGAAATTCTGGAGAGAGGTGGCGAGCGTCTACATTGCAGTTTTGACAACACTATGATTGTGTGGTTGGAATAATTTTCATGACTGAAAGGGAGTATTTCCAGCTTTGGAATACTGCAAAATAACCTGCAAGTAAGATGTGATAACCCTAGTGCTCATGAACACAGACCGCAAAGGCAAATTTGAGATTAAACAGATCATACCAATGTTCTCTTGACAAAGATGAATACTACTTAGGTTGGATAAGCCATGCCATAATTTCTAATTACACAGTCTGCATACTCAGTGCAATTTCCAGGAACAACAATATTCATTAAAAGTGTTCTTTAATTGTGAGACGGTGACTGACATATGCAATTTTTCTAGGATGGCTTAGTATTTAGGATCTTAAGCTAGAGCTTAAAATACCTTCATGCAATTCTTTGTTCTGCCATTGACTTCCAGTGCAATCTTGGGTGGGTGACTGACCCTGCATCTGTAATTACCTGCTGGTTTCACAGTGGTGCACGCTAGTTCCCTGACAGAACATGCTGCAGCTCCCATCTGCGCCATCCCTCTGACTCCTTCCCGGGGAACCCAAGGAGTTCAGAGGATGTGCACACTGGTCTTCCCCAATGTAAAGCTGGGATAAAGCTGGAACATACCTCAGACTGGACAGTTCAGAAACACCCCCAAATTCTCATGTCTGGCCATAGACTGAGGGTATTACTATGTGTCACAGCCCAGCGACAGCATGTGCTAGCACTCATGCTAACTCTCAAACTCTAGTGTTTAGCCCAGGCTACTATGCTTTTTCTCTGCACACTTAATGAGGCTGAATGGAGGGTTTCATTCTGCTGCTTCTGCTGGCCAAGCTACAGTATTCAAAGCTAGGAGCTCTAGTAAATTTGCACAGTAATGCGGTGTTTTCTTCTGCTTGAATTGGTTGAAAAGTCAAGAGAATGATGGATTCCCCATGTCTCACTTCCTCCTGTTTTTTAGCAAACATACACCTCCACATTCAGCTTGCTACCACTTACCAATCTTCTGTCTAATTCCAAACTTGCTTTCCAAATCTGCAACAAGGCAGAGATCCTGATGAAAGAACATTCTTTTGCAGCACAACTCTGGGTAGTCATAGCAGAACTGCACACTCTTCACTGAATAAAGTAGAAGTTGTAAAACTAAATACAAAAAAAGGACATGATTATGTAAGTAGTACCTAGACTATAAGATGAGCCTAATTAAGGATGCAGGGGATACTAATTCTGGTATTTCTTAACTCTTAAGTGCTTAGTTTTTGCATTCAGCAGTGTTTTTGCTGAAACTGCTATTTCTTTGTACTGTGACAGCAACCTGAGTTGTCAGGAATTGCATTTACTATGCCTTATACAAACCTAAACATAGGCTAAGGGGGGCAGAGCCCCAGAGGGCTGACAATCAACATACCTAAGGAGAAACAACAGACTAAGATAACATTAGTAGTAAGACCATTATAAAATAAGGGAGAGGCACATCTTATTAGTTGTCAAAAGAGTTTGTAAGACTCGTGGCAGTGGTAAACAGTAAAGAGAGATTTAATATTGGGAGTTCATCCCACTCAGAAGATGTGGCATGCATCAAAGAGCAAACGTTGAAGGGATCTTTTATCTGATAAGTAGTGAAAGCTAGATCATAAGCAGGGAAGAATCTAAAATAACCAGCTAAAATTACAAATAAAAAAAAGTAGCCATGGCAGAGCTAAACCATTCATTAAAGGAGAAGACAAATGGTTTGTTATTGACATATTACGGCATGAGACCTCCTGGGTCACCAGAGCAGTCTCCTTGTCACATGACTRTCATATAATGCAGGGAAAATACTTATAAATAAGTCTAGATGATGGGTACCCAGACTTAATTTTCTTTTGTTCCCTCCTCTCCCTGTTTCATAACCTAATTGCTCTGTGTGCAATGTATATTTGGTGCTGCCAACAATTAACTATTCAGTTCCTAACATAGCAAAGGTAGTTTCAGCCAATAATTACTGCCATAATAATGAAACTGGTAGTGCCCTGGGGGTGACTGAGATGCTGCTGATTACTTTTAACGTTCTAAGACCCCTTTCAAAATTTTGTGTAATCAGAGGTTGGGGAATATTAAGCTAAGCTAAATAAGCCAGGCTTATCCTGCCTTTGCTCAAGAAGTTCTGTGTTCAGTGTTCCCCACCTCTTTTCAGAAATTCTTCTGAGAATTAATTTGCTCGTGTGCAGATGATCAGAATTACTGCCTTCTACCTTGTATAGTGGCACTACTACTGCTTTACCCATTAACACTGCTATCAATATCCATCAATGAATAGCTGTCGATATGACATTAGTGTTACCAGGAATATATCTTCTACTGAATCCTGGATTGCATTTGTTGCACCAGAAAGGTGGCTCCTGTTTCTGTAATGAAATAGTGTGTTTAGGTCTTTTTTTTTCCCCCTCTCTGGATGCTGCCCACCAGTAGATTTCTAGTGGGCGTTCCTTGCTGTTAGTCCTGGTGACAAGGCTCTGCAGGTGTCATGGTCTAACCCCAGCTGGCAGCTAAACACCACACAGCCACTCACTCACTGCCTGCCCCCTGCAATGCGATGGGGGAGAGAATCAGGAGGGTAAAAGTGAGAAAACTCATGGGTTGAAATAAATACAGTTTAATAGAACAGAAAAGGAAGGGAAAATTAATAATAATAATAATGATGATAGAATATACAAAATAAGTGATGCACAATACAATTGCTCACCACCCGCTGACTGATGCCCAGCGAGTTCCTGAGCAGTGGTCACTGCTCCCCAGCCAACTCCCCCCAGCTTATATACTGAGCATGACGTCATATGGTATGGAATACCCCTTTGGCCAGTTTGGGTCAGCTGTCCTAGCTATGTTCCCTCCCAGCTTCTTGTGCACCTGGCAGAGCACGGGAAGCTGAAAAGTCCTTGACTAGTGTAAACACTACTTAGCAACACCTAAAACATCAGTGTGTTATCAACATTATTCTCATACTAAATCCAAAACACAGCACTATACCAACTACTAGGAAAAAAATTAACTCTATCCCAGCCAAAACCAGGACAGCAGGGTTTCTGTAAATCTAACAAAGTATGTGCAGTGGCTGGGGGAAGGGAAAGGTCGCATCCTTTCTCAGGCTGGTCTTATGCTGTGCCATGTATAGCTTCTCCGCAAAGCACATAGCAAGCTAAATAAAAATCAGAAGGAGCTTGTACAATTGATGCTTCTCATGGTATTGCACTTATAAAAACATGCCACTATATTGAAGAAACTTGCAAGCAAGGCAACAGTTGAGAACATCGTAACCAAGATGAACTGTAAAAATCAAGACACTGAAGCACAATGTTGGAGAGAATAAAATGGCATTCTCCCTTGAGATTTTCTACTACCGAAATAAAAGGACTGACAAGCCAAACTACACTCCACCACTGAGCTGTGAGTTCCTAAGAATTCCTTGGTCAACCCTTCACTGAACACCAAAGACTTACTCGGAGGATTGCAAACAGATGATTCTTTCAGCATTAACCTGAGTCTTTTTTTCCAAGAAACATGTCGTGGTTTAACCCCAGCCGGCAACTAAGCACCACACAGCCAGTCGCTCACTCCTCCCACAGTGGGATGGRGGAGAGAATCAGAAGAGTAAAAGTGAGAAAACTTGTGTGTTGAGATAAAGACAGTTTGGTAGGGAAAGCAAAATCTGCACATGCAAGCAAAACAAAACAAGGAATTCATTCACTACTTCCCATCRGCAGGCAGGTGTTCAGCCATCTCCAGGACAGCAGGGCTCCATCACGTGTAACGGTTACTTGGAAAGACAAACGCCATCACTCCGAACGTCCCCCCCTTCTTTCTTCCTCCCCCAGCTTTATATGCTGAGCATGACATCATATGGTATGGAATATCCCTTTGGCCAGCTGGGGTCAGCTGTCCCGGCTGTGTCCCCTCCCAACTTCTTGTGCACCCCCAGTCTACTCACTGGTGGGGTGGGGTGAGAARCAGAAAAGGCCTTGACTCTGTGTAAGCACTGCTGAGCAGTAACTAAAACATCTCTGTACTATCAACACTGTTTCCAGCACAAATCCAAAACATAACCCCATACTACCTACTATGAAGAAAATTAACTCTATCCCAACCAAAAGCAGCACAACACAAAATAAGATGAGACAACCCAGGACTTTGGGGTCTCCATGAACTCCCTTCTGAGATTCCGGTATGCATGGTCCTGGTTTTTTGCACTACTCTGTTACATCTTCAAGCACATTTAGTGTTTCTCTATGATCTCCAGATCTTTTTAACTCCAGCCTCTTCTGTAAAATCCACCTCTTTCTGTAATACCTGCTGTCCTCTGTCATTAGTATATGATATATGTCATTCTTTTGTCTTGTTTGTTTGTGGAGTCCAGTCTCAGCTGGACTACAAAGGTTTTGGAACAGGAAATTACCTATCAGTATATCACTTTTATGTATCCACAAATCTTTTGGATATTTTTGATTGAAACAGATTTGTGGGGATATAAACTTCCTTAACTACCTGCATCCTTAAAAGTAGCATTTAATTTTGAATTAAAATTTTAAAGGAATGGCATTTGTGCCATGGCAGTCCAGCCACTTTACTTTCACTGTTATCTGCTCATTCAGGCAGGTATGCTGATAAGGATGTATTTTGGTTTTGTTTTTTTTCTTTGCTATTTTACAAGCATCAATAATTCACTATTGATAAATATCAAGTGATTTTTTTATAACATTCATCACTACAAGTCTGAAAACACAATATCCTAGATGATGAAAGACAGAAAAATTATTACGGAGAAGCAGCATTCACTGTGCTCTTGATTGTAAATATATCCGAAGTTCTTTTAAATATGGAAACATATTTACAGCACCATATTACTAGTCTCCATCTCTCTAGACAGAATACTACTTTGTGAATGGCACATTGCTTTTGTTGCTGAGGTTTAAGTTCATTACTCTGGTAACAAGTATTATTATTCTGAATAAAGCTCCCCTCTCAGTTTTAAAGTCTTTAAACATAGGAACCCCCCTGTATAAAAAAAATGCCCAGCTTTTGTATAAACTGTCAGTGAAATCATGTCGATCTTTTGTATGTTACACTAGTCTATATTAACCAAGATATTCTCTATTATTACAGATTTGTTCTCCCAATTCAAGTGATAATACTTAATGATTGGAAGGGTTAATTCTTATACCCTATCCCTCTGGGCCCACTTCATTAGAATGAGCCAGATGAAGCATGAAGCAAATTCTTCAATTCAACAGCTAATCTATATTAGGAAATAAAATGCTGCCAGGGTCCTTTTTCTCAGCCTGGGCCACTGGTGTATTCTGGTCATGATCATACTGCATAATAATACTCTGCTACCTGAAGGAGTGGACAGTTGCTGGTTGACAATACTTCTAGGACTGGGCTTATTCCCAAACTCTATTTGGAAAATATTTGGGTTGGTAAAAGCTGATTCAGGCAAAAAGAAGAGCAGTGACCACTCTACGAATTTAATCACTTAGACTATCAGCAGCCTGACACTGTTTAATTTTCTAATTTAGATACAGTCAACATGGCTGAAGTTTATGGATACATTGGAACCAACTGCATAAACTCAAGGGAATTCAGCAGGGCTGGGATGACAACTCCTAAATGTGAATCAGCCTCTACCACAAATGCTTATGCTGCCATTTGCTTGTTAGAACAAGGGTTTGGTTCATAAACCAATAGGGAGCTTTTCTACTGACTTCATCTGTATCTGAAGAAAGTAGACCCTCAGAGTTTAAGTACGTCACTCTTCTTCTGTGACATGTCCATCCTCCATTGTCCTCAAGGACACCCGTGGTCGTATTTAGGATAGTCTGTTTATGCAGTAGGAGTCCTTTCATTCTCCCTGTGGAATCATACTGCTCTTGGAGCTTCTCTTTACATCTCTCAGTCATCTGCCTTTCATCTGTACACATGCCTCATCAGATGAAGTTTTCAAAATCCCAACTGGGGTTTTCCCTCCTTTTTGCACTGGTTAAATCGTTCATCTACAGCCGTTTCAGAGTTTTCCTATAATACTGTCATCCAAAGAACAGCACTTTCTTTATGTAATGCTTACCATGAATGTTTATTTAAAACCAGAAGATGGTACTGGAACAAAAGACAACTCTACTCCCAGCATTTGTTGTGTGACATAGTTCAGCTTTACACTGGCAGGCAAGGAGGCCCAGAAGGGTGGGTTAATGGAATGAAATGAGGCTGAGGACCTAAAGGCACCATTGTATAAGATTTGGAGATTTCATTTTGGGCTAGTGCTAGTCTGGTCATGTGGATTGAGTGGCCATTTGTGGCTGGAGCAAATTAAATGTACTCCTGGTCTTCCAGCTTAGTTTCTTCCAAAGGAATTCAATTTGTGCACTCCAAGATGACTCAGTGATGGTAAATGGGGACAATTGGGACATCAATTTCAAAGTGCACTCTGGTTCAAACTAAAATGCACCCATAACTTCATTATCTGGGTCAGGAAAAGGTCTGAGGATATGAGAAGAAATTTTATATGAATCTTTGGCAAATATTGTCAAGAGATGAATGTACTAAAAACAAGCAAAAGGTTGTAATATTTACCTGAATGGCACAAGTGAACAACTACTCCTGCATTGAAACACCACTAAAAAGTAGACGATAGGACACCAAAATCAAAACAGTGAGAAAGCAAGAGTCTAGAAAAAAGCCAAAACATCAGATATTAATTAGAAAAAAGCAAAACGTTAGAGAAGGAACATAGAACTGAAGACCAGAAGCTGACTCTCAGAAGCACACATCTAGTCTATGTCAAATTATGGTTCTGAAACATAGAGTTTCAAGCAATTTTTTATAAAGAAACTGTTTCTTAGAGGAGTTGAATTTAGATTTGTACTTTACTGTCTTAGTATATATATAGCACAGCAGATTATAAATAGCACACATATAAAACAAAAATAAGGAGTCATTAACATCTGTGTCTTCCTTGATCCACTTAATTAGGAAACATCTGTAGTGTAGTCAGTGTTCTTTTCCATAATTGCTTAATATGGGACAGGATGATATGAAGCCAAAATATGTCTTTGAGAGATTTTAGCTCACCAATTTTTCATGCATATGTTTTAAATGTTTTTAAAAGGTGTATTTTTGTCATAGAAGGAAATCATACATCATAGAAAGCCACCAAGATATAAGATGTCAACTGCTTTTAACTTCAAAAAGCAGGCTTTTTTCTTGATCAGTGTGGGGGGGGGTGTGTTAATAATTTTGTTAAGTGAAAGTAAAGTTAAGGGATGGCTTACATAGGGATGGTTTACATAGACAAAATTGGGAATTTATTAAAATTAATGAGAGTGGAATTTCTTTCTTAGGAAGGTTTTGTACCTAGGTCTTGTAACACATGAGATTTTTAAATCTCATAAATTGGCAAAGGCCTATGAGGTATTAAAGTACAAGAATGTAGATTAAGAAAGTTCAAAATTAAATCTGAATTTCATGATTTTTTTTCTGTTGAAGCATGAACACTATTAATTTTTAAATATACTTTTCTACCATGTATTTGTTATACTCAGTAAAAGAAAAGAAAATCTGCGTAGTGCTACTTAATAATGTCCAGTGGCAGAAAAAAAAAATGTAGTGTATTTTTCTCCCACTTATAAAAAAGCAAAAGAGAGTAAAAGCAAACTGAAGGGAAAGCTTGTTTATGAGGACAGAAATGTAGGGAGTGAATTTATCTGTAAGTGTCCAGGCTTGGCTGAAAAAAGACCATGTCAGAAAGAAGTCTTTTAAAAGAGTGGTTTTATTTCTTTCCTAACAACAATGCCTAGCAAAAGCTGTTGTTTCATTTGCACTTTTACGTCCTTTAAAAATCTTTACAGAAATTAACTACGCACCTATGACCTAAGATCCCTGTAAAGCATGGCAGGTCAACTTTATGACTTAACAATCTGTTAGTATTTGAATTAATAATCTTGGTTATCAGATAATTTCTTTGGGTTTGTACTTGTTTTCAGTAGACAAAATATTTGGTTAAGGGAGAGTGTTAACCTTTTAGAAGGGAGGAACTGTGAGAATGAGCTTTTATTGCTCTTGTCTTCTTCTTGTTTCCTTATGGGCTGATCTCAAATATTACTTCCCATCCTCAGTTCTTGATCTGTGGGGAAAATAATCCTAAAAAAAAAAAAAATATGGAGTGTTGTTTGACCTCACGTTTATCTGTATTCACACGATTCTGTCACTGGACTGTTGAAAAGCCACTGGAGAAGGGTAGGATGGCGGCGATGGGGGGAGAAAGGGGAGGCAGTGGGAAGAGTGGAGTCAGGGAAGAGAGGTAAAGAGTCAGTCAACAGAGCCTGTTAATTTTGAGATAGCTGTCTGACTGGTTTTGTTTTGGGAGTATAGACTTTCTCACTGTTAAGTGACCAAATTATTTTTCTTTTTGTCCACCTTGGACTGTGGAATGATGAGGGCCCCCAGAAGAGTAAATTAGAATTTGATGGCWGTGGTAACAAAGAGGCTGAAAAGTCAACGAGGTTGTTAAAATAAGCCTTTCCTCCCATGCATTGCCATACATGCCAGCACCAAGTGTTCCTGACAGGAGTGAGAAAATAAGTGAGGTAAAATTCGAATTAGCTTAATTCAGTGATGAAGGTGATGTTCTAAACACCAAGAAAAAGGAGTGAAAACAAATACCAAAGCTGCTCTAAGACAAACTCCTAGTAAAGTATAAGGATAATGATATTAAAAGAATCTTGTGGTTTTTTACTTTCCTCCTAGTTCACAAGGAGTCATTTTTCTGACATGTTTTCCATTCACAGTCCCCTCAGATTTTAACAAAGTACTCAGCTTTTGTCAGAATTAATTCTAAGAGAGTGACAGCTTCTGGTACATACAATCAAACGTCACTACAGGACCAATAAAATGTTGTGAAGGTATCTAATATAGAGTCAGAGGAGTATGGAAAATCATATGTGTAAATAACAAAAAAAAAATCATTGAATATTTAAATTAAAATTGTCTTAAATCATCCCTCAATTAAGAGGTGTGTCAACGTAAAAAAATAGAGGGTGACAAAGCTGACTACATGAAATATCACATTATTGGACAGATCTTTTAGCAGTATCTTAGGTCTAGTTCCCTTCCTCCAGCTACACCCAGTTTACATTATTAAGAAATAAAAGGGACATGAATAGTTATCTAATGCAGGTTTTATTCTGTCTCTGCAGAATACAACACCTCTCCATAGTCAAGGTCCTAAATCTTTTCACAGACTAAGGGCTTATCTGAGCTAAATTTGGACAGTGTAAATATTTTATGATGGTATTCTGCTGGTAGAAACATCCATTAGAATGTAATAAGGACAATTTTCAGGCTTCTTGTAATTAGGCCTGAGTCTTCAGCACATAAATAAAGAAAAAACAAGGCAGGAATGCATGGGCTTTGTTGTACCTTGTGCATAGGACAGAGATTTAAAAAATCTCCTAAAAAGGAAAGGTGATTTCTCTCTGTTGAATATGTTTACTGCCTATTATTTATATTTTTCATTAATCCAAGACTTCTGAGTTTTTCTTGGTCTGCAGCAGGAACCAAGAAGATGTTATCCTCTTGCTTTATAAGGGAGAGAGAACAAATGGAAGAAGTAGCAGCCAGTGATCTTCTTTTATAGAGTCAGAAACTTGCCATACTTGGGGCATGTTGCGTGGGGCAAGATCATTCCTTAATAATATTAAAAATCTCCTGGAGTTCAGTGGCACAACCAAAACTACATTCTTTCCCACTGCAGGGCCCTTTGACCTTGTCAATGGTTTTGTTTTCTCCTACTGTTTCCCCATGGCATATTGCAGCTTTGTTTTTTTTTTCTCTTCTATACTGTAAGTCTTAAGTTTTCAGATACTGGGAAGCAGTACTTGGCACAGATATCCTACAAACTTTTCTGGATTATGCTTTTGCTTGTGATGATAAGAGTCTGGACTTGGTGATCCCAGTGGGCCAAGTGTGGGTCACTAGCTGTGTTTCTAAAAGCTTTTGATCAATTTTCAATAAGAATGGTGATACTGAAGATGGAACAGAGGCACGACAGCTGTGGGAATGTGGAAAAGGAAATTACAACAGCTGAAGTGGAAACCAAAAGTGAAACAACTTAACGTACTCAAGTTGGGGGAACCAGATAATCTCCGTGCAATACTGCATGAACTCACATGTGAAGTTGCAGATCCAGCAGCAGAACTTTTTAGTAAATCTGTTAAATCAGGGAGGGTATAACTGGAAAGCAGTCAACACAGGATATACATTTACAAAATAGAAAATAAAAAATGGCCTACATAACTACATGGTATATTAGTTATGTGCAAGGCTTTAGAACACTTCAAGAATGATTAAAAATATAGAGGTAAATGAAAACAGAATGCAGCATGGATTTACCATCTTGCATCTTTTTTAGATGACTGATTTTCTAAGACAAGGAGACCAAAATCAGTCTAATTTCTTAGAACTCCAGTAAAGGATTTTATGTGACTTCATGTAAAGAATTTAATTAGTTGAGATAGAGACAATTAAAAATTGTCAGACTTTACTGACACTCTTTACTCAAAATGTCTTAAAAATTCATTGAGTGGTTCCACTACTGATTTTGACACAAAAAGTAGGAGTATGCAATGATTTTTACTAACAAAGTTAGAAAATGTTGTTAATACAGAGAACAGGAATATCTTATGAAAGACTGAATAATCCTGAGTACACAAAAATGCCTATGTAATGAATGTAATAGTACAATAGTGAAAAATTGAGCACTGATGAACTAAGAGGAATTTCTGCTATAAGATGAACTGACTGAAACAAACGAGAAGGTGAGTAATCTTGGAGAACTAGTTGATCATAAGATGAAAATGTGTCTGTACCATGAAGTATCACGAAGCTAGGAAATTTAAAAAAACAGGTGTAATCTTAGGTGGTATCTTGTGAAATATTTCCAGTAGATCTGACATAGTAATGCCATTATCAGATAGCTTTTTGAGTAAGGGAATTTCAGAAAAGCCTCCCAGTCTGGCATAGCTGTGCACTATTCTGCTTATCTATCTTTAGATTAATTCAAGCTGGAATGGGAGCAGAGGAAAGCTACCAGCAGATCAAAGTAATGAAGAGTTAAGCATGTAAGAGAAGGCAAAAAAGCTTGGCTTGTTTTTTAGTGCAGGGAAATGACTGATGAGAAAGCATATTTTTCTCTATCAGTGAAGAGAGAAAAGCTATGTAAACTGAAGGATGCAGCTGGTATCAAAATACTTGGGTGTAAAATGGCTGGTAATTCATGTAAGATGGAAAGTTCTTAGTCATCAGAAGATTTCTAGCTCAGTCTTCTTATATTATTAATGGGTGTTAAAAACACCTCTGTGGTTTCAAGATGGAACTTGGTAAGTGTATTAAGGAGAATAATATGTGATTATGTACGTATTATGTCTGTATGTACTGCCTGAAAAACGGAATCTGCTATTCAYCCATCAGTCCTATGTTGCCTCAAAAAACTGGCTAAATCATAAGCCCTTTAACTTAACAAAAAATGTAATGACTTTTACTTTTCTTTTTGCTTTCCAGATCTATTTTGTTCTCAGACATGTCTTCCAAAGTTTGAGGGCTACAATCCTGCTTTATTTTCTGACAAAATTCTCATTTCTCAAATAATAACAGTACTCCAGCAACAGGGTCTAAGAATTAGAAATCTGGCTTATAATAACACCCCAAAACTCAGCCAATTCTACACAGTCAGAAGAGCCAAGAGCCTTCAGTCAGGCAGTTCTCCCCTGAGACCTTCTGATGACAAGGAATAGACAACTAACAGAGAGCTTTTTTATGCCACTCCACAAATCCCTGATGTACACACATTTTGAATACTTGTGTGCCATCCTGTTTCCCCCTCCTCCATGTCAAGAAGGGTAATGTAGCAACATGTAAATGTTTGGGGAAGGATGCTCAGGGATTTGGAAAGGCATCCATCCATGCAAGATGCAATGAATTAGGATAGGACTTTTCAGCCTGGCAAGATATGACTAAGGAAGGATACCATAGATATGTATGAAATATAGGGAAGGTGAGTATGGATCAATTGCTTACTGCTTCTTCCAGTAAAAAGAAAAGAAAAAGGATGTTAAATGAAGCTAGAACGTGACAGGTTCTACACAGAAACGAGGGAGGCTGGTTTACCAGTAGCGTGCAGTCAAGCTGCGTAACTCCTTGCATCAGGATGCTGCCAGGCCTGGCTCAGAAAATCTCTGAGCTGCCTGGTGCTGGAGATGAGCCGAGTATCCTGGAGAAGCATCGTTAAAGCTTGACCTGATCTTACGCTTTTCCAGTGTTCGCTACTGCCAGCTGGGTGAGGCAGAGTTTTGTTTTGACCGGATACTTCTCTCTTCTTATATTAACTCTGGTAAAAGCTGGAAAGGGTGGATCAGCTTTGGAGCTTGCAGAGGAGCTCTTGTCTGATCCACAGCAAGTTTGTGTACTGATGCGACCATAGGTCGTCTGCAAGCTATGCATCAAGAAAAACAAAGATTATTTCCTTTCTGACTGCCCCACAGGCAGCCAGCTGAAGCTGCCTGAAGATCCAGCACAAAACCAGCAACACAGTGCCTTTTCGAAATCGTTTTGATAAATTCAGAAATTGGTCTAGAGAATATTGCAGGGCATTTCAACAGGGTCTGGAGCAATGACCAACCAAGGTTTCTTCCTATCTCCAAAACACTGCCATTCTTTGTAAAAATGACATCCTTTACAAATGTGCTCACTGTGTACTGTCTCAGCTGCTTCCTTCCCTGGCAGAATCAGTTCTAATTCTCACTTTTCCTGCCCTTCAAGCCCCACAAAACCAAGTCAGGAGGGAGCTGCACTGCAGCTAATTGGAAGGAAATGAAGGAGATTTAATTCGTCCTCCTATTTCATTGCAAATAGAATTGTTCCAGTCAGCTTCTCACATGCAATGCTGGTGAATACGTCTGACAGAGCAAGTTGAGCCTTTAACTGGTGATTATTCACAAGAAACAGAAGACTTGGCTTGCATTTCAGAGGCCAGGCTGTGCTTCCAGGGCTTTGTAGGAAGAGAAAAAAAATGAACTGTTTACTTGCAAGCTGAACATACTTTACGTGGAAATTATGGGGAGATAATCAGTGTGAAATCCCATGCCATGGTTTTCAAAATAAAACCACAATATAAATTAATTAGGAGAAAGCTGACTATACCTTTGCCTTATCCTCTTTAATGGCAACACTTTTACTGTTTTCTCAGTATTTTTAAGCTATAGGATTTATGATGCACTCAGGTTTTGTTTTGGGGTTTTTTTGGCATTACATGAGTAGGAAGAGTTTTGATCTTCTTTATCTCCTTTTTCTTCTAATCTTTTCTGTATATCAAGCAATATAAAATGGTGACTCAGTGGAAAGATGTTTATTATGACATGTCTTCCCATAGGTCCAATAAATGTATTTTCAATAGTATTTGACAGTTTTGACTTTGAAGATGGTCGTTATCTCCAAGAAGTGGAGACAGGATACATTGTTAAGTGCCTCTGAGAAATTTCAAAAGAAGATGCAAGCTTTACATCCTTATTTTAGCGTTCAAATACCAGACACAGTTTGCCATCCATTTACTTAAAGCCATAGCTGGCAATTTATGCAGAAAGGTTCCCCTTTTTTTGTCATACCATTTGCAGTTGCCAAGATGTACACCTGTTACTTTGCTTGATCCTTGGAGCATAGAAGTTGATTTCCCATGCATGTTTAAAAAATTATCAGCTTGAAGACCAAAACTAATCAGGCAACCCTTTTGGTTCCAGTGCACCCAACCTTCATGGCTATCTGTTATACAACTGTTTTTAACTGGGACATTTATCCAGCATAGAAATTGGTAGCTACTGTAAGACTCTTCTATCAATAGCAATGTTTGAAATATGTGCCTTGGCCTCCTGCTGTTCAAGCATTGCAAATTGTCAAATTATGTGTGACAGACTGATCGTGATTTGTGTTTTTCATGACAGGGAAAAGTGTTTTTCCTCACCCTGGGGAAAAAAAAGCATTCAACTACATTGAGAGATTGTTCTAATCCCATTTAGCTGTTATTTTGCAAAATGTTAGTTTGTTTTAACAGGCAGCTATAAATTTCTCCCAAGATAGTATTCTATAATTGATGTAGGTCTTTTCCATATTAATACAGTGTTGTATAAATTTTATAAAAATTCTGGGATTGCAGAGCCTACCTGATGATTTGTATTAATGAATGTTTTTATCTATTAAGCTACAGGAAAATTAAAATATATTTTATGGTTGTTGCCTGTGCTGGTGTACTACAAAGAGAAACCCATTCAGTGAGAGCTACACAATACCTCACTTCACCTATGAAAGAACAGCTGTGGTTGTCCATGGTGGAAAATACTTGTGGTGTGAACAGTGGATGAAGTATGGCAGTAGCATTCCAGTGTGAATGTGTTGAACACTGGGGATAACTGTGCCGGAGGCATATTTGGGTACCGCAGTTACATATATGCAGCATAGGCATTGCTTCTTAGGCATGATTATTCATCACATAATGACTGTGTTATAGCTGTTAGAAAATATTCTCCTCTTATCATCACAGTGTAGGATAGACAACATCTGTTAAAAAGATCCTAAAATAGAGCTGGTGCGAGATGTAAAGAGCTTCTAGAAAAAGAAAACAGGAACAAAGAAACTGCATGCACAATTTTTCAAAAAATGCAGGGATCATCATTTTCTATACTGGTTAGCTAGTGGAACCAATAGCTAGTGGTCCAATAAAAAAAATAACCAGCTCAAAACCTCATTGCCCACTGTTGCTGGCATGTAGCACAAAAAGTAGTAGGTAGGATGGAACAATATTAAAAATAAGCCCTTCAAATTTTTGTTAAAAAACACCTGTTCAGGATCACATTTTTAAATAACTCATTAAATTAGCTAAGCACACTATTTGCTGACATCTTAATTAGATAATTATATCTTAATTATTCATTGTTCATAATCCACAGCTGCCTGTAGCTGAAACTCAGCAATTGTGGCTAATTGCATATTCTGTAATGAACCTTGAGTGAGAGTCAGCAGCACTCTGCTTCAAATTGACCAGTGTAAGAGTAATTTGCAACATGACTAATATCTAATATTCCTGATTCTAAAAAATCTTCAACATGCTTGTCATTTCTGAGAACACTGGGATGGACTTCTTAGATCTGTTTTACAGGTAGCCCTTCATTTAGATTCATCTATAATTTTTTTCTATATCTATACAAATGGCTGTACTTATATGTGAGAAATAATGCAAAAAAAAGGCAAAAATGAGAATGAAAATCTCATGGAAATTTGAGAACAGTATGAGTAATACTGAAAACATGCTGTTTAACATGAAACTGATGTAGTTTAGACTGACATGTTTGTCAATAATATCGCTCTTTTTACATCCCCTTAATGAGTATTTATAATGATCATACTATAAACATAGTATGCCACGATGAGTATACATAATATTTTGAGAATTCAAATCTAGTATTGGCTCTACTTAGCTAACTCTAGGCATAGCTGTTTATGTTCATTACCTGGTCATTTGTAAGCTACTTTCATCATTTTTCTTTTTTGTTGGCTTTTTTGAAACTCTCATTGTGTCACCAAGCTTCCTTTTACAGAGTCTAAAATCTGACATTTGACCTACCTCCCTATGTCATCATCCTTGACATGCTAGATATTGCAAGGTAGCATGCAGTGAACCTAGCCCTGCTTCACCAGAGCCAAAAATACTGTCGCTTAGGTTTGTGTAACTGAAAGAGGAACCCCCCAGAGTCATTCTCAAACTGCCATGCAGCATTACACCCATACAACAGAAGGATGCTTATAAACCTTGCTGTCATTTTCTAGCCTTGCTATTTGGTCTATCACTTGGAGAGGGGATTTGATGAGACAACGTGGAGACAGTTGCAGGAAACCCAACCAGCCCACTGGGGAAGCACTCCGAGATGCTGATGCATTTCTGACACCTGCATCTGCTAGTCGTCAACAGAGGAACACTTCACTTGACTGGGCTCAGCCAGAAGTCAGTGCAGCTTTTGGCTGCCGTCATTTGGAGCACCACTTGTTAAGCTCTTATCAAAGCACAGTGTTGAAAAAATAATAGAACTGTCGCTAGAGATATAGCATGTTATACAAGGAAAATTCATTTGACCAAGTTTAAAGGGAAAGTATTTTTAAATTATAATGCATATAACCTTTCAATAGTTGCTGTACAACAGCAGTCACAACTAATCTATTGTGTAGAAGTAACTAACTGCACTTATTCATATCCTCTTACCAGTGCTTGCTCTTCTTGTCAAGAGTGCAAAATGCAGCTCTAATCAGACGGTTCAGGTCCTCACCTGATGTGAAAGACTTCTCAGGTGGAGACTGAGCTTTACATTAACCAGACTGTTCTCTTTTGGAAAAAATCCCAGCTACCTGTTTGGTAGTATTTTAAGTGTCCATCAGGCCCACAGATAGCCACTACAGCCCAGAGTGTAGTTTGATTTACAGAAAGAGTAATGCCAAAAGCCTGTAAATTTATAAACATACTTCATGTAAACTCTCCGACATGAGAACTTCTCAGGTGATAGGGAAAAAAGTCCCCTTGAAATGAAAAATGTTGTTTGTTCTTTTTCAGGGCAGGTGGTAGGGGATGCTCTTGAAGAGATAAAAATGTCTTTTATTTCCTTTCCCTATGCAGAAGATCAAAAGAAAAGTAGGCAACTGCCAGACTTAATGAGCCATGCTGAAGGGCTGCATCCTGACGGAATTAATGCATCATTTATAAAGTACTTCGTAGGAAAATGATTTAGCGAATCACATATCACTTTGATGTCTTGTAACACTCCTGCTTATTAATATTTATGCAATGAATTTAGCAGTTACAAATGACAAAATCATGCATGCTAATGGCTGGAAGAACACGTTGTGGGATCACTGGTAGGGAATGGTTACAAATAGAAGAGTTGGGAAGAATCAGTACACACGGCAAGTTTTGGGACCTGAGTACCAGTCCTTGACTTGGAACCAAATAAATGTCACTCAGTGTGGTGGAGAGACGGAGATGTCAAGGTCCCTGGCAGGCTGTACGCTGCTTTTGAATGATGCTGCTCTGCTCATTCCAGCTGGGGCTAAAAGGCTCTGAGCAGAGACCTATCAAGCCTGTTCTTGCCAGAAGCACAGGGGGCTGCAGTGCAGATCTGCCATAGAAGGAAACAAAGAACTAAATGATGTCTTTCCACTAGACCTCTGTAAAGGGGAATGAATACTTCCAAATCACCTGTGCAGATGTAGCTGCACAGGTCCTGTTTCCAAAGACAGTGTTGTCTTCGCTTCCTGCTTCTTGGGCCTCCTACTACTCCCACTACATTGTAGGAAGATGGAAAATGGCTGAAACAGGATGTAGGATGAGGGAATAAACACAGAGCTACAACACTTCTTTTCTTGTAATCGTTGGAGGAGCCTGATGTGCTCCTGCTGTGTAAGTATTTCCTTAGCAAAGACAGAGGATACCTCTTTCTCTCAGTAAAAAAGAAAGTGTGATAGCCTACCACTTTTTTTCAGTAGGGATGTCAGTGTTCTGTAAGTGTACCCAGTTGCTTACTCCCATATGCCAATGGAGGTGGGCTCGTTCTAGTGCAAGGTCTGCAGGGTAGTAAACAGAGCAGTAGTTTTCAATCTTTTCCTTGAGRCATGGGACTCCAGAGTGCTCAGACCTGGGCCTCAGGTTTTTCAGGTCTTGCAGTGGCTCAGACATTTTCCTCTGATTTCCATCCAACTTTAGGAACTCTGGCCTCTGGCTTAACATCTTCAAGCATAATTTGGCAAGCAAACAATGAATATAATCTTAACCAAATAATTTCTTAACCATAGTCACTTTACTCTTAAAAAGGCACAAATGAGTCAGAGGGCTCTGGAAAAACATATAAGCCCTGAGGCAGAGCCATGCTTGACCTATTCCCCATCTTTCCATAACTAGCATGTCAGGCTGGGCAAAGTTCCTCTTCCTTTGTCTCCCCCAGCAAATTCTTATTAAGCAATGGCATGCTTAAAGTAGTACCTTCTAAACGTGGTCTCACTTCTCCATCTCCTCTCTCCATATATCCAGACCGAGGACCTGTAGGTATACAAGCTGCACTGTTTAGTTCAGCAATTAAATGCAGATGGTTGATTCCCAATCCCTCTGTATGGCTTTGTCATTCACTGTAGCTCTAAAGCATTCTTCCTGGGCAAAAAAGCTGTCTGAAGTATTTCACAGCACCCTGCTTTGTCTTCAAATGGACAGGAGTCCAGCACATAACAGAAAGAAGTAAAATTCCTGCTTGGAGCCAGAAATATCCTAGCCTATCACGGAAGAAATTGGGCACTGGTTTGTGTCTGGATTCACAGGGTATCCCTGACATTTGTTCTTGAACCCATTGCTCTTCACCAAGGTACTCAGTTTTTTGTAAAATTTAGCTAGAACTGAATGTACTGACAATCCTGGTGTGACAAGTTCCCAAAGTCAGTTTTGGTAGCACCGAAGCATTGCTTCACTGCCTCAGGAATAGCTTAAGAGGGACTCTTCTCTCATTGTTTTTGTACTTTGCCCGAGGATAGAAAAGTATTACCTTTCTCCTCCTCCCTCAGTGAATATGGGGGTTTATATCTTCCTTGGAAGCATCTAGTTGCTATTGAAGACAGCTTAATAAACATTTTTTCATTTCCTATGGTCTGCGCTTTTCCTATGGAAAGCTGTCATACGAAAAACTCTAGGTTGTTCGGTACAAAAACACAGGGAGATGATTCTTTTGACCCCCTCTGGCAGCCTGCTTTTTACTGATTCTGCCATTTTCTATACTTCTGAAAAACTTGTTCTTTCAACAAGTTAAAATCTCACTTGGTTTGCCTGCACGCTTTAATGGAAAGATAAATATGCCTTCTCTTTTTCCTTAGTATGTAGCATGAAAACAGACAAGATCATTCGGATTTATGTGGACAAATGTGGCTGGCTTCTAGTATTGGATTGTAAAATGTAATTTGGGATCACTAAGAACAAATATATATTTTAAAAATCTGATTAAGTACTTATTTTTGAAGGTCAAACATAAGAAGTGGTTATTAAAACCATTTTTTACTTACAGCATTTGCCATTTCAGAGGGAGCAGTTACTGTGCAGATGTAAATTTGTCTCGTCATGAAATTACATTACAGGAACAGGAAAATATTAAGATCTAAAAACTCTATGATCTGATAAAATTTCTTTTAAAATACTTCTGTAGATTCTGAGGAACTAAGAGCATCTGCCTGGAATCCTACTGATTTGGGGTATGATATTAGACCTCCACAAGTAAAGCCAGTCCAGGGAGAAAGCATTTAACTTAAGCATATTTTTATTCTGTTTGGTATAACTAGAATTTCTGATGAGCTTCTTCACTTTTGCACATGTTTTTAATGGCTTACACAGGACCTGAATTTCATGTAAAGCATAGAGGGGAAGAACAAGGCTCTGAAATGCCCCAGCATGCAACCAAAACGTGCATCTAAAGATCTAGAAATGTAGGAAATGCTGTGAATTTCTGACCTAGGGATCAAAACCAGTCCAGACCTAACGAACAATAGGAGAGCTCCTCCAGTCATTCTTTACTGTTACATGGGATACTGCCTGGAAACTCTTTTCTCTGACTATTTTCTAATTAGGAATTCAGTTCAGAAGTGATCAGTGCAGAGGCTTCAGCAGAGGTAAATAATGCTGAATGAGTGAAGCACTGCTTGGTAGGCCTTTATTATTCCCATGGAGTGCCTCTGGATAACCCAGATGGTACAAAATTAATGTATTTCAGTATTCTTGACAAGAGGAAACAAGGCATGGATTGCCATTACCTGAGTCACATTACAGATATTTCAGATACATTAGACACAATGTCCTCTACAGAGATTAATGATGAAATGTACAAAGGGCTCTTTTCCTCAGTGCACATGAATATGACTGGGATGCATGAATTAGGTCTGCTATTTGGATCTCAGCATCCCAAGATAAAGATTGTTTTTTTCAGGGAGTATGACAAGAATACTGATGTAATATTCAGTGTGCTATAGCTATTACTGGAGAGCACAGAGACTGCTTTGACAGGTATAGCTGCAAATCTGTGATCAATAATGGAAGATACATGTCAATTTATGACAATTTATTTTATTTCCCTGATACTCATCTTATTCCACTGCAGCCAAGGGAAATCGTATTCAACTCTATTTTGGCAGATGGCAGGGCAGGAAAAGTATTTCTAGTGTGCATAATTGATTGAGGAATACCATTATTTAATAGGTTTTAGAGAAAAATAACTGTATCTATTTAGATGTGGGCTTTTTTACAACTTAACTTCAGCAAAATCAGAATGAACATAGTTTATTCAGAATGTCTTCATCATGTAATATTTCCCAGAAGAATCAGTAAAGAAATAAATGTCTTACAATGTAATACAAAAGTTTAACCTGCTATGATACGACTAAGTGGAGAAGGATTTTGAGAACTTAATTTCAAGCACTGGTTGTTTAACAGATTTATTAAAAGCTCTTCACACTTCAGTAAACTTTACACGTTGTGGCTCTCATTCATTTCCTCCTTGACAGGTCAAATGGGAATATGTAATGCAGCTATTGGATATTTACCTTTACTTTTTTTATTTTTCCTTTAAACAAAACAAGTATTATTGGCTTTTATTAAGGCTTACAAGTGAAAAAAAATCTGTTAGTACAATTCAGGCAGCACAGGAGTATGACACGTATCTCTGAATTCATTTGGAGATAAGTACTTAAAACTGACAGCTATTTAAAAATCTGTTTTATGTTAACCATCATATTTCCAGACCACAGTCATTTAATTATTACATTCAGTGTGTTACCTCTAAGTAGTAGAATTATTCTTCATTCACAGAAACGCATCATGGCACGACATTTCTCAAAGCTAAATTGTTCTTCTGATAAAATTGTTCTGGCTAAAAAGCAAAGCTCTGTTAAAAAATCTTTAAATAGTACATAGGYTCACTCTTGAAAAAAGGGGTAAGTAAAAAAAATACATAGCTGAGAAGCACATAACTTTTGCATTCTGCTTGAAACTAAATTATATTTTTCCATTTCCCTATAATTGTATATTTATTTTGTTTTCTGAGCAGAGTGGTATTTTTCATACAAAACTTTACTGATCATTTTTAGAGAGCTTGTTTCGTTTTACTGAATAATGGTAGTAATTACAAATCTACTTAGTAAATAATGCATGGAATTGAATTTGATGCTGGGGTGTTTAGAAGAGCTCATGAAGATAACAAATATTTCTGTGGGAAACACAGGATGTGAAATCTAGTTTGTTTAGATTTCACCTAACAGAGAATGGGACACATCTATTTTGCTGTCCCCTTTGCTGAGATGTATGCAGAACAGACATGATCACATAAAGATGTACCCAGTCATTTGTGAGAAATAAGAAATTGAATCTTATTCACACCTTTTCTCCAGCTCCTGCTTCTCACATATTCTCCTGTACTGGTCAGCAGCAACAAGAAGCTGTTGTTTTGTAAGAAGTCAATGGAAGGCATCCAAGAATCCTAGAAGATTATCTA
This sequence comes from Phoebastria nigripes, assembly GCA_035582835.1. Taxonomy (NCBI): domain Eukaryota; kingdom Metazoa; phylum Chordata; class Aves; order Procellariiformes; family Diomedeidae; genus Phoebastria; species Phoebastria nigripes. The sequence continues at coordinate 705,194 of JAYKAV010002883.1, read as the reverse complement.
TCTTCACAAGTTTATTTTGGATTTTAACATTATTTTGTTAAGGGCAAAATGGAACTTTTCCAATATTTGTTTAGGTTGTTGTTTTATTTAATTAATCAAGCATGTTACCRTGTTACCTGACACCAAGAAATGGAGCTGTTTCTGTGGCAAATTGTTTCCCAGAATGGAGTAAATAGTGTGGAGATTAAGTGTAAAACAGGCATCACATCTGGGGCCAAATTCAGAGACAGTGTCAGCTGGTGTAAACCACATTCTGTTAAATTCACCTACAGTGTCTCATATTGATGAAATCTCAACCCCAAAAAGAAAGATTAAGAGCACATGAGGAAGCATAAATTAAAGGTTGTGGGTCTCATCCTCACTTACTCTTAAAGTGATTTACTTCTTAAATCACTCTGGCAAGAAAAAGAGGCCTGAAGGCATGTGGAAGTACCCCTCACAATTTTCCCTTATACAGTGGACTTTCTCAGTCAGGGCAGAACTGAAAGAGTCAGCATCAGACTGGCACTCAACATGTGGCATAGCAGCAGATAATGGCTATGTTGGTATGTGGCCAGACTGTCTTTTGCTTGTAAAGGACCCATGAGGAACAGAGCATGAAGCCAAGCAACTCTGAGGATGTCACAGCTTTTACTAGGGGCAGGATAGCCCCACAAGATAGATCAAACTGAGGCAGTTTTAACTTCTCTAGCATGCTTTTACATCTAATCATATATGCGTCACTTCTACTTTCCATCTCACAGGCTGGTTTACAGTCTCTTGGGATTCAGCTCCCTTCATCTGATGGTGCTCCAGCCCACCTTGTTATCCTTCGTCTTGGCTGGGCCTTAAGGCCACAGCAGCACTAAGCTATGCTCTTAATCCACACAGGAGGCAAATGAGCTTCCTTGAGCACATGACTAAGCCTTAGGCATTTTATAGCTCCTGTCAGATTCCTCTGACAACTTAGAGACACGAAGAAATCTCAGCTTACAGCTTTTCCTTTGTATTACAGTTGCTGGAAGGTAGGGAAGCAAGAAGGTGGGAATGATGCATATTCTTCTGTCCAACTGCCCTGTTTGCATTTTGGGTGACACCTTCATTCTCACTGCAGTGCAGAGAACTGTCACTCCAGCCTATTTTATTGTAAAGAAAGAGGGAAGGACTGGACTTACAGTCCCATTACAATGTCATTTCCAAGTAAAGTATAAAAAAATTTGTCTTCCCATCACCAGCTGAGGATACCTGTGATCATTTCTGCACCTTGGTGGCAGATTGCGATGAAGTCTGTGTCTCTGGGTCTGATGTGTGGTGCTCATGATAGCTTCTGCAACTAGACCACGTGAGCCTATATCCTTGTGAGGTTACTTTCTTGGGAGCTGTAAGGCCAACAGATGTTTACAATGACACAGGGATGCCTTTTCAAGCAGCATCAAGCAGCAGAGCATTCGTCTTGTGGTCTATTCCAAACTTTGTTCCATGTTTTCACTTGCAGTCATATTAAATTAAGAGGTGCTGTTCCTTGTGACGTAGAGAAGAAAACTGTGTTTGTCCATCAACGCCCAAAGCTACAAGGTTCAGCTGGTGGCTCTCTACTCACACAGGGACAGCCATGAGATTGACCTACCTGTGTGATCACTGCTCATTCTTTGTGTTACTTTATCCCTCTACTCTGAAGAATAAAAAAGAATCCCTTTAATCCAGTCAGGTAACCATATAGAAGTGAGTAGTGGAAAGTAGAACACACCCTTTACATAAAGGTAATGCAAATAGTTATCATATTCTTCCTAGGCCTGTTTAAGTCACGCAAACTACGTCCTTGTCATAGTATGTTCCCTGAATACTCTCATAGTTGTCCAGTTGAGGTTAGAATTGATCAGCCTCTGATGTCTCCTCTGTTACTTCTTGTGACTATCCACTTGGGTTAGTCTTTAGTATAGGTCTATCTACCGCTAATTCTAACTATGTCAGTGCAAAACAGATGTCATTTTGTGCTTTGTAATAAAAGAGGAACTCTCTTACACAAAGCSACAGCATTTCCAACGGACATATTGTTCTAGCTGGAATTTTAGCAATACAGAATCTCTTTTGGTAAGTTACTAAGGAGGATCCTAAGGAATTTTTTGCTCACTGGGGTTCCAAAACCACAGATTATTTGATTTTAAGTGAAAAAGCAGAAAATAAGGAACAAAATTCATTCTTACTCTGGACTGAAATTTTCCTCAGAGTATTTTTCACAGTTTGGGAGCTGGTCCTGACTATCTCAAACTTCTTGACCACTTTAAACGTAAATATTTGAGGACATACATTGTGTTCTGTCATTGTAGATATTACATTAATTATAAATAAGGTGCAGCATAAATCATGGACAAAGTCAACAAAAGCAAATGATTTATCCTAGAAATGACAAATTTCAAAGGCTAATGGAAATTCCATGTTACCAGTGGGCACATGATTCAGGCTGAGAAAAGCAACATATGCAAAATCTATACTGTTGATGGTTTTTAAGTGGTCGTATTTTATCCTAAGTAGCAGAAATATTTTATGCATTTGAGCCTGAGATGCAATAACTTTAGACCTCAGAAGCATGAACACAGCCGTGGCAAAGACAGTCCTATTAGACATATGTTGCAATCCTAAAGGAACAGTGTCTTGTACCATCTCTCCCTTAGCTCCGCTTTTATTCACTATCAAATTTGTACACATATTTCCTGCACAAACTGGTGAGTACAGTGTTTATGTTAAGTAAATGTCTGTGCAGCTCATAGACCACTGACGATGTAAACGGGTTTTCTTAGATTATGTTGCTGTAGAGTCTTTTGGGATTACAGTAGCACTAAACAAGTTAGCTGCATCCCTGCTCTCTTTGGGCAGTTGTGTACACTATTCCAGCCAGACAAAAGTTATTCTCCAAGTATTGTGTTCAATAGAAAAGGAATTGATTAACTTTATCTCATCAAGTTCTACACAACCCATTTTTGAGTGTCTTTTATCTTGGAAGACTTGTTTTATAATAAAAATTGGAGACAATTAAGTCAACTATCAGCTAATTTTACCAAGCTTTAACTCTTACATTTTTTCTCACCAGGCCAAAAAGAATAGACTTACACAGTGTCACTTGGATACGCTAATTCAAATAAATCTAAAATACTGCAGTATTTTACTTACACAGAAATCCATAATCATTTTGGAAAGCTAAAATAAGAATCACATGTTTCAATTCCTAGAAATGAACTATTAAAGGCATGTGCTATAGATAAATAGTACATATGTCATAGTATAACAGTAATTATATTCTTAACTAGCCAGTCTGTTGGCTTCTTCTTTGTCATGAAATTCCAGCTGCAATGTAGCATGGCCTTAGCTTCACTTCCTAGCCTCTAGCTTCTCCAGACAATTGAGTGTGAAGTTTTCTTCACACTCTTCAAATGGAGATCAGGTAACTTGGCTTCGTTGATGCTCTATGGCAAGAGGGAACATCACTACTGATGTTTTTTGTTGTACACTGTGACCTGGTGCCATCTCTAAACCAAAATTCATTTACCTCTTTGAAATTGAAGAGTTTTCTTTCATTTTGTTTAGATGAATCTATTAATTTTGCTTCCTGACTTCTATGTCATAAATGTACTGACAATCTGTCAATCCTTATGAAAGGTWTGAAACACAGGATAGCTTTACTCTCTTTTTCCTGAAAAAGCAAACTTTCTAGATGGCAATTCTGCCCATACCACAGCAGCAGTTTTCATCCAAATGTCTAAACAGAGATAGTCACATGGATTTTGTTTTCATTTTGCCTACATTAGAATGAATGCTAACACTTGGGACATCATAATGCTACCAAATAGAACCTCCAAGGACAACACCATGCTTTTTCTAGGGCCATTTTTCTTGGTTTAGTACATCTCCTGATGATGTGAAAAGCGTACCCTCCCATTCCCATTGAGAACATATTCCTAGCAAAAGATGATTAAGAAAAGCAAACACTTTCTTTTGAAAATATCAGTTTTTTATAACTACATCAAAAGCTGAAAGACTTCCAAAAACTGGGAAAAAAACCCCAATGTTTTCTTAAAGCTGAAGTATTACCAATTCTTCTCAATAACTCAGATCTTCAGAAAAAAAAGTTCGGGGAACTTTAACAAGTTCTGAACCAACCTTCTGAAACTTCAGCAAGTTATTTTAAACAGGTCTCTTAGTTTCCTCCAGTTTGCTGAGTATTGGGATATTTGAATCATTTAGCGTCTCTAACTGAATTATTTTGCACACCGCAAGCCAGATTTTGCAGTATCAACAGCTCATCATGAAACAGAGCCAATGCAGCACCAGGAAATACCTAAAGCAAGAGAAGAAACAGATTTGTTTCATTTTACACACATATTCCTTACAAATCAGTGATGAGGGTAAAGAAAATCCAGAACACTTATAAAGCTTTACTAAAAAATGTTTGGATAAAATGCATTTCATATTTGTAAAGTTTTCCACAGACTGTTGAAGGCTCAGTAGTAACTGTTGCCAAAACCTTAATTTCAGTCAGTTTTACTGCACTTGACTTACTCCGAAAAGTATTTTGCAAAGAACAGATTTAGAAGATAGTCAACAGTCTGACTTTGAAAGTAGCAGGAAATATTAACAAAGCAGCATCTTTTAACAGTGCTATGTATGTGAGATGGTGTTTCCTTCTCTTTAGAAATAAAATTAATATCCCTGTTTAAACTTATTAATAATGAATACTGGGAGCATGTGTATATGTCGTGTACATGTGTATACAAGTCTATAAGACCAAATAATTTTGCATGCAAAATGCCTTCTACCAGGCTTACAGGAACAAAATRCAATCCAGACATTCTTCACATTGCAAAGGATCTCACCATTTCATAACTCTACACAATCATACACTCCTGTAGGTGTATATGGGTAAAAGAGGATTTGTCCATTTGATAGCTCCCAAGGATAAGAAAAAAACATTACCAGAGACATGAAAAAGATAACATACGTAACTTATATGTGAAACTCTTTTTACTCTTTTTAGCTTCCAGTGCTGAGGATTGTAACACTTAGAATTTCTAATTGCTTAATCTGCAAAAAAATGTGATTTTACAGAAGATTTGGAATGATCAGACTCTCATCTTTCTGTTTGGAAAATCCAAAATGCACAATTTTCTCACAGTTGAAGGACCCTTCTCACAGATGTGGAATGGAAATGTCATCTTTGCATGATTTCTCCCAACTTCCTGGAATTTGTTTATTTTATGTGTGTATATCATAAATGTAGTACATGTCCCTTTTCTGCCCCTCAACCTTCCCTAGAATACCACATGGCTACCACTAAATTAGAAGAAGCTTTCTTCAGTTTAAAGTGAAGTAAAACTGGAGAGACATGGGCTCTGGAGTAATAAGGAAAACATGGAGATTGAAAAGTATTTAACGTTACTTACTGCCATCTTTGCAAATGTCAAAGACCACTCGCAGATGGAGGKTTTTTTCTGTGTTTAAAGACTTTATTGTCCACAAGAAAGACATGAAATATTTCCATGAAGATGTCAAGGGACAGCAGGATGGTCATTAATACCAGTGTACAGAATGGGAAGGAAAAAAGGCAGAGTCAGGAATGCTTGCAGTGCTGCAGTGCAAACATGACCTGGAGCGCAGAGCACTTCTGCCCAACAGCAACAGGGGCTACTGCAGAAACTGGGCGCGCGAGTTAACTCCTTTTCTGCCACCCTGGTCTCTTCCGCTTTAAGCGCCTTTTACCTCTTCCCAACTGGAAGAAATCAGAGTATCAACAGTGAACAGTCAGACTGAGATACCACAACTGCAGGGAAAGAAACAAATACTAAATAGCTGGCCTGCTAGCCAGCAAGGTGAAGGTACACCTGCTCCCACATCTTTCATAGCACTCTCCTAAATACTAAAGATTTTAAAGAAACAGAGAGATTTACCAACACTTTCTTACACAGTATCAAAGCACCAAAGGCAGGCGCAGTCAAGTAGAGTCTAATTTTACTTCTAAACATTGGGAACRTTTCAGATACATGATCTCCAGGGAAGCTGTGCAGTCCAAGAACCAGCTCCAAAACATCTTCAAGGTGTTCTGGCCTGGCYGACAGCTTCTGTATGGGAAACAGAAGTTCACAAAACCAAGACAAGTCTTTAGACTAAATGACAGCAGCTACTTCATCCAAGAGATCTGTTTGACAGATACACTAAAATACAGAACAGCATTAGCCAAAGACTAACAATCTGGCGGTTCTATCAAAAAGGACAAGAAGGGGCGGGTGAGCAGGTTTTACTCACATCGTGCTGGTTTTCACCTTCTCTTAAAGACCAAAAAACACGATCATTTCAACCTCTAATGAGAGAACTCCGGTTTTAAGGCATTGGCAATCAGCCACTTTGGTGTCTAGTAGCTTTTATTATCAGACAGGTATTTCTTGTCTAGACCTTTGTATATGGGTTACACTTGTGCTTTCATTAGCATGGTTTCTCAGTGCCTGCCAGTAATACTCCAGGAGACATGAGTGGCATCTGCCACATGGGTTTTTTTTCTTCTTATCATCTTCCCAAAGCGGAAATTGTTGATGAAGTAAAATTATTTTGTCTGGTAGATTTTACTTCATCATATGCACATGCTGCAATGTGCTTGTGTTAAATAGAGCAAGGTCAAAGAAGTGATGGCTCCTAGTTCCTGTGGGAGTTCATTTCACTGTCTGGCACCAGAGCTGAAAATCTCTTGGTTCCTGCAAAGACTTTTACCCTTGGGGTAAAAAGTTGTATTACAGTTGAAGGTCTGCCAACAACTTAAATGGGAATATAYCTATTTAGTAAGACCCAGCAATTTTTAATTTACTGATTTAATTCATTCTTGTTCTTCAATTAATGATCAACCATTTCTTAACCATTTCTTTTTTTTTTTTTTAAAACAGAAGAGATTCTGTGAGGATTTTCTTCTTTTGATCAAAGCATCTGAATGACTGGATACACAGTGATGTGGTGAGATTTTACAACTGTTCAGGGCTGTCCTGCAGAGCTACTGGTCTGCCAGCTCGCAGTACTTTTTTGTTGTTTTACAACTTGACATTCATTTTGGTTTTCTTTCCACTCTTTTCCAGGATAAAAATATAACCCCTAAACTGAAAAGGCTGAAAGGACTAAGGATGGAAAGAGTTTCAAGGTGCTAAAAAGATGAAGCTGAACATAGGACRAAAAAGATAACTGAATAAATACAATCATATTGGTCCTGTTTTTTGCACCTCTYTTTATCCTGAGCATTATCTTCTACTGGTTTACTTATGGTTCTATGTGAATAAAGTAGAAGATTCATTTTCAGCATGAAGTATTTACTGCAATCAGTAAAGATGGATATCATATGCTATTAAGACAATTGTGTAGTTATGTTGAAGAATTAATGAATCACTAAATTCAGAGTGAAACAACAGAGCAGGTATTGTTATTGGATCCAAAGTATTGCAACTGTGTAGAAATATTGGGATAGAAAGACATTAGAGTTACCTTTCAGCTAATGAAAAAGGAAAGAAAAAGTGTTAATGAGACAATGTAAGTTAATCTAAGAAAGTTGCAGTTCACWGCAAAGTAGCGAAATATAAGCAGASATTGCACATCTAATTCTCTCCTCGTTGTTCTAAGCTTACCAAAAATAAAACTCCAGCCCCCTGAATGTAGGCAACACACTGGGGTAGGGAGCATTTATCTAAATGAAGACATGCTCCTGTATCCTGTAGCACCTCTGCTTCCTTCCTTACTTCTTATCTTGCAATCAAGTTGAGTAAAAAGGCTAAACACTGTGCTGTCTTCAGTGCAAGCCCTGTTTAGAAAGAACCTCCACAGTCAAAACACAGGTGGATCACATCTAATATACTATACATGTACCCCTCACTCCGTATGCACAAAATAAGGCAGAAGCGTCAGATTTAGCATGAGCAGAGAACGCTGTGAGACTGTGTGATATACCTTATTATGCACGTCCTACAGAATCACTCCAGCATCGTAATAGGTGTCTAATCAAAACTGTGAATCACCTAGATCCACTCTAGAAGTTTTTGCTTCTATACTGAAGAAAGGAATTATGCATTTCCTTTTTTCTACATCTTTGAAAATATAACTTTGAAGAGTGAAACAGAAATATATCACAGCCACATATAAAATTGTTTTAAAAGTCTTCTTTTCTTCCAAATATTTCAGTGATTTATGGATTTATACTAATCACACCCAGTTTAGACTTTGGGATATGTAATTTTGGATAAATACCAATATTTTACTACCACTGTCTGTTAACAGTTTTGATACAGGACTTTAGACTAAAGACATGTTATTCATATACACATATATAAAACAGTAGTCATAGTATTGCTATAGTTGGAGTTGGACCAAGATCAGACAGCTACCCTCATTTCAGTTATATATAAGAAGTGATACTTCTGTCAAAATCTCAAGACATGTTATAGCCAAGAAATACAGGCATATTGTGAGTCTGCTCAGGAGGGAAAAGTAGTTGGGCAGAGACCTTTTCTGGCTGTTGTTCTAGGTATGTAAGAGAGGAGGAAGACAAGAATAAAAGACATGAAAGAAACAAGACCCMAAAAAAATCCCCAAACCACAGTAGGTATTTTTACATTGTGTTTTGAGAGATGGCCAGATAGTGAACATGGAAACATGGCTCCAGGTATTGCTTCCGTAGCAAAATGAGACACCATCTCTTAAGCATAGTTAGTGGTTCAGTAGACTGTTGACATGCTATTAGCTCAGCATTAGGCAGTTTGGATGCTCTCAGGCACACCTGCGTACCRTATCTGTAGGCTGCCTGCAAGCATTTCTGCAATCATTATACCTGCTGCCTAGGAGTTGTTTGTGTAGACTAGAGGCAAGCAGAGCTGGAAATATGCCATGCTTCTGGCTTCTTGGAGACTCCTCTTTAAGACTGGTATTGACAAAGCCAAAGACTCTGGTAACATGAACCTGAAAAAAACCCTCCAAACTCCCCTAGAGAAAATATTTGTGTTGAGTGCTGATTGCCAGAGATTTGGTTTAAATGATAAGGGATTTTTAAATGTAAAAATAGATGGACAAAATAACCTGAAATGAAAGCAAATTCTCTTTTAAGACCAATTAATCTGATGCCAGGGAGAAAAAAAAGGTGTGTAAATACCAGTAAGAGTGGCAGATATTTTGAGATAAAATAAACACTTCTTCCTGCCATCTCTCAAGAGCAATGAGCAGTAATAATGTTTAACTGTCATAAATAAATGCTATGCTTGTCTTATAATATTCATATTGTGCAAATATTTCCACAATTGCGCAAGAAAAGAGAGCTACATCCTCAGCAGAGCTATGCAGCTTTAGAGCCACGCAGGGCCTACAACCAGGCACACAAGACATATCTTGCCTTTCTCCAGCTCTGCTCCTGCTTGTAGGTTAGCAGAAGACAAAGGCGTGTAATTAACCTGCTTCTATTTACTGGATACACAAGTGCTCCCGTGAGAGTGAACTGTGCTCCTTTGAGGAGTGTAACAAATAAACAAAATGGACTGGCTGTTTAATCAAGTAATTGCCCTAATGATGCCCTCCTAGGCACAAACATTGGTGGGTTTTAGAGAGAGCTTGAATGTTGTTGACTTTTGGTCATGTTACAAAGGCCATTTATTTACTCAGATTTCTTCTCAGAGAAGAGCTGAATGGGCAGAGTTATTTCCTCTGATCATGGAGGAGAGTTTTTGACATTCTGGATAATTTGATTATATTTTACTACTCTGTAGCTTTTCTTTTCTTGTTTACTTATAAAAATAATATCTTTTAAGCTATATTCCAACTCACTAATCAAATAAAAAAAAATTTAAGAAATGTGTACATTTTTTCTGGGACTAAGTATTTAGTCTATAAGCAAAATTCCAAAGAAAAATTAATTCAGTGAGTTGTCTAATTTCAGATCAGTATGGTCTATGGCTGGCCATATTTACAGGGAATTCACCGAGCCAAAATAAACCCATGGCCAATTGTATTCAAAAGGAGAACTGGAATACTCCCAGGAGAAAAAAAAGATTACTTGCTAAAAAATTACACATTTAATTAGAAAATTATTATCATACTATCTTAAATAGAAGAACTTTTTTCCAAGCTTTAGTCATCCTTGACAATTTTTTTAACAACTATAATCATAAAGTAAGTAGTCCTCAGCAATTATCCATCTATAACACTGTCCCAGCAGAAATGTAAACCCAGAGAAATTAATACTTCACAGTAGCAGAATAAACACCACACTCCTTTATCGCCCTTCCTTCAAGTATGCTTTGGCCTGTGCAGATCTCAAGATTGACACTAGGTTTTTTATGACATAAAACTAGAAACCAGCAGGCAGGTTCATAAAAGACAAATCAACATGGCTAACGAGTGAAGAGACAGCTTAGCAAGACGGCCACCAAATTTTGCCCCCACAGAAGCTGCCGCTCCATGTACTGCTCACTCACTACCTGTGTCCTGCAATAGGTTGTTGTTGCAGTGTCTACACCTGGAAGAAAGGAGGTACAACATCCCATCGTGCAAAGCTTATTAAACCCCTTGCACTGCTAATATCTTTCGAGCACACCTTTGACTGCACTTGCTTTCTGTAGCTACAATAAATGACTCATAATCATCTAGTAATTAATGTTCATACACACTGATCTTTCTCCAGCTCATGAAAAAAAACAGATATTCCTTTAGATAAGAGCAATGAGGTGAACAGCGATGTCATCCCCAAAGATGCTTCTCCTCAGACAATCATTGTCATTTTCCTCTTATTTGGCTGGAGTATGTCTTGGCTACTCTTCCTTATCATGATTTAAAGCATCTGATCTTAGTGGAACTGTTCACATGCTTAAAGTGGGCAACTGCTGAATATCTGGGAGAAGTGGGCTCTATATGTCACTAAGACCTGGACCTACAGCGCTACCAGCTCCTTGTCACATTTTAATCATTTAATTTCTAAGTGCTGGAATGCAGTACCAATGTGTTACCCTGTCATCAGTCTTACTCCATTAGGACTGGGTCCATGTTCGCTTTTAATCACCACTGTAGTGTTTTCCAACGTGTAGCTGATGGTCTCTCATCTAACAGACTATACCATATGATTTACGGCTGCGTGATAAATCTGCCTTCCTGGTAAATGGCTTAGCTAATGGTTCATCCAACCAGCCGAACACAGATGCAGCTAGCAGGGCAGAGCCAGGAAAATGCCATGTCTTTTTTTTTTTTTACAATGTGGTAATTTATTAATGATCACTGCTCACATTCAGGAATTACATAGCTCATCATGGAATCCTGAAGTATTATTCACAAGCGCATATGAAGGGGGATATAAATATATAATGTCCTTAAATCCAGGCTGAGCATAACTCACAATAGTGTCCCAAAATTTGACCTCATCAACATTTTTGTCAGATAATGTGATACAAATAAAACAATGCAAACCAGCTGCTTGTCATTGTTTGCAGACAGTTTAAAACAAATTAAAAAATTGAATTAAAACTTCCTGTAGCTTTTGTAAGTGGAGGTTTTTCCTGTGCATACTCACAYAGAGTAGTGGTCTTTATTAGAGGGTCTGTCATTGGCGTAAGGATTGAAGTTATGGTTGCTTCTGCTTATCCTTGATGGCTGTCCAGCAGGGAATAAGCTGGGAATTTGTACTGCACATTTGCTAAAAGTTTATGGATGAAGTCCAGTGGCTTTCCCAACATTCCCTCTTCTACTAAAACAAGTTGTAATGGCCAAGGTTATGCATAAGCTGTTAATGAGGTCATATAATAGTTGCTCTGTTACTCTCAGATGTTACAGGAACCACAGTTCATTCTGTCCTTTTTGTAATGCATTTTGTGATAGTTTAACGGTGAAGGCGCTATGTCTGACCAAATTTCACGCAGGCATGGGAGAGTTATAAAAAAACATAGACATCATTTGTAGTAGAAAAACACAGTACACTGTCCTTTGTGTATAGTATCTGTTCCTTCTTTCAAGGAGACCTAATGTCTAAATGATATATATTTCATCATCCCTGGTTTTCTTAATGTGTTTATATTTATCTTTATTTTAGTACTTGCTGACTGTTCTACTCTAGCAGCAACTCTTAAATGAAAATATTGAATCTAAATATCATGTGAAAGTCTTCGCATGAGATGACACCTATATTTGTATTGCTCGGGGAGGTGCTAAAAGAAGTGGATGATTATTGTTGCTTATAATGGGCTCCACTCCAGAGGATCAGAGGAGGTAAAAGGATTTATTTTATTTTATTTCATTTTTTTCCAGAGGGGAGATTGCTAACCACTTCAGCAAACCTACTGCCTTGTTCAACAACTTGGCACAAACTTCAAGGGACTATTCCAGCTGCATCTGATTGATCCTTACCATGAAGAGTAGAGAGATGAAATAGTCTTTCTGGGATTATGGATGTCTGTCTTCTTTCATTCCTACTGGACTACACAAACTACCCTTCACACTGGCTAGCTTTCAAGCATGGAGAGAGGTGTGCATTAATCGATGGGTGAAATGCATTTTATTGGACCTAAGTGTTTTTGTTATACAAGCAGAACAAAAATATCTAGCAAGGAAAATAAGCAAATACCATATTTTCTTAAATTATCTTGACATGAGAATTTAGTGTATCCAAGAGAAGCTTTGTTTACTTCCTTTTACAAATACATTCTTTTGAAGTCAGTAAAACTAAAGGTATTTTATTTGTGTCCAATATTCCAAGGATAATATACCCAGTTGCAGCAATCTTTTTTACAAAATTTCGTTTGAGACATGCTAATGAGTCACATTCATTGCTCTCATTTATGTTTTATGATGACATTTCAGAAGTCATGTTGTACAGAGTTACATACTTAGGCTCATGACTATGCAGAGGCAGTGCAAATTGGCACCACCATTATGTCTGCCAGGAAAAGGCATGTTTGCATAACATATATAAATCTATTTACAGTCAACAAAGCAATATAATGAGAGGTGTCCACCTGGTTGGGTAGGATACTCAAAAAACACCTTTACATAATGAAAGGGAAACTGTATCAGGCAGAAGTTCATTTGCATAGGAGATAGGGTTAAGAAATGTGTTATTGTCTTAATTAAATCCATTTGCAGGACTGGAGGCTTAGGACGTCCTGAAGGCAAATGCGGAAATTCAACTTAATTCTGACAGCTTCCAGGGGCAACACTGAAGCCAGATAAGGGAGAAGGGTGTCTGAGGGTGTCAGGATATTTCAGAGACAAGTCTACTCCACTGTCTGTAGTTCAATAATTGCTCAGTTCCCCATGTCTCCCGTATCACCAACCTCTTCTCACAATATTCTTGGTTTTCCCTTACAGGCCCCATGTGTACTGCTTTCAGTTTACTCTTGTCTTCCCTGTGTAAGATGCCCACTGAGTCTACCATGATCTATTAGACCCATATTTTTGTATCTTAATTATGTTGGCAGCATTATGAATGGTACAATGTCAAAATGTGGTTTTTTCCCATTGATTTCAATTACCTCAGACTCATAGCTTAAAGAGCAGTGAGAAGAGATATGGGGATTTAATTTGCAATAAATAGCACAGAGAAAAGAAGGCAAGCACTAGACAAGATTAAGATTTTGTTAGTACTGTTTATTACTAGATTTGAGGGTCCAACCTAAACCTAGCTTAAGCAAAAGGGAGTTCATTCATTAAGTTCATTGGCTTAGGATCAGACTCTAAAAACATAATCTTCTTATTTTTCAGTCTACTAGCCTATTGAATTGAAACAGTTCAAAAAACAAATCAGCAGTGAGTGTAAATGAGGCATTGGTTCAGAGACACGTGAAACTAAAATATAAGAAAGTCTAAACATTTTGTGTTAGCAGAAGTTTCATGCTTACCTTTAGAGCATGGCCAACATTCTTAAATGTTGTGATTTACGATATGACAAAGTGTTACGTGGGTCCAATAACATTTGAGGTGCCATGGATATCAGTAAAAGATCTAACGTGTTCTCTCTGTTAGCTTATTGCCATTTAAAACTACTGTAGACTACTTACAACAAAATCTGAAAGTACTGTTACTATACTATTTACTGTAGAAGGGGAGATAATTAACTACCATTGATTCGCTACATCTAAGGTTACTTCATGAAAACAAAATCCTACTACTAAAGATAGCACTAAAAATCTTCTTTTCATCAAGTTCCCAGACAAATATGATTTATCTAATGGGCATGTTCCTGATGCACTAATTTGTCTCAGATGTTTTCTCTGACTCTGGGGTACGAACCAGTTTCCAGGGGGTGTCCTACATTCTTCAGGAAAACAGCCTGGTCAATCAAATTGTGTCTTAAGAGCTGCGAGACTGGCTTTGACGTACTGCTAGTGTGAGGAAATCCCAGTGTTTGCGGTCCAATACCGAGAATTAGAAGTTTCTGAAACACTCAGTTATGGCTGCTCACATCAGAGTCACTGACAGTTAAAGGAAATAATTACACCTAGCTTAACTGGAAAAGATGATCACTCTTGTTTTGATATTACTACTGTTTCAGTTTTTGTCGTGTAGTTGCTATTTATATCATGTAATTTTTGTGTTTCCATTCCGGTTAAGCATACCATCTCCCTGACAAAAACAGAATGTTTTGTTTCTGACTCAAGTATTGAGATTAAAAACTGAAACTGAAGGAAAGTTCTAAATGAAAATGAATTTATACTTGAAAAACTGAAAAAAATAATTTAAGAAATGAGAACAGAATCCAGTGAGATCAGACTCAGCGATTAAATTGATATTCCTTCACTGCAGAAAATCCAATATACTGGGATAATTTCATAAAACATTCCAGGTTGAGCTAATTTTTGTTTCCTGAAAATAATATAAAAAAAAAAATTGGCATAAATTTTGGCCCAGTTCTACCAGGAATCTTCTTCTGAACCAGCACAAATTAAGGCCTCAAGACCAGAAACTCGTTATCCCAAATGATCACAGTTTGAGGGGAAAAAAGCTAATCTTTGCACGTGGGTCCTAGGTAACTTCAACTTATAAAAAGACACTCCAGTTGTGCCTATTCATAAGCTGAAAGACAATATGGATCAGCTGATGTGAGGTTTTTTACACTATTTTACTTAACAGTAGAAGGTAGGCAGATCTCAGAAAGGAACATCACAGCTTGGTGTAAGATGCCAGAGTGCAATTTATGATAATCAGAAACATAACTCAAATCAAGGGGGACTGAATCCAAGGAGGCACCGACATTGTGAAACTTCTTCATAACTGCAAATAAGTATCGTTGCCAAAGGACCAGGTATATCGCCCTTTGCTAAACTCCTAAAATGTTTGAGTGGGGTAAACAAGGGCAAACTTGCTTAAAAGAGAGATGCTCGGTTCTAAAAGCACATGGAGGCAGTGTGGATTAATGAACTTTGGGTCAGGTTTAAAATACATTGATGAAGCCACATGTGGAGTCTTGTATTGTACTGTCCCTGTTCCTTGGATAATGCAAAATTTCAGTCTCTAAGCCTCTTAATTTGGCACTTTTCATGAGATGCTTATTGACTTTAAAAAGAAAAAAGTAAGAGTAATAGAAACTTTTAGGCAATAAAAATAATTGCTGTTCAAGCAAGAATTTTAGAGTCAGTTATTCCTTGAAAACATGTCCCTGACAATTTAATTTTTGGCCTTAAACCATGCAGGTACTTTGCAAATTGTTAGAGTTTTTATGCACTGTGGCAATTTCAAATGAACCTATTTCCTCTGCTAAAACTAAAGAAAAATGTCTTGGCACAAAAATAAAAGTTGTTGACACTCACAGAAAAAAAATGTGAGTAGTTATTTGAAGTAATGAGCAATTTCTTATACGTAAAAGGCTTAAGCTGCCATTGCAATCATTTTCTATGTTTTACTCTCCAGTAGAGCCATTTATAATGGGGATTTTTCAGACATTCAGTGCAGATTGTATTACTATGTTCACCAGATACTCTGGAGAAGTGAGCTCTCCGCGTCTTCTCTGAAGACATCCATCACTAACCTTAAGCACTTAAACATTCTGTAGAGAGCTTAGCATTGTATCAGTTCTAATGCCCCACGTAAAAAGACAGGAACCTTTAAGATGTGATAAGCGTAGGAGAAATACAGGAAGCATGAGTGATCTGAGATTTCCAGATGCCACTGGATTATAAATGACAAAAAGCACAATTTGGAGAAAACCACAGGTAAATTGTCTTTAACTGTCCCTTCTTTGTTGAAATCCATGACTTTCCTTCCTCCTAGTATTTCTCTTTTGGCAGTGTGTGCTTGACACTTATCATCTAAATTAAGTTCTTTGAGAACTGGCATTTTCTATGCATTTACAAAGCAGCTGTTAAAAATTATTTTAATTCCTTGTATTACGTTCACAATCCAACTTAAGTATGACTGATACTACAGCAGCACGTTGTAATCAACTAGTCATTTTTATCACCTTGAAGTTATGTAGTGATACAAGCTAAAAACCCCATAAAACTAATTTCTACTTGCATTCCCRTAGTGTCGAATTCTAACACCCTCCAACCTGCCAAGAAAGCACTCATCTGCAGCYTAAAACAGAGGCCTTCCCAGACATCTTTTTGGTTTTTTATATACTTATATTTTGGTTAGCTAATGATACCTGGTTCTTCTTCAACCTTCACGTCTTCCAGGAAACTTGGAGATAACAGCTATAATTCCTAAAGGATTAAATAAGTCCTAGTAGTCTCTTAGTATTTTATATCTCAAAGACGAGAGAAGTGAATCTGGTGTTACAACAGTGCAGAATTCCCCCATGAGGTGTCAGATACCCAAATCAAATAAGCTATATAGTTCTGTTGCTAACAGGATTTCTCTCCTTTCTGCTTCTCCCAGTCTTCTCCAAAAAATACAGTGTATATTGTCCAAAATGACACTTGGATTCTGGTCCCTTAACTTCCAAGAATCCTATCTTAAGTGATTTGGTTTTTTCTGGATACTTGGCCATTTTCACATTTTTCAATGTAGATATAAAGATATTTGAGAGCACTGTCCTGCTAGATGACCGTCATGTTTTCATGAACATAAAATTAGTATTTAAAAAGACTGGGTGATTTTTATGACTAACTTTTACTGGATAAATTTTAGAAGTTTCTTTAGAGAGATGGGTCTTGATAAATGCTACTTTCTTTTTCTTGTGCACTTTTCTTTGTGGATGTTTTATTTTTTTTATTGCTTTACAACGATTAACAACCTTTTGTGTTTTAACCTTGGATTTGTACCTCCAGATAATGTTTTAAATTTTCCTTTTCTTCACAATCATAACTAATAGCTGAAGCCAGCAAAAAAAAAAAGGAAATGGTAATTCATTTCTATATAAACAGTAGATATGTTAATTAACATTTCCCCCTGAAGGAAAGACGTGTTTTCACAACCATCCAAACATTGTTCTGTGGCCAGCTCACAGTTCCAGAGTTCAGTAGATCCAGCTTTCATGCGATAATGTAGAAGGTATTTCAGAAAAGCTTAAACTGTACTTTTATAAATCCTTTACTCTTTATATTTTGCTGATTATGTATGTTTACTACCACATAGCATGAACAGAAAAAAGAACAAATCTCTATGAGAATAACTTATTCTCTGAATGGTAAATTGTTGAACTTTCTGTACTTTTTATAAGTCAATCAAAAAGTCTTTCTCTTGCAGAGGATGGATTGCTCATACTCTTTTATTGCTGTCTCACTGATATCAAACAGAATGGAGTTATACAAAGTGACGTTATGCAGAGAGAGACGAGGATTTATTAAGTGACTATGTATGAGAAACAGGAAATTATATAGCTTCATAAATATCTAAGATTTTGTTCCCTGACCGGAACACTTTCTGAACCTCACTTTCTTTAGTTCTACCCACTGTTGCATCGAGTGATCAGCTGGAAGAAACCTCGATAAATATTACTGCAAAACACTATTTTTTCAATATTTTCCATTCTGTTTGAAAATATTTTTTCATCTTTTATGCTCTAACTTTACAAAAAATTTCCTAAGGTTCAGACACTAATTTTCAGATGACAAACATAATTCTTAGTGTTCATGAAGCTAAACAGAGGTCATTATTATTGTGCAATTAGTCATAGAGTACAAATAATAAATAAGAATTCAAAGTCCACATTTCATTTGAAGTTGTGAGCAGTTTCTTATGGGTAATTTTGGGGGCTAATTTTATTCATCTGTGATTAGCTTGTGCTTGTGTGACTCTCTGCAGTTCACAGGGTTGTACACAYGCACAAAACTCCCCATACATAGTAGGGACCTGCTCCTCTTTTTTATTTCCCTCCATCTGTTATTTCTCACCTGAAGAAGAATGCTTAGGAATAGCACTTTCTTTTCATCCTAGTGGTTTGTAGATATCCCAAGATAGTTTTAATGTCTTCTTTGGACTTTAGCAAAAAACAATAGCTAAAAGCACCCCACCCCCCCAACTTATTAGTGAGACATTTTGTTTTATTTGGCGACCAGTTGACATTCCGAGCTTGCACGAAAAGTTGCTCGCTGCAGCTGAGTGGGTGAGCGAGTAAAAGAGCAGGAAACTTTTTGTTTTTAAAATATGGGATGAAATACAGATCAAACAATGTTTAGTACAATATTAATCCTTTAGACTGAGGCATGCCAGAAATGGTTCTTTTGAGCTGTGGTTAGGAAGGAGGAGGAATCCAGAAGCAGTCAGCTAGGAGCAAAGAAGTTACCTGTGAGCAACAGAAAGACTGTAAAAAAGACAGGCACATTTAAAAGATAGCAGACTTATTGGGATAAAATAACAGCGGGCCAGAACAGCCATCAGGAAAACTGTTCCCATATCACATAACTGTCCATCCCTTTCCCAGCACAGGGCAAAGATGGGATGACTAGAAAAAAAATTAGAAGTCTTTTCTGAATTACAAAACCTAATTCATCTTCCTGGGAGGCGCAACACAAGCAAGGTTATGCAGTCGTCCATTGAGCAAGACCCTTGTTTCTAATTGTAGCTAACATCAAATGCTGTCTGTAACAAAGGACCTTGTGGTAGATAGATAGCTACCAAATAACGTAGCTTTAGGAAAAATTTCTTCCTGTAGACATTAGGCTAAAGTTTAGTGTCTGTTTTCAAGCAGCAGTTTTATTTCCTAGTGGGTAGGCTTGTTTTTTCCCATTCTTTTGCATTTAAGTCAGGAAGTCTTTCATCCATACTTCTCTTCTGAATTCTCCCAAGTTTTTTACCTTAATGGTATCTTGTAGTGACAAGCTCTAGTGGTTGACAATTTGACTTGTAGAAAGGTAATTGTTTTTACTGGTTTTGAGTTTTCTTTTATTTACTTTCAAATGATGCCCTCTTCTTCCACGGAGATGGGAACTCTCTTGGCTCTATCTGCCTCCATTTAGCCATTCATTATTTTGAATCTCTCCAACTGAGCCACTCCTATTTCTCTCCTTTCTAAAGAAGTCCCAGGCTGTTTCGATCACTCTTCATATGCAAGTTTTTCTGCACCTCTGATGTCTCTTATCAGGCACGTCTATTAACAGAGAATTAGCGAATTTGAAATTTAAACTATGACTAAACTTTGTGCCTGGGTTCTTGGTTGTAAAATGAGGCAAAAAGAATCCCAACTTGCTCAAATATTTACTTACAAATCTGTGTGCGGATTTTGTTGTTTGCTCACACTCTTATTTCCTATTTTGCCTTTTTTCTTCTGTATCTGACAGCCTCTGCTGTCTCCATTCCCATGCACAGTCCACCTTTGGGCAGAAGCTACCAGGATAAAACTAATCTCAAGGGATTAATTTTCTCTTCCCTTTTCTATTTCATAACTGCCATAGCATCATCAGTGTTTGACAGGTGACATCGGTGTTTTTTTGCTCTCCACCCCGATGATTACCTGGGAGATCTGTACAGTCATTGCAGCTTCTCCTCTCCTACCCTTACCAGCTCCATGCTCAGCAGGGGATGTAGCCAGTAGATAACTGCTGGAGCATGGCATTTCCACACGGGAGGTGTATGGTCTGCTATCCCTGTGAGGTTTCCATATCTTATCCTATTTCAGTTTTCTTTCACCCTGTTACTGGCATTACTGTTGCTCATGAACAGATTAAAAGAAATGCTGTTATGATCAGGCTTTAATACGTCACTGCTTATTTTATCAAGACCATACAAGATCAACAGAAAAAATTCAGTCACAGAAGTTAGACATAATCTCAGTACACAATCCAAAATGGAAGTCCTAAGCTGCAGGGGAGTTTACAAGACAAAATGGAGGTTACAATTTAATACGGATATAATCCACACCGCTGCAATGAGCAACATACTTCCTCGGTTCCTTGAGGACTGAGTTTAAGTTTTTCTAAAATACTAAGCAGGTTTTCGTTTGACCTGGTGCCTCATGGATCCAGACAGCAATGCTAACTAATACCACCCAGAAAATCTCAGCACAGCAAGTTTATGAGAAGTACAGTGCTAGCAATTTTCTTCAACACGAGTGACAGGGACAGCACTCTTGCAGCAAAGGAGAGGTGGACATGTTTCACGGCATAGCCAAGATTTTTTTTTTCCCCAATGCCTGCCAAATCATTCAAAACCAAAGGAGGCAGCTGGCAGGACTTCAAAAGGAGTTTTGTGGATGAAGTAACTCAAGCTGCACTACTTTACCTGGCTAAGCTCTTAGAGACCAACAAAGAGAAAACATATAGCTTTTGGGTCAGCCAGGAACCTCTTTGCAAAACTACAGATGGAAAGTTGCCTGGTCATTGTAATGTAACAAGGTATTCAAAGATGATGAAACAGTACATTATCCTTTAATTTTGGATGTACATTTCTTTAAGAGATAAATCAAAAGTGTGCTTTAGGTATGAGAATAAATATCTTAGGACAAAGCAAAAGAATACATGCTCTACATGGATTTTTCCTTGGTGTAAGGGCTTGTTATCAATTTCTTGTGCATTTTTTCAGCCTACAGTTATTCTTAAGTATTGAAACTGCTAGCTTAAAAAAGCAAGTATCTACATAATCGAGAGCAGAACTGGCCAGTTTCTTTTCCTCAATGCAAAATTTTGACATTTGATTGTAGTCTAAGTTGAACCAAAAAGGCATCTCTGACTGTTTTGAGGCAAAACTTACGTAGTCACTAATGGACTAAATAAGCTCCCAGGGAGGTATGATGGTAAAATACCAATTGGATCTGGTGGCATTTAACCATATTCTATAGCCATGTAAAAGGAGAAAAATCATTAAGACTAGAAAAAATGGGTGAACTCTAAATGCTTATGGCAATTTGTCAATATGGCCTGTTGTTTGTAGCAGTGTCTCAGGAAAAGTAGGGATTTAGAGGAAGGAGTCTAAGGGGCATAGTATTCCAGCTTCAGCAATGGCATAGGATAGGGCATGGGACAGTTATTGACAGAAGGAACTGGTTCAGATGCCAGAGGTCAGAAATGCTCTGGCCCTTATAAGGGCCAAATCAAGCAGACTGCTAAAATCAAGGAGAAACTTATATTTGATTAACAGGTAGAGAAAACTAATAGAAGAAATCAAAGGAAAATATTTTGGAGCAGCAAGCAACAGGCAAGTGATAGCTACTCTTACCTTCTGGCTATCTTAAAACAGCTGAAGGAAAGCTCCAAGGCCAGAGAAGTTACAGTAACAATGTACAGATGCCTACACATGCACACATGCATAATGCAAGCATACACACACACATACATGTGCACACACATTGCTTTTTTTCTTTATTGTCATGTGTGGTCATTTCGATAACATTGCAGGTCTAATAATGAAAAGCCTCCTGTTACAAAGTCTGGAAACTTGGCCATCTGTAGTTGATTTCTACTAGATGATATTTCTGCGGAAGAATGACAAGGTGAAGCTATAAAATCAGTTAATCTTATTTATAAATTCTGCTGTGTCATATCTGTAATCTGCAAAATCGACCCAGAAGAGCATTGCAATGAAGTAACAGATCATTTTCCCATCATAAATTAGTGCAAACTCACCCAGCACCAAACATATTTCAAACTTTGTTTCATTCTTATAAAAAATTTTGTCTTTCATTATGTTATAGCTACGTACGCTAAACCCACTTGGAAAAAACCACCAGCCTTTTTCCCTGTCAAATACTCCATAATTACAGCTAAAAGTTAGAAATAACTAAAACTCTTTTTAATCCCCTGAACCCATTTTATGGTAGGTAGGTAGGGAAAG
Organism: Phoebastria nigripes; assembly: GCA_035582835.1. Lineage (NCBI taxonomy): Eukaryota > Metazoa > Chordata > Aves > Procellariiformes > Diomedeidae > Phoebastria > Phoebastria nigripes. The sequence continues at coordinate 683,024 of JAYKAV010002883.1, read as the reverse complement.
CAAGCTGAAGAGTGGCCTCTCGACCAGCAGGCTGGGGAGGCTTTCACATATTGCCCATGTCTCTTAGGAATGGAATAAGCAGGAATCGTAAAATGCTGTCTTAAACTTGTGTCCATACACAGTGTACTCTGTCATATTCAGCAGATTGCCCACAGCATATAAGTAAATTCCTTAGATTTAGTAATAAATAGTTATGTTTTTGACTAGTTCCTCTGAAAAAAAAATGGCATGGTGAAAAATAACCGAGCAGTGCTTTTTATTTGATAACCTTGCTTATAGGGTCTTTTAGCACCACATAAATCCAGCAATTGCATAGGATTATTTGGCAGCATGAGTGTGAGAAGATGGCCGGGCTGGTACTGAAAATAAAATATTAAGAAAGGCTGTATAAGATTTATGGAAGGAAAGGCTGCCACCAGGAGAGAACTCTATGTGTCCTTTGACTAGTAGGAGAGGACAAAGTGTGTCAAGACATTTTGCGTCTTTCCCACCAGCCTTGGAAGAGGACCAGAGGGTCTGTTTCATTCAGTCATTCCTCAGCTCTTCCCTGTGCCCAGCCCTACCATCTCCAATGACATAATTGAAATCCAAGAAGAGTCAACTGTCAGGAACATTGACTTGGGGGTATTTTACACTCCCTTAAATAGAGATTGAGTGCATGGACTCAGAGTTGCTTGAAATGAAAATGGAAAACTCTGCAGCTCTCAACATTTTTTTCAAGCACATTTTTTCCAGGGTTGGGAGAAGCAAGAGGTTTTTAAAAGCAACGTGGCCTTCTGCCAACGCCAGAGATGTGTTTCAGAGTCACGGGATGACCTGGTATGAAACTGGGAAGTATTTGGTGAAGCTCACAGGGCTATACTACAGCAGGTGCTGTGGTTGGGAGGTAGGCATGACAGATAAGAGGCTTTGCACATATAAGCCAAATCGGAATTGGAGATTTACTGTTATTCATTGGCAGCTTGTCAATGTCAAGGTGGAAAAAAAAAAGTCCTATGAGCTATTTTCACCCAACAGTGTGGGATGTCCTCTGGAGTGTTTTTGGAACAGGTCAAAATTCATATAAAACTGTCACAATTATCTGATACACTTCTACCAAAAACTTCCACATAAAAAATTAAAGATGAAAGTGTATACATCTTCAGAAGGGAAGACTTTCACAGACCAAGGGCAGATGCTTTGCACACATGAATGATACTTTATTATGCTTTAATCAGCATTATCTTATGTTTATTAGAAAAATCATATAAATATGTCTGAAAGGCTTTCAAAAGATGTTTGTCCTTGTCGTGGTTTAACCCCAGCCGGCAACTAAGCACCACACAGCTGCTCTCTCACTCCCCCCACAGCGGGATAGGGGAGAGAATCGGAAGAGTAAAAGTGAGAAAACTCATGGGCTGAGATAAAGACAGTTTAATAGGGAAAGCAAAAGCTGCACACGCAAGCAAAACAAAACAAGGAATTCATTCACTACTTCCCATCAGCAGGCGGGTGTTCAGCCATCTCCAGGAAAGCAGGGCTCCATCACGCCTAACGGTTACGGTCTTGTTGGGAAGACAAACGCCATCACTCTGAACATCCCCCCTTCCTCCTTCTTCCCCCAGCTTTATATGCTGAGCATGATGTCATATGGTATGGAATATCCCTTTGGTCAGTTGGGGTCAGCTGTCCCAGCTGTGTCCCCTCCCAACTTCTTGTGCACCCCCAGCCTACTTGCTGGTGGGGTGGGGTGAGAAGCAGAAAAGGCCTTGACTCTGTGTAAGCGCTGCTCAGCAATAACTAAAACTTCTCTGTATTATCAACACTGTTTCCAGCACAAATCCAAAACATAGCCCCATACTAGCTACTATGAAGAAAATTAACTCTACCCTAGCCAAAACCAGCACAGTCCTTTAGCTTTAGAAAGTGAGGAACGTTTAGAACTATTTTGATGAAGCAGGAAAGATTAGAAACTCTGAGGGTGGCTCAGATCCTTTCAAATGGGTGCCTTTTTATCCATTCTGAACTTTCACAATGGGGATGATGGTTCATACTGGATATATTCTAAACATCTCTAGCCTTTTTCTGTATGCTTTCCCCAAAATTAAGGGGTCCACTGAAATACAGCAGTGTTAGAATGATGTATGTGGAAAATCAAGCTCCTAGCCCTGTAAGGGTGACACTGATAGTCAAGGCAATGTCATGCATAAATATTGTGCTAATAACTATGTGTGAGTTGTACACATGAATAAGTGTTCTTCAGAAGGTTTTAGCTTACTGAGGGACAATGATCCCTCCAAAGTCCTATAAGTCAGGAAATAGCTGTAGCTCAGCTTCCCTCCCAAGGTATCAGAGGAAAACCGTGTCTGTGGAAGCTGGGGAGAGAGAGTATTTCTTTGTTTTACAGCCAGTGTTTGCTGAAGTATTTTGGTCCCCAGTATGGTGAAATTTTTCTGTCTTATCCTTGCACAGCACTAATTTATTTTGCTGTTATAAAAGTCCAACCTTCATGAAAAAGATATCGCTCAGTACTTAAAGCAACAACTCTACCAATAAGCCTGATACAGGCAGAAGTTTTCAGTGAGAGAGTGACTATTGTAACTTTGATCTCCACTGGAGACTCTAAAAACAAACTCCTCAGGTTTCAAATTTACTGGCAGTCTGGCACATCACTGCCATAAACACTAGGACAAAGAGAAAAGATTTTTTATATGTCTGCATATAGAAGGATATTAATTATAAATAATGAGTTGAGACTGCCTGCAGAGCAGCTGTGGTTCTTTTAATGAATATTGTCTTCCAATGGCTGAAATAAAATGTCAAGACTGGTGGAGATTTGCAATTGGAAAAGCTATATAAGCTATTTATAAAAGCAAATCAACTGTAAACACATATTTGCTAAACGTTTCTGGCTTCTATAGCGCAGCTTTACACTGACTTTCTTAGTAAAACATCTATCCTCATCACTGGTATWACCTCCCAGAAGTAACGTATGTGCAGTTTACTCGGTGAAGGTTAGAGTTCTCTCTTCTGAAGCTGGAGAATCTCTTTATGTTTTCTATAAAGCTAAGCCCAACAATATCAACCACGCTGATGTTTTTGAAGAGATGCATTAGGGGGTGGTAGGCCTTGTACTTTACCAAAGGTTTTTCCCAAAGGTGATGTGAAGGTGATCAGGACAAAACAGCTTTATAAAATAAACCTGTTTTAATCATTCAAAATTTCGCTTAGACTAAACAAACTCATCTGAAATTACACAATTTTAGGCAAGCTATCAAATTTCTGCAAACTTTCAGCAAGATCCACCATGGTGCCTCAGATATAAAAGAACAAACAATATTACAGCGTGACTGTCCGTCCCCTGCAGGACGGGGATAGGGAACGCCGCTTTGGGCAGGGTGGGAGCCAGGGGGGAGCACAGCCCTATGAAGCCTTTCCGTAGCCTGCCAGAGATGCCCAGAGTCCTCCCCAGCCTGGCTGTGCTGCTCTGGGAAAAGCATCTCCCTGCTTTGCCTTTCCCCATCAGGCCCCGGCCGCCCGCTTCACCTGCCTCCCTGCCCACCTGGCCTCCGCCCCGGGAGATGCGATGGCGGCAGCTGCTCTGCCTCCAGCTGGGGCCGGGGGGAGCCCCGGGGGGTCACGACTCGCAGCGAGGGCCGCGGGCGGAGGGGCAGAAAGTCCCGTGGAGAGCGGGAGACGCCCCAGCAGAAGTTTGCCCGCTCGGAGCTTGGCGGTCGGGGCTTCGCCTTCGCTCCGCTGCCGCCGCCGGCCCCGCCGCGATCCCGCCGCCGCTCCCCGCCGCCCATCCCCGGCCCGGGTCCCGCCTCCGCCTCCCGCCTCCCTGCCCCGCACGCCCGCCACGAGGTGAGTCCGCCTGCTCCTTCCGCAGCTTCCCCCGCGGTTTTGGAGAAAGCCTGCGAGATGTGTCCCTCTGCCTCAGGAGGAGCAGCAGCAGCAGCAGCAGCAGCAGCAGCAGCAGCAGCGGTCCCTCTTGGAGCGGTCGTGCGTTTTGTGAACCGAATTGGGCCTGTTCCAGCGTGCAGTTGTTACACGTTTCGTAAGGAATTTCCCGGGCAAAACACACAAGCAAAAAAAAAAGCAATGATGTTAGCTTGTCGTTATTAATTGCCCAACTGAAAATGAGCTTAAAATAACACGCTATGGGGACAAGAGAGCAGATGGGAAGGAGATGGAGCACTGAGGGAGTTTTAAAGAATTGGAGGAATTCATCTTCATTGTGGAGGAAATTAAATGTTTCTGCTTTTTTTGTTTTGTTTTGTTTGGTTTGTTTATTTGTTCTTTTCCCAGCAAGTCACCAACAGATATTTTATGAAGTTAGCCACAGCTCAACACTCTGTTGGAAAATATTTTTGTTTCGGAGCGGATAAAACATTAGGAGTGCAGTAAACATTTTAAACTTAGAACTGCAACAGATACAGTAAATCACATGTTGTTTGCATGTCAGAGCAGGAATCCCTGGAGCTGCACTCCCCACAGCAAGTTCACCTTGGGACAGTTCCCCAGAGCATCTTTGGCTTTTGCAAGGCACCTTTTATGGTTCCTTGTATTTTCCCTCTGACACATAGATTGCAGGACTGGCTGATAGGTAAAGCTGGCCAGATTTTAGGCACCTGACCTGTGCCAAACGCAGAAGGTGAGTAAAAGTGAGGTGCCTGGGTTCCTCAACGGTCGATGGAAACAACAGGCAAATCCAAGTGTGACTTTCCCTCCAGGTCTAGTTCTGGAGGTGGCTCGCTCTCTGATGGTTATACAAGGAACCTGCACCCTAATGCAGGCACTGCAGTTTGATGTCTCGCTCAGGTGACATCTACCCTGGCTTTCGTGACTCAGTATTCTTGTCTTCTGCGGACAGTGGTTATTGCTGGTGCACTGAGTACCTCCCGGTCTGACAGCTGTCAGCCAGAGGACACCAGTCAGCCAGAAAGAGCTGTAGCTGTCTCATTTCTAGATGGTAAATRGAATTAAAAGAAGTTGAAAACTCCCATTTCTGTCTGTTTATGCTATTTTTTTTGTTACTTCTCAGCTGAGTTCATAAACTCAGTTACCGTAGCTGTTACAGAAATATTAACTGGTTACTGGTGGGATGGGAGGTGGCCTGCAGACTGTATGGGAGGGATGTGGTCTCCTTTAAGATGTGGTTCACAAAATGGAAAAGTTTGTGTAAAGGGAGTTGTCTCTGTTCTGCTCTTTCTTGAACAGGTGCCCACATTACAAACACCACCACAATTGGCAGTATTAGCAGAGAGGTTAACAAATTGGCTGATCCCAGCTATTCTTTCCAAATATCCTTGTACTCTGAAATGTAACAGTTCTGCTCGGTGAGAATAGCTYGGCGAGATGGTGGCCTGCCGGCACTGTCACCTCTTCTGTGTGTGAAAGTGAGGGAATGTGAGTTTTAACATTTGCTTCCTTTTCTGTACTAGAAGCCTTTATGTAGATTAAAAGATTTCTTCTTCCTTAAACTCTTTTCATATCTTTTTGCATTTTGGCTCATAATAATTAAGACATAGAGGGGCATCTCATCACTAAGGTTTAACCAACCTTTCCAAGTTTGCCTGTAAACTAAGATTGTGTCACACCACGGGGACAGGGGGAAGAGGGAACAGTTCTGTGACAAAGCCAATTTAATACAGCCATATCTGTGTAAAGCAGAGACTGGCAGGAGTAAGCGCCTCAGAGTCTAAGCTTGTTAATTAATTAAGTTATTAGCAAACTTTTTAGAGTAAGCTGTACACTCAGGAAATGAAATGACTGTAAAAGAATAGCAGGAAAGTGATCTTGTTTCTTTCCACAATTCAAAGAAATTACAGGCTCCTTTCACTGATGTTCACACACAGTGAAACTGGAAGTTTCATTCCAGTTTACTCTCAGTGTGGAAAGCATTAATTCTAACTTAGAATTGCTGTCTTCATTATTTTGAACATAATATTTGTACAATTTGTTTTGAAATTAGCTACTATTTAAATGCATATAAACATACTGGTTTAAGGGTGCTACTCAGTAGATCCCCGAGTGGTTTACAGACTGGAAAAAAAGTCCTATCTTACTTTTCCGGATAGCTGATCACAAATACGATAGTATTTTCTGTTCATTCTGAGTGCATCCACTGCTAGTGGAACATCTTTATACATGTTAATAGCTAGTGCTAATGCCGTATGTATCTAATGTAGTATTGCTTTTCTTGCTTGCTTGCCAGAGGCAGACACATCAGAACTGTGAAGGCCATTTATCTTCACATTTTCCTTAMCCCGACTAAATTCTGCTCCACTTGTTCTAATTCCACACCTGTTGGTACACATGTTGCTGAGACACATGGGATTTAGTGATGCTTTTGGGGTTGATGATGTCCTCCTTTATATTTTTTTCAACAAACACAGTCAGTGGTGTCACACAGATGACACTGCAGCTAGAAAGAGATAAGCATGGGGAATGGACAAGCTGCTGGCTCAAAACCGCTGGTATGATATTATCTAAAGAGAAATGAACTGTCAGGAATTTGCCAGGTGCCGGTTCTAGCTCCCACTGTAGGTATCAGCTTTCCTGCTCTTAAGGTGGTGTCCAGATTCGTGTTGGACTTTCAGATTCAGTAATAATAGTAACAATGATAGATGTCTCTCCTGTTCTCCTAAAGGCCAGGCACCACTGCCATTTTCTAGACGGAGATGTATTTCTCTTCAGGTTGAATTATTGCAACTCATTCTGTCACAGTTATGGAAGGTAGAGCCAAAATAATTAATTATGGAAGAGAGAGCTAATACAAATGAGCTTAGGGTGAACACTCCCATGGCAGTGCTTTGAAGGTTTTCCTTTCTGTTGCTTCCTTAAGGAATACTTCTATTGCTTGTATTGCATGGGAAATATCTCACTGGCTTTACTGAATTTTAATTTGCACTTTTTAGGACAATTCAAATAAAATATGTATCCACTCATTTAAAAAAAAAACAAAAACAAAAAACAACCACATTTAAGAATATTTTATCTTCAATTTTCTTAGTATAGAGCACAACATACACATTTCATAAATGTTACCAAGTGTACATGATATTACAGCTCTGTGGTAGATGGAGACAGGATATTAGACATAAACAGGGAGGTCACACAGCACCGGAAAGAACTGCCAGACACGGCTCTAGCCAGAGGAAGGAACCAGCTGATGCTGGAAACAACTGCTGAAATCAGTATCTATCTGTATACATTTCAGGCATGAGTAGCATTCGGAGTCATGTGAAAGCAGTTGATGTGATATTTTGGAGAAAAGGGCATCAAGGACAAATTAAGGACACTTCAGAGAATTTACTGAAACAATTTTTTTTTTCTTTTTTTTATAAAAAGATTTGTCAGTTAAACTTAGATCACAATAAATCCAAAAACATCTTTGACAGAGTCAGAAAAGATTGGATGAGCTATACTTCCAAAGTACAGATCTGGAGGCTAGTAGATGCCAAGCAGGGAAACAAGAAAACATAAAATTATATGACTGCAGCAAAGGTGCCAACACACCTAGGGAGGTCATAATTTAGCTGTCTGGTTTCCAAGAATACACATTTGAGTAGCACATGGTTTCTTGTTTCAAGACAGGCATCAMAGTACCAGTCTGATATATTAGCAGACATGCAGACTGAGGACGTCAATAAATGCAGCAGTCTTTCATGAAATGCATTTCTCAAATGTGGCACGTTGATTAATACGCTAATTAAAAGTGAATGTACAGAGCAACAGCAATCGCGGTCTTGTCTACCCCACAGCTCCACCATCGCTGTAGCTGGCAGAGCACCCCGCAGTACGTACTGTTCAGACTGACAGAAGGAGTTTTTCTGGCATAGTTACACCACCTCCCTAAGTGATGTAAGTTGAGCCAATATAAGCTCTCCCCTTCTGGCAAAGCTGCGTCCGCACCAGGAGTTCTGCAAACATAGCAATATCTGCTGGGGACATGAATTTTTCACACCGGGAACTGACATAGCTATGTTGGCAAAACATTATAATTTAGAACAGGCCTAGAAAAAAAACGCATTTATCACCCCATCCTCAGCCATTTGTAAAGCATTAGAGAGTCCTAAATCCTTAACTTTCTGGTAATGGTTATACTTCACAGACAGAAATTCTGATTTCAGCRAGAGGGATAGTGTGTTACGTTGGTTAAAAATGCACTGCTTCCTAATTCTTAGTGATTTCTATCGCTAAGGTATCTAGTGTCTTTGCTATATATATATAGTGTCTTTGTATATATATACAATTTAACTGCTCTACTGAAGCATCACACTTTAAGTGACTGCCTGCCTCTTCTGTTGGGCTGGAATCCGGTCTTCCCATCCTCAGTCAGGCAAGGCTGGAAGGATGGTGTGTACAAMCACGGTTCCTGGGACCTCACAACCTCACTGTGCATGAGTCCTCCTTTCTGGAGTTACAGTCAGCACCTGTAGTGAACCAAAAATGGCATTTTTTTCAAAAGAAAGTATTCTTACTTCAAGTAATCTTATCAAAGTAAGGGAAGTAGCAGATCGTTTTTGCAACACAACCATGGTGACATTTGTGCCAAGCTCAGGTAGGCCTGGTTTAATCGGGCACCTTCAGTCTGGAAAAAAGTTCAGCCTGTCTCCTTGCAGTCTGTAGGTTTCTCTTATCACTGGTCGATCCCAGTTTCCGCAGAACATCAGGAGGAGGGAGGCAAATGTGAATGTCTGCATTCGCATTTCCCCTTCTGCTGCAGCAAAGGTTACCACCAACTCGCTGGGGGTTACCCTCTCTGCCATCAGCTGGATGAGATGTGGCTGGGAGGGTTGTTTAGCCCTCATCAGCCAGAAAGAGATGGGTAAGCAATAATTCACTGTTTAAACAGGGTTTAACTAGGCTGGCTCATTTTAAGCAGCAATTCTAGCAATAGCTCAGCCAGAAAATCAGGAGTGGGAGGGTGTGCATAACCTCTAGGAAGAGGGTGGTGACAAGTAGCTGGCTGAGGGCTGCATATGGAAACCACTTCTAGTGGCACRGCAGCAGCCAGAGAAGAAAGTATGACTATACTGAAGGTTAATACTGCTGGYGGCTTGCTACTGGCTTTATCTGGATGGAAATCCTCTAGATCCCTCGCCTGAAAACTGCCTACAAGTGTAACAATGGGGCAGGGGGTGGAATTTCTAATATTCATGGGGTATCTCATATCTTTCACATGAAAAAGAGAAGGCAAGAAACTTTCTTAATCAAAAGGAATAAAGTAAGGGCAAATGTAGGCAGGATATCAAAAAGCGTCTCTGCCRGTGAAATCCATTAGCCTTGAAGTAATCTCCTAAGGGAACTGAAGACATTCCCATCACTTAGGATGTTTAAAACTAGGTTAGACAAAACACTAGGAAGTGTACGATGGGGGACAATCCAGAATCAGCAGGGAGAGGGATTAAATAGTCTTAATAAGACTTTAACATAGATTCTGCGATTTCAGTGCCAAGAATTCACATGTCCCCCTGCTCTCTCTCCTCCCTGCAGCTGCCATAATGGGAGATTATGAAATCACTGTAAATGTGGGCAATTAACTATTCTAATAGAATTTGATAATGTAACGGTGGTACATTCTTCTTCTTCTTAGTCCCAACTAAGACTCCTCTACAGTGGATTTGAGTTGACTTTTAGTAGAACTRTTACAGTCTTGCGGTACAGAGACTTAGTAAGATTACTTTGTGTTTCTAATAACTGGCTTGGGTTTCAGACAGTGATTTTGTTTTTAGCTTAACCATCTTTTTTTCCCCCTAAATTTCAAAATTCCCAAGTTGTTTATCTAAAACTTCCATCTTTTACTTCTGTGTTTAATCACTCGTTATTATTATCCCATATCCTTCTAAATCTGTGGTCTTTTGAGAGCTTAGAAGACCCAAGGGGTTCACTTCAGTAAGATCAATAGGTAAAAGATGTACTTTGTGGCATAGAGATGAGTTAGTATTTATATCTCTGTTCTGTAAATGTTAGGTCACTGCTGAAGTATTCAGATCAACGATGTATTGTTTATAAACATTGTCTAAAAAGAATTTATTGTTTCACAAATACCGCTGTTTGCTGTGATCTCTGATAATTTTTCGCATTTTCCTGGTGTGTTGATTTGATAGCGTGTCCTTAGGTCCAGAYGACTGCTTGAATCATGTTCACACTGGAACAGGGGGTACTTTGTTCATTTTCACTGGGGGAAAAGCCAGTACACTGTGGTTTAGAGAGGCCCTACCAGTGGAGACACCTCAGTGAAACCGTGCTTCATAGTGCAGGTAAAAATGACTTACARTGACTTGCAATTGACACAACCTTTGAAATCCTTTCAGTTTATGCTCTGATGGAACTCCTWTGAAGAACTGCTTTCTATGTGCACCTCCAAAAAGCCAAAGTCACATTGCAAAAGAATGAGGTTTCAATAACGTGTTTCATTCTGTGGTTTCTTTGTGTAATTTTGCATGATAAATACTGTGCCTGTAAATCACTGCTAGTCAGTTTTGGTCTTTTGAATATTTAACAAATTCTTTAAGTAACACATGACATTCAACTTGGGTGTAAAACTATCTTCAGATAGCTGGGAATTCATAGGTAGAATAAGAATCTTATACAGAAAAATGTCGTTAAAGTCAGAAAAATGACGATTTATAAATGGCTTTCTAACAGAGAGGTTTTTACCATTCTGTGGAGTTACAGCTGCTAACGCGAATGATAGATGTACCAGTGGGGRAGGAATATAACGATTGAAAAGTGAAGCAGGCTCCATTTTCTTTTTCACACCCAAGTGGTGCGTACAGAGACAGATTCTGTTCTGTACCATCGTTTTCAGTGGGACTGAGCAGATGGTTACCTGCAAAACCTTTAAATGGTACACACATAAATCTAGAAGAAGCCCTCCCCATAATTCCATGATCCAGACTGAATTTTCAGTGTGTAACATCATTAGAAAGAGAGCTCTATGCTTGGCAATTGATTTTTTTAATGTCTTGAGAATTAATTTTCACCGGGAAAGTTTATGGTAGCATTTTTACAAATGAAGTAAACAACTACATTATACTGTGGGAGCTGGATCCTGACATACCTATCCATCTTAAGAGGACTCATTCTTCTCAAAGCTCTTCAATTTTAACCTAACTTTTTGGATGACAAAGCATTCCTGAAAGGTTGTGAGAAACTTATTTTGTATTACTTGCCAATATTTTATTATTATCGATCTGACGTACAAATAAAGGTCAGTGAATTTAGAACAAGGATGAATTTAGCCTTTAAACTGCATCTATAACAATATGATTACCAGCCTCTTTTTCCCTTGCACCTTAAAACTCAGTATAAGTTGATATATTGGCACATATAGTTGTTTTTAACTTTCTGCATCCTATCCTCTTGACAACGAGAAAAGAGAACACATGGCTTATAGTTATGCTAGTAAATTTAAAAGTGCCAGCGAATGCTCTCTGGCACTGAAGAGGCTGGCATGGAGCAACCCGCATCTACCCGATTACATTATTTTCTGAGCAGTGACCACCTGCAAACGGCCTGTCTCTGCACTGTGCCAGCTCCCGGACTCTGCCCAATAACTGCCAGGAGAATTCAAGCTGGCCCAGGCTGAAAGCACTGCAGGGACTGTTCTTACAGTTTAACCATATACATTTGTGCGTACCACTGTATGCCATTTTTTCCATGTTCAAAATGAGTTGTGAGCTAGCACCTTGTCTTTAGGATTTGCTTTGACACATTGAATGGGAGGTCACAGACACATCTAAAGCTCTTTTTCTTTTCTTTCTTTTTTTGTTCTCTTGGTATTTCAAAAACCTCCTAAAGATAAAAAAATAAGCCAAAACACAGAGGTGTTCCCTGGCAACATGCTCGATGTATAAAAACAATTACGAAGAGGCATGCAGCGATAGATAACCTCTACCCTACTCTTGTTCAGGTAAGTGACAGCACTGCAAATGAGTTGATAGAAGGATAATATTTTTTCAATGTAAATAGGCTGTTCTGTTTCTGTTTAGGTTCTCAGGCATGGAGGCAGAGGGTTTTCTGCTTGTCTTAATAAAATGGAAGCTGTCTTTCCCCAGATAAAGTAATTGCTGGAGAATATACATCAATGCTCAACACCAATTGGAGTTATCCAAATTCTCTGCTGTGAATTCAGTGAACATAAGAAAGATTGACACTTGAGAAAATATTTTATGTCTCAGTGGTATTTGATTGCCCTGAGACCCACGGTAACCCTTTGCACCATTGCAGTGATTCAAGAACTACATGAAGATTTTGCAGTACCTAGGAATCCCTCTTCACCGGAGAGACACTCCTGCCCATAGCCCTTTCCCACACGTACAGCACACAGCTCTGGAAACAGCCCCCATTAATATTACTGTTACTGTTGTGCCACTGCAATGGTGTAGTAATTTACTTAGGAGACAGATGCTTTTGTGGTGCAAGTCAGGATCAGGCCTTTAGAAAACCTCTCTTCGTGTTTAAAAATGTAGTGAAATGAACTTYAATGGGTTTCCAAATAGCTTGCTGATTTCTATTTTAAATGAAATGTAGTTTAGCATTTAATTATTTGATATTGTTATTGTAGATGTGATAATAAAGTATTTCTAGCTTATAATTGTGCCATCTAGGCTAGAATTTTCCCTGAGTTTTAATCTAAAAAATAAGACAAGAGCAGACACAGCTTGTGTGTCTTCTGGAGAAGAGCCCTAGCATTGGCATAGCTGTATGAATCCTTGGGAATTGCCATAAGTTCAGGTGGCTCCAGGGTACGATGAAGAACCTGTCCAGGCACACGTTTATTTCAGTTGCATGGTTTTGCTTACAAAGCTGGGATCCCAAAACATCCATCTGGAAAGCATACCGAAAGCTTAAGGAAGCATAAACAGTGTTCCTGGTGATTCTGGAAGAAACTGTCTAAGGAAATTTAGTAAGACTCCAACTCACATTTGTATTTCTTTAACCYCTTTTGTTTAAAATGCTGGCTGGTTGACTAAGCCAGAAAAAAATTAGCTGGGGTATCCTAAGAAATTTCCTAGATATTTGATCTGGGTCACTCAATCACATAGCAAACCAATGAACTTAGTCAAGGAAATAAGATAATAGTAAAAGTGGGTTAAATAACAAAAAGAAATTGGATTTTAATCATAAAAAGTTCAGTGTAAACTTATGAAGCATGTGGAGAGTAACTAGATGGATCACAGCTATATTTGCACATGAAAGATCTTCTAACTACATGTGCAGTTATAAGTGAGGTGATATGATAGCAAGGTGGTCAAAAATCACCCTCCATTGCAGGGAAACTTCATCTTGAAGAAGTCACCTGTGGTGCCCAAGTGAGTAAGGCTGCTTTGGGCATCGTGTCTTTCCTGTTAATATTACATAGCCAGCTGCTCATGTATGAGGATTTTAGTATGATGAGACAGATTAGGTCTGCCTTGATGGGGCTATGCAAAGAACAGACCCAATCTGAGGGACTGGAAGGGTGTGCTAGCCTTCTCCTACGCTTGTGTCCCTGACTGACCGCTGGTGCATGGCTGTTCCATTTAAACACAAAGGGTATTTTGTCCTGGCAGCCCTGCAAGCCTTGTCTGGGAGCTAAGAATCAACCCACTACACCTCGTGCTCTGTATTCTTATGAGTGATCATTCAGCAGCCCACACTATAATCATACTTTATTTTCAGATTGTTATGCTCTGCCACACTTGCACAACACAGTTATCCTCAATAGGATTTATATAGATGTCTCTTCTAAAAATGTGTCCTTCAGGTAGAGCCTTTTTCCAATGTTAGAGATGTGAGAAGATGCTAARCCTATTGTTTTATATCATCAGCTGTGCTCACTGTAGAACATGTAATTGAAGTGTTAAAAATGTTTTTCCCTCTTATTAAAAATATACAAATTTGAATACCTTAAGAACAGAATGATAATGGAAAAGGTGTCATTTTCATATAATCCATTCTTGGAGTAAGAGTCCCCTTCAAGCAAGCTGATTATCAGTTTTATTTTCTTTTTGGTAAAAATTCTATGCATACAGGATAATTGAAGATGTAATATTAGGCTTTTTATAGCTTTAACAAAATAAAATATGGTAAAAAATAATAGAAAAATAGTCTGATTATGTAACCCATTTACTGAAATAATACTACTTTCAGTACAGGTAATGAAAATCTTTGTTTCACTGAAATCAGTGGGAAAATTTCTATGACTTTTAAACTGAGCTGTGGCTTAGACCCTTTTTCTGCTTTGAATGTTTTTCATATTGCATTGCTAGGATTTACATTTAAGAAGGCTCCTAATGTTTTCCAGTTGAGCATATATATGTATTTATACACGTGTGCGTGTCTGTGCAGAAAAAGGCTCGAAGAGAGTTATCTGTTTGCTTTTTCAGAGAGAGCCATTAAAATGTCAGTGTTTGCCAGTGTACACCACAGAGTTACCTCTGATTTCAGTGACTGGAGACAGCTGTAGCATCATAATACCACTACCTGAGTAACCCCTGGTAAACAAGTGCCGGGTTGACAAGGAATGCTCCTAGCTTAGGTACCGTGCTATATTGTTCGATTATCTAACAATCCACTTGTGCCACTCAGGGAAAAGGCTTCAGATGCAAGGGTGAGGTTTTTGATAGCACCACACCGGTTTGCCCCCACTCTCACTGAAGCTGATGGGAGCATTACTCACGGCTTCAGAAGAGCTGGGCTCAGCAGTGCTGCTYGCAGAAGTCACATCCCACGATTCACTACTTCTACTTATTCCAAAAGGAAAAAATGCCTTGACATATGCATAACTTTCTTGTGCTTAATTTGCCAGCTGGTGAGTGTCACATGTTTAATTCAGGCAATGTAAATAGCAATCTCCTTAATAGTTAACATTTTCACCGACAGAGCAGTCACTGAGCTTAGACAGCTGATCGCTGCTGCTGTAGAGCTAAGTCCTTAAATATTATCAAACTAATACCCTTGTATGGTCACACTGGATACAGATTAGTGAAAGCCATAATCCTATTTAATTTAACACAGTCCTAGGGATTTTCCTCTACAAAGAATTTGGTCACATGCATACTGCATAATATTTTGCATAGTTCTTAAATATACGGCCCCTCTCTAGGAGCAGGGCTGTCTGCCAGTTTTAATGGCACTTATTAAATCCCATTGTACTCCGCACCACAGTCCAGATGCASGTATCTGCTAGAAAAAGCTCCATGGTTAGTAAGAATTTGTTGTGGCTCTGAGCTATGCCACAGCTCATTCTCTCAAGTTGGCTGTTTCGCCCTCCGAGCAGGAGGTTATCCCTCAGCAAAGTTAAGATGACGAGGGACTACAATTAATTTTACCCACAGTGCAGCCCAGCCAAGTCCCTGTCGTCTAAGAACTCAGACGTATAAAAACTGACTGTGCTTGAACTGTCACGGATTCTGGGGTCTGTGGTTAAGCAACTCACTTCTGAGTCATAGGAAAGGCCTGATTTTTATGTGCTGAGCACAGTTAAGACCATTTGCCTTCAACRCTATGTGATATCTTTGACACAGCAGCAGATTAGACTCGTGGAATTAGGGCTACCCCGTGTACAATCTTCTTTTTTTCTTTTTTTTCCCTCCATGTAGAAATATTGTCTGAATGGAAAAAGGAGACTTTGGCCCTCTGTCAAGGTCTCTTGGCTAACACCATTGCTTATCATGGACCAGCTGTAGATTGCAAGGACCACATGTACAGGTACATTGCAGACCTTGCAGGGCACAGGTGGGTACAGCTCTGTTGGGTGACCCTGGGCAGAGGTACAGGAGTCTAGAGGAAAGGAGGCGTGCTGAAAGCAGCAAGCTATGTGGTCAGCTGTGTGTTCAGACAACAAATATCAAATCACAACAGGCTGAAACCACAGGATGCTCTGTCACCTAGTCAGAAACTGGATTTCCAAGCTAATCTTTCAGAGCTCCCGGTTCRAGTTTATTCCTGTTACGCAATGCTTGGAGCATTTTATAGGCTTTCAGTACTTACTGCAGAGGAATGATGGTGAAATTTTGATCAACAGACTGCTGGGTAGTGAAGCAGCTCCAGACAGGGAGCGATCTTCTACCTTCATTTTCCTGACAATTTCCAGGCATGTTGGAGCAAATATGTGGCCTGGGTGACTTCCACGTGACAGTGGCCCTGCTCTCCTCAAGAGTGCTTGGTAGATAAAACCAGCTCAGGCACAGAGACTTCTCTACCTTCTCCAGCACTATGCTGGAGGTAGAAGCCTTCCCCTCCAGGAAGCGGAGAGAGTGGCTCGAGTTGATTAGGTTTCCAGGTTATTTTCAGTAACTTAGGCATCACCTGAATGGCTGTTGGCTTAATGCACAGAGTAATTATTAGTATTATTACTACTATTACTATTAATAATAAAATAGTGCTTCTTCCAAAAGCGCCTAAGGAGCAAGCTAAGGTAAGCTTCATCTTGCTAGGTGCTCTGCAACTTTGGGCTGTCATTCAAGAACACAATAAATCCTGCTTCAGGGCTCCCACTACTGGATCAAAAGCACCAAAGCCACATGAGCCAAAATGCTGACACTGTATGAAATAATTCTGCAAATTCAACTGTATTTTTAAATGTTGGTAATTTAGCTTTATATTGGTTGGCTTTATGCCAGCTTCAGTATCATCTTCCCCTAGCCATCCAACGTTGTACCAAACCAACTGCAGCCTGTTTTCTCAGCACTGATGCGGAGTCAGCATAAACCCTGAAGCGCAGTTGTGTGACCTCTTCTGGGTCAAATCTTTACTGCTCACAGATCTGGTGTTAGTTTTCATGGCAACATGGTCTCAGAAGATCCAGTGGTTTTCTCCTGAAGAGCTTGCTAACTACACAGACAAGAGAGCTGTCAGAGGAGASGTTGAATGGAAAAGTGAAGGGGACAGAAAGATTACAGCAAATCTTACTGGTCATTTTTGGAGGGGCAGTGAAGAAGGAGTGAAAGATTGTAAGGAGAATACAAATGGAAAGGAGAGGGAGGGTTAGGGTACAGAAAAGCAAGGAGAAATAAGGAAAGGGAGGTGGATGGGGAAGCTGCTAAAAGATCTGGCTGAAGAAGAGGAAAGAGACACTCAGAAGGGAACTGGAAAACCTGGGCATAACTGGAAAGTTCCTGTACAGTGCATATCCCCTGCCTAGGTTGCTTCTGCTTCTCTCTGCATTTGGCTGCAGCTTTTTGGTTTCTCCTCTCTGGGTTTCCCCTAACACCTTCCTGGAAGAGGACCCAGAAGGCACCCCTCTTGCTCACGGGTAGCAGAAATACCTTGCTGAGCCTCAGGAACCAGCCTCTGCCACATCCAGAGGTGTAGTCCCTCATTTGATCTACTCTTCTTGCTGGTCTTTGCTGGTTCTTACAAACTCTCCTCTAGTCTGGTGGAGATGAGGAAGGCATAAAGGACAGCAGCTGCCTGAAGAGTTTGCTCATCACAAAAGGGTGAGCTACTCTGTCTTCTAAAACTGACACCTTAGCAGCAAGGCAGAACTTGATGACATTTAGCTCTCGTTACAAATCTTTACACGTATAGTTAAGACGTGTCAAATTTACTGCACTCAGTCATGCATAGCAGAGTTTGGCTTATTTACAGTATGTTTTCACATGTCATACATCTTTAATCAGACTGGAGTATGGACTGGTTTAATTTTTTTCCATTGATGGTTCCTGCATGTAGATTAGAAGAATTGTTATTGCTTTGGCTTATCTAGTGTCACACCATGAAGAAATTATTGGCAGTAATAATTATTATTACRCCCTCCAGCTCCTTCAATCTGATTATGAAAGTTTGGATTAGTGACATGTGTTTTGGCTGCTGTGTCAAGATCCATCATGAGTCTTTTTTTTCAGTATTCCATATGAAAACTAGAAGGCAGTGATGTGTATGCATCTGTGTACTGAAACCTATTCTATTAAGTAAGGTCATACAACTCTGTTGTCTGCAATACCCATCTTCTGCCCTGTTCTGGGCTTCCACCATTTTCTCCCCCCGACTGGGGGTCATGCTGCCCCACAGCTGCAGCTCTCCCGAAGGAGTGGAGAGCAGGTCTGGAAATGGACCAAGCTCTTCCCGCAGCCTTCTCCCGGGTGCACTGCAGCAAACAAGAGCTGCCACAAATGTGAGGCGTGTGGGTTGCAGAAGCGACGTTTGAAGACCACATTAACACCTCRTTTTCTTTAAAGGAAACCCCTTGTGCTGTTCCTTAAAGGTGTTGTGACAGTACTCTCAATATCTGTGTTGGAAAAGATTCAAATATTACAGTCTGTATCTACTAGAGGCCACATTTTCCTGCCACTTTTTTTTCTCCTGCTGACCTGGTGATTTTTGTATAACTTTCAATGAGTTTAGGCCTGCTGTCCCTGTTTCAGAAGAAAAAACTTCCAGTGGTGGCTCAGTATTTTCGGTTGGCATTTTTTGGTTCGTAAAATGTGTATAACCACAAAATGCTGAGGTGATACACATTGCGCAGGGAAAACGTGGCTCCTGAATTGTCCTGGCAAGCAAACTGAGGAATTGGCTTGTGGGGAAAGGGGAGGAAGGGAKAATGGATCTGGCAAATAAACCACTGTATGTCTACCACAGTTGAAATATCTCTGATTTACTAAAACGAAGAGAAAGGTAGCAATCTAATTTAGAAAAGCTTCAAAATCTTTTTGAGTAGTTCTAAAAATCTGAGGTAAGTAGATCCAAAAAGAAAAWTTTTTTAATAAGTAAATAATAAGTGATTTATTATGTATGTTACAAAACACACAGAATATTACACTGCAAATAGTATCTTCTGAACCTGTGAACTAGTAGTAAGATCACTAGTCATATTCTTTGTTTCTTTTCTGCTTTTGAAGATGCCTCAGTAGATAACTGTTTCTCTACATTATCAAATGTTTTACTGAAAATAGTAATGAAGTATTAGTTGCTACTAGTGTGAGCTGAATGCTCCATAATTTTATTTTTTCTGTAGACTGAAGTAAATTATGAAATTATATTCCTTGAAATATTTGTGGATTATTTTGCATTAGCTAAACACTAATTTTACAACCCTGCTTCTATCAGAAATGAAACAAAACTGCAAAAGGTTAAAACCAAAGGGGATCTGCAAATTAAGAATAAGCTCAGAAGAAACTACTGTGATTGGGTTATTTGTCATTGTGAGATATGTAGATATATACACACATATATTCCTGTCCTCAAGATTTATATGGCTTTAGGGAAAATCCTACCCCTCTCTCCTTCTGGTTTTTGAGGAACTTGTTTTATGTGACGGCCCTTTACCTTCCCTGAGCTCCCGTGAGAGTTTTCAGAGTGGTGGACCAGAATTTGCAATTCTGTGGGCTTCCTCCCCTCGCCTCCCTCCTTCCCCCTGGGACTTTCACATTTTCTTCTAGAAAGTCTATTTCGTTAAATAAATCAAGCTTAGATTCAAACGTGTATCAAAACGTGCTCGCAAAGCTGGGAGTGCTAATAAAGGAGCCTGCGGGTGTGCGGGGCAGCGACGGTGCTCTCCAGGGGGAGGACAGGTAACTGGTCAGCCTCACGTACTGCCGTGATGCACCGCCGCCGCCGAGGGAGAGCGCGGGGGGAGGAAGGCAAAGGGCTTCCTTCAGCCTCTTCAGCTCGTGCTACAAAGCCTGTAAAAACATCTGGTCTTTACAGATTTGAAAAGAAAAACTTTTCTTTTACATCAGAATACAAATTGGGAAACATATTTCTTTACAAGCCCTTGAAAATGAGTGTCACCCACCACATATATTATGTCCCTGAACTGAGCTAAATTGAAGCCAGACATATATTTCTCTTTGATGACTCCATCAAGGTATGTTTTAACTCCTTTCCCCAGTCCTTTAGCCTCTCAAAAGATACATGTGTAGATAAGGGAGCAGTCTCAAACCCGTGCAAAGTAACAGCAGCCAAACAAGTGGCTTTAAAAGAAAAATCCAGCTTTG
Source organism: Phoebastria nigripes (assembly GCA_035582835.1). Lineage (NCBI taxonomy): Eukaryota > Metazoa > Chordata > Aves > Procellariiformes > Diomedeidae > Phoebastria > Phoebastria nigripes. The sequence goes on along the minus strand of JAYKAV010002883.1, from coordinate 663,111 downwards.
TAGCTTTCTCTTCCTGCAAACAATTTCCTTTTCCAGTTATAAATTTCATCTCCTAAAAAAAATTCCGTGGAAGAGGCAGAGGAGACAGGGACATAAACAGAGTTTGAGTAACCCTATGCGTTCTGGAAGTGGAGAAATTTAACTTAATTTTTCCAGACATCTCTCAGATGTACAAATGATCATGTAAAGCACCTCTAATTTGCCTGATTGCGTGTCTGCGTTAGTAACTCAGACAGTTTTAGCACCTACACATGCTTGCCAAAGATCCAGTGGTGTTCGACAGGCTTGCTCTGCAGAGAGTTGGAGTAGTGTACAATTGTTTGATAGCATGGTTAGTGTTAATGAGATTACTGTTACTTGAGAAATGCTTCTTATTGTCTGTTAGCTCACTGAGTGTCAAAACCAGCTTACTAGCTTATCTGTATTTGGCAAATACTGTCAGGTCTAAGAACCAAAAACTGTTGTGAATTATACTTTGAAATGATGGAYGTGGTGAAAATATACCAGATGATACCCTCATTTGAGGCCAAACTTAACCTTGCTTTGCAATTGCTCCCAAAGACGTCATCATTTCTTCAGAGAGAGATAAATGGCTATAATGGCCCCTTATAAGATCAGGAAGACTGGATGAATCTGGAGAAAATGCACTTCGTCACCAATTCCCATCTCCATAGAAACTCCGCGACTCCGCTCTGTCTTCTGCCTATACAGATTAGGCAGCCTGGTTTTCCAATAAGAGACAGTGAAGTCTGACGCCTGCATTGTCTCACAGAGGGGTATCTTGAAGGGCAGAATTTAAGTATAAAAAGAGAACTTTGCCAAGTGCTTAGCGTTGCCTCCCCCAACTTTCAAATTCTTCCTGTTGCTTTTTAGGTTCCTAAGAAAATTTCTCATGAGAATCATCAGTATTTGCTGCCAGGGTACCCACAACTCTGGTGATGCTTTTGTCAACTGCTTTAGCTTCAAAGGATGCAGTGTCATTGAAAGACTAGTGCACACTACCCGGTATCACAATTCATGTCACTTTTGGGGAAGACAGGGAATCATCAGGAGCAGACTATGGGTTGCTAATTTAAACATAAAGCTTTATTTTCAGATTCATTGAATAGTTTATGCATGAATGGATGTGCTTTTTCAGCAGTTCAGATAAGCAGATAAAGATAGTATTTTTTTTAATGAAGTGAAATATATGAGAGAACATATTCATTGATTATTGTTAGGAAAAGAAGAAGATATTAAACTGCAGTAGATAAACATCAGCATGCAAAGTTCTTTTGTTAATAAGAATAAATTGATAGATTTATAGACTTTAAATTCTGGCGAGATCATTTGATTGTCTCATCAGACCTGTAAATCAAAGCCATTAAATCTCACGGTATTACCTCTGAGCTGAATAGAGCTAGACAAAACATGTTGGTAAAGCAGTACATGAAACAAAAGATTCAATTCAGCTTGACAGAAGCTTTATAGCTTTGGGTCAAATCTACCTTCCTTAAGTTTTAAAAATAGAGACAACAACTAAAATTGAAGTGCCATTTTCCCCAGATTTTCAGCTTTGGCTAAGTGTACTGTATTTTAGTTTATCTGTGAAAATGGCATGTCTGTTTTCTTTGTTCTAGACTTAGTCCATAACACATACACAGAGCAAAATCATACCCCTCAGGAAAACACCCAGTTTTGACAGGAGGATTTCAAACAATAAAAGTTTCTAAAACTTCTCTTGTTTCAGAAGTTGATCACCCATTCCATATGAAAACGGAATTTCTTGCATAATTTCTCATATAAATATGTCCAGCTTCAGCTTTCAACCTTTATCACACCTTCTTGACTGTTAAGGGGCCTTCTATTTTCTTCTCATAAATGTACTTATGCACTGTAGTCAAGTGACTCTCCATTTTATTTTTAATGAACTAAATCTGTTGAAGTATTTAAGTCTCTCCTAGTAGGGTATTTTCTATGGCTCTTGAACAAGTCTGTAACTCTGCTTTTGAGAGCTTCAATTTTTCCAATATATCTACCTTTCTAATGAATTCATCTTTGCTACAGAGAAAAATGAAGTCGTCACCCATTTTTCCTACATTTATACATCCACAGATTATATTAGCCCTTTGGCCACAGCATCGCAGTGGAAGCTTATGTTCTATTGTTTGCCTACTTTGACCTTAAATCATTTCAGAAAGGTTGCTTTTCAAGATACTACTCTAAATAAATTTCAAAATGCCATTTTAATGTATGCCTTAGGTTTCTAAGTCTGCAATAGCCAAAACTCGTATCAATTTTGTCTTTTGAAAAAATTGTCTTATCCAGCAGTTGAGATCACTTTGGACACATGCTCTGTCTTCATTAATATATGCCAACATTTGTGTTATGTGTAACTTTGATCTGCAATACTTTGTATTTGACAATTATTTCCACTTTAGGAACAAGAAAGTTACACGCTTTGACTTCTTTACACATGTGTATTTAATCCCAGTACTTCTGCTGCTCCTTCTGCATCCTGTTCCCCAATGCTCCTTGTCCCTCTGTGAGATGTGTTCTCTATCCCAGGCTCTCTGGTTCATTGCTCGTATTATCCTCCAGTTCTTGTCTCCTCCACAAACTCTTCATCTCAGCTGCATTTTCAACACAAATTCTCTTACTGTTTTCTCATTATGGTATTTTCAGATACCTTTGCTGACCTGTAGTTCGAATTACAATATAGAAATAGTATTGCTGGGATGAAAGATGAAAAGTTGTGCACTGATCTCATGCTTCACCTATAAACACTTTCCCTTCAGCCCAGAGCCCCAGTGTTGGGCAATTTATGCTGTATTGATTCCAAGGAGGAAGAATTACTGTCTGACAGCTATACCACATCCTTTATTAGCATCCAAAGTAGAGTTGGGATTTAGCTAATGAGGCTTAACTATCTCCTTTTGCAGCTGCTGGAAGAAGYAGTCACTTCTGAGTTGCAATTAATATCAGGGCTATGTCCTCTTGTCACACTTAAACACCTGAAGCATATTGTCCTTGGAGAATCTGGGCCTTTGCCTGAACACCACATGGGCAGAGTTGTAATGATTTCTCTGTCTCTGCTCTGTCATTATTTCAGCATAATAAAAATATATAKAGAGATGGGATTTTTACAGTTTAAAAGAAATTAATTGTTCTTTTTTTCTTTGCGTACAGGATTTTTTTCCTACATTTTCTGTAATACTGAAATAACAAGGTAGCTATGCAGTGTTACATGCATTAGGCACAAAATAAAGGATCCTGAGGCATCCTGACCCTGGTTCTTGATATGTCCAGTACCCCCAAACCAGAAGGCACATGTAGTTGTTTCAGCAGCAGCCATTGGGCTATCCTCTGTGCTTACACATCTGATAAGTTCCTCTCTGAGTGATCATATAATATAGGACAAGGTGACAAACTTTCTTCCTTTATGATAGAAAGTATTACAAGGCTAATATGAATTATTATAATAGTCTGCTTGGCTCCCTTCTCCCTCCTCTTGACTGCTTAGCCTTTTGACATTACAAAATGGCTCTGGCATGAGCTGTCAAAAAGCAGTGCACCAAAGTCACTACTGCACGTGAGGCTGTCTGCACACAGTAATAAGGAATTTGCCACTACTGTTAGAAATCCTTGTTCTCATTCTTTTTTTTTCTGCTTAGGGAGCTCTGGGGTCACTAGCTGTTATCATTTAAACCCACTCATTCTTTGCACCGTCCCTCTGCATGCTCAGGGAATTCATGTGAACACCAGCTTTGTTATTTCTTTTGCACAGCCGTGGGTCAGCCGTGGCACTCCTTGCAACCAGGAAAAAACATGGGATTCATCACTTCTATATAAAAATACTGAGCTAGGTACATAATTGTGAGCCTGCTTTAGAAAGTAGTATTTTCTGAATCAGTCTCATCATAAACTGCAGCTTGGTGTTTGCTTTTCTATTCCACTTTCTCTCTTCATTCCCTGTTTTGCTCCATCAAGGAATACTGAGGTTTATTTTTTTAAGAAGTACTCACAGTAATCAGGGTCCCTTTATCCCTACCATGCCCCTACATAGATATCATGTCAGATTATCCCTTAAATCACTGTTTTTTAAACAGCAGGGGACAAACCAAAGTGCAAAAGGSAGTTGGAAGGAGCCGTCCTCCTCACAGAGCTGCAACGTGCTCCTTCCTGGGGACGGGGGGAAGAATGGGAGGATTTGGGAAGAGGATATGGGAGTGAGGGGGAACCCTTCTGACTCAGAGTGGTTGGGCAAAAAGGACATGTAACCTGAAGGAGCTATTCAAGTGTTAGTTTCATGGGTGATTATTTTTTTTCTGGTTCTGTTTTTCTCCCATTACCTAACAGCAAATAAATGCTAATCTTTCTTTCCTAGGACCACTTTCCCTTTACAAAAAGGGTAAGCCATGGAGGTGACATCGCTGCTCGATTTTTCAATAAATACAGCCAGGTTTTCGATGGAAAGTTTTGAACTGCTGAGCCCAGACTTCTGTGGGAATGTATGTAATCATTGCCACAGGGATGGTCTGGGACAGAGAGAAGAGCTGGTGATATTCTTATCCAGGTCAAAGCACRTCCAAGTGCCTCATGTGATTCCAAGCTAGATTTAGGGAAGGTATTAGGAGCTTCCACTGGCAATCAAAAGTGACAGATTACATCATTTCCACCCAAAATATTCTGATTTGAAAGGATTTTATTGTGAACTGCAGCACAGTTCTATAAAAATTGCACTCTTCTGTCTTTTTTTCCAGCAACTTGTTCTTTTTCTTCACTTTACTAGTGAAAATTCAAACTGTCTTGCTTTCCAATTTAAGATGTCTTCAAATGGTTTTTAGCCTCTAGAGAAAGCTCAAACAGCAACCATATATTGGTCTTTCCTCAGCTGATGCCTATCACTGCCCTTTCCTCATACCGCTACTCCTGCGCTCTCCAGGCCAGCTTCTCAATTTGTACATAGAGCAGGCAGTTACCAGAAGAGTTTCTCTAGGGGAACCTCATCTACAGTAGTTCAGCTACTTTGTTAAGAAAGCTTTTCTCAGGTACCCTTTCAAGATACTTAGAAAGAAGAAAGATTTTTTCTGAAATTGCATTTTCCATAATCTTTTCAGCTTCTCTCAATTCCTGCTTTGGAGAAAATAGTCATTAAGGCCTCATAGATACATACATGATTATTATTTTTCCCAGAAAACGTTTAGCACTGAGTCAGTTATGTCTTTTGAAATATTTATCTTGAAAATTGTTGCAATGCACAACCAGAACTTGCTCTGAATACATTACAAAAAGAGTTTCTTGTCTTTCCATGGACAATTGAAATGGAAATCCTTCTATTGACTAGTCAGGCATTTATACAATTTGTTAATGATTTTCTTAAGGGACAYATTGGTGGTATTGATTTACAGCTGAGGAGAGGAAAAGGTTCATTACTCTGTTTAAACGTGAGTGCCAAAAAGATGACTGTTAAAGGTACCAGAGGTTGGCTAAACACAGCCTCTTCGTGACAGGGTTTCTTGTGTGTTACTTCTCCCAGAAAGCCAAACTAAATGCTATATGCCCGATTTCCCATGTGTTTTCATTCACCATGACAACTAGCTAAATGTGACCTTGACTTGTAAAACCATGTGTTGCCATCTGCAGTAAAAGAGAGTTAAAGATGAAAAACTCCTTAGCATTTTTCTCCCAAAGGAAAGGTAGGGGTATTATGTGATTTCCTCTACCTTTGGACAATGTGGTAGGAAAATTCTACTTAATTAAAAATAAGACAGAAAGAAAAGAGGTGCATTTGTGTTTAAGGCATGAAAAGTCAAAGTCAATGTAAGGCATGTTTTACTAGGGTAGTTATTAGGATTGTTCAAACACTTTCCATTGATACTGTTTTTCTATGGAAAATAGGTTTTTAACAATTTTTTTTGTGCCTGAAGTATTTGCTTTTTATAAAATTCTCTCCACCCCTCTTTTTTTAAGGTTCTCAAGTATTGAGTTAGAATCCATTTTCCAAATGAGCTTCACTGGAACTGCAGTTCAAGTCTCTTGTGTCCCATATGAACCAGGTTTGCAGCCAGATGTCACCTCCTGTGAACAATCATAGGGACCCCCAAGATTCAAATTGCTTGACAAGAGGGGAAAAAGGAAAGGAAAAACCTTTGGGGTTTGGACTGAAGGTAACCCAAAAATGCCTTTTTTTTGCCTTTTYTTTTTTTTYTTTTTTTTTTTTTTAGCATTTAATTTGGGGAAAGCTTTCAAGAAAGTGAAAGTCAATGAAGGGGAGTTTTAAGAAAGTTGAAGGTTGGTAACTTCCCATTTTTTTCTAGAAAGCCTACCAGTTAGGTCTTTCTTCCAGAACTGGAAAGCTGGAAGAAATCCAGCAAGAGGATTTTAACATACATGTCACATTTTCTAAAGCAATATCCCAGCCATCAAACATTAGGTGTGGGTTGTTCTTCAGCTGAAATGTTTCTACCTTGCTAAACCAATTATGCTTCTCATATAGAGTATTCTGAGGTAAACAACCCTCAGTTGTCCCTATGAAACGATCCCATCCTATATAATACAAAAGAACGCGCATTTCTGACACAAGGTGGGARTGACTCAAGCTAGCCTTGTGTCAGAAAAGGGCTCTGCTATTCTGTTACCCAAATCTGGCCAAATTTTAAGCCTTTTTAAATTGTAGTTTGAACACTCTCAGTTGAAACTTTGTAAGCTTTTGGCAACTCTGTTTCCAAAGCATATTTTTACATTTGAGTTGGATATGTCCTGTAATTGCAATAGACTGGTTTGGGCTGTTCAGGCTATCAAATACATTTAACCATGTCCTTAAGGATTTCCTGCCAGGTCCTGGCAACATGGAAAAAGAAGGTGTTGCATCTGAATGAAAAAGAAACAAGGCTTGTACAGCTGAGCCGCAATGGGAAAACTAGAAAGAGATGGCAATAGGAATTAAAGAGGGAAAGGGATTGGTTGGAAAAAATACTGCAAGAGGAATTGGGGTGGGAAGGGGATTTGGACCTAAGGTAACTGGGCCTGACTGGGATGCAGGGTAGGTAAGATGGTGGGGAACAGACAGAGGTCTGTGCATGCCCCAGCACACCTTTCTCTAGAGGATAAGAAAAGATCACAGTGCTGCTGAGTCTCACTTCTCCGCAGGCAGGACACCACTCTTACACCCCACAGCACAGCTGCCCATGCTGGATATGCTCCAGCTCGTGCAGATCCCATAGCAGCAAGCAGTTTTCCATACCCTCAAGTGTCAGAAGTTATTGTGATGCCACTAAGCCTTCCAGCTCTGGGGATGTCCAGCACAGGTTTTGATATGAGAACAGAAGGGAAGCCTTCTATTTTCAATCAAGAGTTTTGTGAGTAAATTCCCAAGGTGTTTTCTTTTTAAATACCAGCTTGGAAGAATATAATGTTGCAAAGCTAAGCAACGAAAGGTGAAAAATGCCAGAAGGTAGTTTGCCTGCAAAATGTCTCTCATGTACCATACCCTGGCACCTTGCCTATACATCCCCATCCTTCTCCGATTCAATGGGCTCATAGGGGCATCCAGGGGCAGTCACACTGACACTAGCCATCCGTCCCACTGAGGTGTTCAGAATTGCTCGTTGGAGGCACTTACCTCTCTTCCTTGACTATGCAGGAGCTTGGTTCGCAACTGTAAGGTAGATGCTTAAGTGTGAAGACATCCAGATGATCTTGACTCTGCTGTTATCCCACAGGACATCATCCTCACTATATAGAAAAGCTAGACCTTTTCTGAGAAATAATCAAAGCTGTTTAACAAAGACACTGCTGTTTGTGGGAATCCTCTGTTTGCTAAGGGCAAATTGGGCAGGGATGGCAAGAAGGGGAAAATGAACCTTGTATTTAAATTTTGGGTTGCTCTGTGATTTGTGGCCATGCAATGAAGCCAAAATTTTTCAGATGGTCACTCATTTTTGGCATGCCTTTCTGGAGGGATGTAGGCAGATTTGTAGAGAAAAAAAATACTCTTGGAGCTGAAGTAAACAAAGTTATTCATGCTTCAAATAGATGAAGCTCTTCTAAATGTGAAGTACTCTCAAAAAGATCAGGTCCTGGTTCTTTAAATTACATGCCCAAAATACTTTTGGCCTTTTGACCTTAAGTTCCCCTCTATGAAATGATGATAACACTTGCCTCTTGCAATGCGTCCCTGTCCTCAGAAACATGCTGTAAAAATAAATTCATTTTGTTCACAAAGCCCTTAGATACGATATTGTGAGTAGAGCCATGAAAAAGTTCATGGGGAATTTAATAACTCTGTCTTCAGAGCAGGATATGAACTGTGTATAGTAAATAAGGCCTGCAGGCACAAATATTGCATAGCTGCTTATTATTTGAACTCTGCCCATCCTGTGCATTGAACAAGAAGAGAGGAATGGAGAAAAAAGCTGATTTTTCTTTTTATATTTGCTTTTGCTTAGAYAATTTTACTTTTGATACTTCTCAGCTTCTGAAAGCTTGCCTTGCCAGCTCTCATGGACTTTTGATATATATTTAACATGCAATTAAAAGAACGTTCTTCAAATCAGCAGGAGGTTTGCTTTGCATGTAGCTCCCAAATTGCTCCTGGCTACATCCATGTTTTGATTCAGATCAGATTCTAGGCAGCTGAAAAGGGTCCATAAATATATCTGTTCCTCAGAGCAGGCCTTTTCACTGCTCCCCCGTCTTAATGTCAGGGAATCTCAGCTGCCGCCAGTAAGAAAACCTGTGCTGATAAGAAAACCTTATTGTATTTTTTGGCACTGAAAGTAGATACAATTCCTCATAGAACTGACTGCTTAAATTAACATAAAATAGATTTTTATTCCCCACCATTTTTTATTTTAGTATTTAAAACTATTTTATTCACTCCAAAGTTTAACTTAAAGGTTTTTGCTCAGAGCGTCCTCTTGTCTATGAGTTATAGTGACCATCTCTGATCTCTTTGTCCTGAAAACAGTACTGTTCATGGTGCATCCTCTCATATGAAATAGAGGACCTATCGTTCCTAAAACATAGCAAAGAAATAAAACAAATATGCAGAATGAATCTTTCAAAAACATAACTATAACAAGGTGAGATGTTATTTCATGTCATTCTTTTCTACATTTTATTTAGACAAAAATCTTTGCATTCTTCGTATAGCTATAAAATAGATGGTACTGATAAATGAGCTTGAGTACAGTTTGCTTTCACTGGTCTTGCTTATTTTCCATCTTTTTTTAAGTAGAAGTCAAAGATATACTTCTCTTTGGTCCCTGAAAAGGCAGGGAGAAGCCCTTTGCAGAAATAACTAGCTGATATGAGGTGAATTGCCTGCCTGCCACAAGGGTAGCTGGAATGACTGGGGGTGAGCCATGCCTGGGCTGGTGCAGAACCACAAAAAAGTCAGTCAGGTTTTACCTGTTCAAATTTGAAAAGATAGCCTGCAGTACAAGTTCTTATCTGGGGTATTCAAGTAAACGATTGCAGCCTGGTTTTCTTGAAAAAGCTGCATCATCACGCATGCACCTCTCTACTGAAGGCGGAGGAATTTCTGTTAAACCTAAACCCCTGCTTATTATATACCAAGCCTACTAAAGCCAAAGAATATCTTCCTCCTGAAATCCCTGTTTCCCAGTTAGCCATTTCAGACATCTTCAGAAATAACCATCTGTAGTACAGATGCTACAAGTTAAAGATCAAGTGGTAGACTTAATGCTGAATTTCACTTTTATGTTTAGACTTGTATGACCAGGTCTCATTCTCTAGCGGATTTATATGATTCTATTTTCCTCTTAAAAATATACGAGAGAAATGCTCACAGACCCTTAAATGTAGCAGTATGAGTACACCACTATAATTAATGCCCTGGTCTACTCCCTCTTTTTTTATTTTCAGTGTACAAGTCCTGTGGAGTTTGCAGATTGATTCAATTGCAAAGTTAGATTCCCACTGTGATGGCCGTTTTCAAATCACTGGGCCTTTCTGCCTGTCCTGCCAGCCAAGGAACAATGGGTGCTAATTAAAACCCCGCTTAAAAGGTTCCCCTTTACTTCAGCATTTGAGGCTTTCAGGGGGCAGACAGGGGAAGGATGCCTTGTTCTGTTTATGCATATGCAAGCACTTAGTGAGCTGGGCGGCTGACTGTGGGTCGAGAAAACACTACAAAAGCCTGGTGCTTATAGGAAAGGGCTGGATTTCAACCTGATGAGGTTAGTTAACAGACTAGACTGAAGAGGGCCCAGCTGTATTTTCGTTCCAAAATTTGAGGCACATTTCAAAATAGGGCTTGCTTTTTTATCATTTGCTTCTACTGAAATGTTCAGGTCTCTGTCTTCTTGTATTAAAGTGAGCAGTTTTCTTGAAGTGCAAGGATAAGAAGTAATAGTGTTTCCTTTATTTTTACTAATAAGATTAATATTTTAAACAAACGGTTTTGTTAATCAACTGGGTTGCCTATGCCAAAATGTTTATATGGAATAAAATTACTTTTCTACTTCAAGGGTTTGTTTCTTGAGCCACTATCTTTTTTTAAATGGAAAAGATCACAGCAGACATTTCTGTTGCCCAGTGGTATGACTGAATTCTATGAAGTATGCAGACTTTTTGAGGAGGAAAAATGAGAAATGAACTATACCTTAGAGCTTTATTTGTAAATGTATATAAAATTGCTCAGTACCAGAATATGGCAGATAAAGAATCAGCTTCATTACGTCAAGCAAATTCAATATGCTTTGGTTTTCAGCAAGAGCAAAGAACAGAAAACACAGCATTGCAAATAAACTCATCAATAAGCCTCACAGGTTTTTGTTTGATGTCATTTGTAACTGACAACTTGATCAATCTTACACTGAATAGTCCCTTAGAAATACGAGAGTAATAGGAGCAGAATCTGTCTCATGTCTTTTGTTGAATAGCAGTTCGCTTGGTGGCATTCACAAACCTGTCCTAGCCTTCTTCAGCCGTTTTTCTTGCATAAAACTATCTCACCCATTGAGATAGCAGAAAATATTTCATGGGACAAATTGCATGTCATTGATAGTGAATGGTCAAAATGAACAATTCAGAGATAACCTCATAGTTTGACAGGTATTATTCTAAACTTTTTCTTTTCAATCTCTATGAAGAATGAGTGCTTGTGCAGAAATCAGGAGTGCCTTGCAAATAACTCACCCAACAGAAAAGACTATTAATTTATCTTTTTTTCCTGTCTACGAAGATTGTCTAAGAGGTTAGCTGTATAGCTATTTTAATTAAAGGAACCGATAAGATTTTTCTCATTTTTAACTTTACAGCCATATGCTGTAATAATTAATAATGCTTAATAGAGCTACTTGCATGCTGAAGACTGCTTAAAAGACTAAAGATGTCTAGGATCAGGGCATATGGCCTTTGTTGTGAGCCACATGCGCCGAGGAATAAAGGCAGCTAAGCCCAACCTCCTACCCTTACTCTGTCACTCAGTGCCTGTTCACACTGTGATTCCTGCTGCGGGGAGAAGACAACTGCTTTTTTTCTCTTTCTTCTTTTTTTTTTTTCTCTTTTTTTTTAAATTGTTTTCGTTCTCCATACAACTGGGGAGAGGAGTAAGAACGTTTGGGAGACACCTGCCTCTGCCCGTGCATTTTCCTTCCCCATTTACCCAGCTGGGCAGGCAGAAAAGGAAATCTCCTAGAGCAAAGGGCACAGGGCCTGATCCAGCACGCCCCCCCAGCCACCCTTCTCATGGGCACAGCTGAATCCATATGAATGCAAAAGCAAGGCGCTTCTGACAAAACAGCAGTCCCAAGCCCAGACGCACACATCGGTTCATGGACTGGCAGGAGCTTTGCTGGTGCAGCGCTCTACACGGCTATTCAGTTCTGAAGGGGTACGGCTGTCGTGCAGCCTCCAAGGTCTGATCCCGTATCCGCACATACCAGTCTTCCTCGCCAGGAAGAAGAGACAGGAACTGCCTGAGGAGCCTCTCTGTATAACAAACACCTACAACGGGTGCTAAGGACCAGTTCTGCAGAGGTCTTTGGAGACCTCTTGAACAGGTGCTTCAGAGGGTGAAGATGATTATGGGAACACCTCAGCCAGGCTGTTACTTCCTTATTCACTGGAGCTTTTTCAGGGAGGCTGGATTGCTCGACAGTAGGAACTGAAATAATCAAATCATAAAGGCTGTTGCCAGACCTCTATTAACAAAGAGGGAACAGCCTTTTGCCTGGTCACAGGAGAAAGCCGTGATTTCTCAGTTGCTGTGGCTACAGGCAAGAATCCAAAAAAGATTAGCAAAACCCTGTTAGTGGATAATCCCTGGAAAGGTACTCTAACAGAAGACTTCTCCCTCTTCTGTCAGCATCACCCAGTCTTACCTAGCTTCCTGCTTTGATAGTTAAACCTCGGGAAGGTGCTAATTTCAGCTAGACAGCTGGCCAGCGTCATACAAGCTTGCTGTAAAGGACATGTACATCTCAGCACCAGGTGCCTTCTGATCTCATTGTCTCACCTGCTCATCTTCACATCTGCTGCTGCCGCTGCCACCTCAGGAAAAGTCGACGCCAGCTCAGGGCTTCATTTCTCATCAGATAAATAGATCCGAATGGTCTAATTCGCCTCAGCCCATCTATCTCCATTTTCCTAAAGGATCATACCATCTGTTCCTCAGCTTGATGCTACCTAGCCAGAAGCAGATAAGAAGATTTTCTCTGGAACATGCTACTATTGCTCCTGGGAAACTAAGTCAGGGATTCCTGGGAGACTTTGACAAACTATGCCCCACTGCGGTAATGTAAAGCTGGATACTGCATCTCATCTGTCCTGTGATCTTCACAAGGATACTGTGTGAGATGGTAGCAAGAAAAGGATTTTCACCATTTTTACAGCTATTTCACACACAACAGTTGGGCTGTCTTATCTGGTGGGTCCCAGTTGGGATAACTTTATATGCTCTAAAGCTGAACTAACTCTATTACGTACACTCCTTCGCTGCTCTCTGCCAAGTATGGATAGGTCCGGCATAAACCTGAGCAGTCAGCTTCTGGAACAAACTTTCAATCGGAGTAAGGTGGGGAGAGAGGGGCGGAGGGGAAAGATATTTCTGATTTTAGGGACAGTATATACATGAAGGAATTTCATGATCTGAGAGCAGGTGACTAAGCAGATGACCCAGGAAGTTGCTTCCAGACAGCTGTAGCGCATAAGTTTGTTTGGTGAAGGAAAATGAACCAACTGTCAGCCTTGGGTATATCCAGTCTGATCTAAAGAGGATGCTTGAACTTTGCTGCATGATTGGCAGAATATTTTATTAAGATGCTGCACATGGGCTTTAAAATATTGAATTCTCACCTTTTTTGACATTCTCCGACAAATGATAGTGTGCCTCTGATAAGTAAATCTCTATTTGCTTAAGGACAGTGGATTCAAGGTTAGTCACCAAATTCTTTTCTTTTCAAACACCTAATTTATGCAGCTGCTGAGCTTCAATCTTGAATGAAGTGCACGGGTGCCACGATTAACATAATTATATGCCAATCAATTTCTTCTTATCCTCTGTTCTATCCGTTATGACTAAACTTTAATACCACCTGTGAGACTGGCAGCGGGGTTATGTCTGCTTTTGCACAGGAGAACTTGTGCTATGCAGAACTGAGCCGGTCAGGGATCCTGTGGGATCTTTCTCTCGTCCCAATTACCTCTGGCTCTGTGAATCGGTGTGACTGCTTAGATTGCTTGATGGCAGAAAGGTCAAGAATGTATGGAGCCTTCTGGGAGTCAAGGCAGCCCTGCAAGGTTTCCTAGCCCGGCTCTGACAATGCATGCGCTGTACTGTGTGCCTTGCCCTAGACTCTAATGAACTAAAAGCTTGTGATTACTGTAGTGCATGTTTTAACCTAGATCTGTCTAATTCAAGCAGGTGGTTAGATAACCTACCGTTTAAGCCAGCCTTTGCCCTCTGATGGAGTCTAACCAGGAGCTAGATACACTGGATGTTTTTTGAAGCTGGCTTTGAAATGTCCTGAGTGTAATCAAAGGCAACTTCATCAGCCTTATTCTGGTGAGCATAGTCCATGAAACGAGCTTTCCCTGAAGCTTCCATCCTCTCTGTTCTCAGGGAAGGATCTGAAAAAAATTCTTAAGGGTCTATATACCAATGGAAAAGTATTTATCATCATTTCACTCTCTGTTAATTTTTACCTGTTGCCATGGAAGTATTCATAATTCACAGCAACCAATGTTTTGGTGGGTGATGGTGATGTGCTGTGAAGTGTGTTTCTTTATGCTTCTGATAGCCTTTGGAAGCCTATACCTGAGCATTTTTCAGAACCCAAGAGCAATTTTTATTTATTCTACAATATGTAGTGCGGAAGAAAAGAGCTTTTGCACTGGAGCAAAACATGACACCATTTTGTGGCTTTAAATGTGTTTCTCAAAGTATACGTGGATGAAACTTCCAGCAAGGAGTGACAGTATGTGGGTGGATGTTGATCAAATAGGTGAATAATTGTAATAAATTTACACTTACCACATCAATTATAAGCATCCTTTCAGTACGTTGTGAAGAAACATTTTCAGAAACTGTGCCACTTAATTTAAATGTGATTTGAATACAGTTAAGTAGCTTCTACTGGTTTTGGTAACAAAATGCAGGTGATATGCACAAAAAAAGATGTAGTGAAATCGTACAACTTGCTGACAGTGGAGATTTCACATACTCATGCCTTATCCTGAATTTTATTGTTTCCTGCTCTGGGAAGCCTCAGAAAATGTATCAGAGAGTATTTTGATAATCCAAGTGCATTTATACATAATTATGAGACAAATGCCCATGCCTAAAATATCTGTAGATCTTTCCATAGTGGAAGTTTGTTCAAAAGTGACATCAGTATAAGTTTTTACTAAAATATCAAAACCTGCCATCTAAAACTGGTAGCAAGTGCTCAGTCTGAAAAAAAATCTAACCAAAAAATAACAAAAAGCTGCTTTCTGTTCCCTGTTAGTGCTGAGGACCTTAGCACTGTGCACATAGTATATAAATAAACCACTGTGATCAACACCTGAGAGCTTATAAATGTCTGAAATGTATGGTGACAATTTGCAGAACTTCTACATTGCTCCCTTATGCCCACTTACAAACTATTTGGATAATCTGGAACCTGTTAGGCAATACCGTATACCATTGTTTGCTGGTCTCCTCTAGGCTTGCACGGGGCAATAATAAACACTGCAAGGAATGCTTCAGTTTATATAGGGGAGCAGCAGAGACATGCAGCTCTCCTTCGCTTTTTGTGATGCAAGTGTGCCTGATAAAATGAGTCGCAATTGAACTGCCTTAGCCACCTGGTAAAACCATGCCTGCTTTCAGCTACCAGTCTTACATCTTAGTAGTTCACTGTTTTCACCCAGATTTGCAGTATCCTTCATTCCATGTGTCTGGGTGTTTGTACTACTGTAGTTTTATCACTGGGGGTCTGTTTGCTGTGGGAAACTAGGTCTAGAAAACTGTATACGTTGGGCTCAGTTCACCTCAACTATGACACTATGGATTCAAGCATATTTGGCGGCCGAATTCCCCTGAAGCTGTTTGTGGCGAGCAGATGGAAATTCTGCAGAGGTCTCTGGACCTCATTCAGAACTGACCTGAATGATTGTTACTCATCAGGTGTAACTGATCATTAAAAGGCTTTTAAGTGTTTCCAAGTTGTTCCCCAATTTATCGCAGTTTGGATGAAAAAAAAAAAAAAAAAAAAAAAAAAATCAGGTTCCAATTGAAGAAAAGGAGCAGTACAAAGAACAGAGAAGGTCCTGTTCACCTTCTACCCTCCTCTCTCCTTGCTTCTTTCCTGCTCTTTTCCCCTTCTGTGCTGTTCCCCATCCATACGCCCTTCACATATCCCTCCCATCGCTAATTCCTACACCGTCTAAAACGCTTTTGAGTCCTATTTCAGTTCTGGTGTTCAATAGATGTGAGTCCCATTGATTTATGCCAGGGCTGAATTTTGTCCCCATAGCATACCAAATTGCTTCTGCACACACATGGAATGCCAAATCAGTGTACAGGCATACTACTTTGTAACTACTTTATTACTTATTTACACATGGCATGAAATTTATACCCTTATTTATGTCACTGCTGAGTCTGGACTGTTATATAAATTTGATCCTGTATGAAGCCAGCCGGTTTAGAGGACCGGCAATGGATACAGCATCTATCCCTTGTAAATTATCGGCTCGAATTCTAATCAAGTCATTAAACCAAACCAACCAAAACTTATTTTTGTGCAATGCTGTTGTAAAAAAGAGGTTGGTCTCCTCCCAGTTCCCAGTACATGTGTGTCAACACCGCAGTTGACTCTAATTAGCACCCTTGCTGGCTACGAAAGCTCCCAAGCCAAGGATTTAAGCAGGCAGGGAGACTGAACTCTTTGTCCTGGCCTCAGGTCACAGCCGGTTGATGAACAAGCAAGTCCTACTTCTGCCTCAGCTGTAGCTGCCTTCTGTTTTCTGGGACTAGCAGCCCGGCACCCTCCACAAGCATGCTGTTTTCATAAAAAACATTTAACTCTAGTCTTATTTTATAATATAGGTATTTTCTCTCATTTTTAGGGAAGTTTTAGCATTAATAGGACTTCAGTCTGAGTAGGCATTACAGGATTTTGACCCCTCTGGGATCTTTGTCCTAGATTTCAGCCTTGGCAGGTGGAGCATTCTGTAGCCAGTTGACATTTTAGTGGCTAGTTTGTGAGTCAAATATCTTGTTTTATGTTTTCCTTTTTGGTTTGGATAAGTTTATACAGGTTTCTGAAGTATTTGGGAAAGTTGCATGAGCTTTGTGGTGCCACTGCACCTTCCTTGAGCCAAAGAAGTTGCTTTCCTCATTGAGAAATCTCACTTCAAAAGAAGTTGTGATGTTTTTTGAATTACTGTTTCAGATGGCTTTTATTTCCAAATGTCTGCATCACTCAGAAAACCCGAGTTTATCCTGGTTTGTGGTACTTCTGATTTATTTTTCCTGTTTAGAGGGCTCTTTTTTTTCTACGTGTCCACTTTCTTCACACACAGACACACACACAAAAAAAAATCGGAGTGACCTGTGGTCTTATTTCAGTTTGAGGAAAGAAAATAAGAATGTAAAAAGATTCTGGATCTCAGCCATTACAATGAAAAACATCTGTTGAAGCCTTTGCAAGCATAAATTTATCTTACCGTGGGCATGATTACTAATTAAAATTCAGATTCTTTTTTCTAATAAGTTATTTCAGCTTCATAATCTGAAAAAAAGGAAAGGTAGAAACCTGTTGCACTTTGGTGCTGCTGTAAAGCAGAGATGACCAAATTTTATTCTAGGCACTACCTGATGGTTGTCCAGAGAGCTGGATGATCACACAGTGCTGGCTCCTTCACTCTCTTTCTCACTGCTAAATTACATAAAATAGTTTCCTACTGTTGTGTTTCCATGTAAGCAACCAAACAAAGTACTATGGAGGTATGGTGGAGTCCCAAATCAGAGGAGTGGCTTCTATGACTGTGAATGTGAAAGGCAGTTTGAGGCAAATCTGTAAAACTACTATTCATATTTCAACAAATCTATCATATCTGAGGAATGCAATGTCTCCAGAGTTGCAAGGACACCAAATTCCTGTGGCCAAGGTTAGTTTTGGCAGTCTGGCTATGAATGTGTATTACACAGTCTTGCTGGGATACCGATCTGTTTTGGGATCTGTGTCAGAGTTGGGACTTGCCCTTGCCTGAGTCATAACAGTGGATCTGAAGAGACAGAAGCGGCCAGACCTGGAAGGATGTCAGCCCCTCTCCTGGGCTGGGCAGGGAGCCCTCAGGAGAGGCTCGCCACAGAGGTCTCTCCCCCCAAAGAAATTTTGGTGAAGAAACAGGAGAACACTCTTTCCCGCAACAGATCCCATCACACAGCTTTCTTCAGCGTGCAATTTTTATATAATTGCACTGATGAAACTCCTCCCTGTGATTTATTTTCCAGGACTTCTGCAGGTTTAACAAGGAAAGTGAACTGTGGTGAATGAGTGCTCTGTGCAGTTCAGTTCAAACTGAAAATATATCTTCTACAGAAAATCCCCTCTTCATGCTCCTGTGTTGTTGTTTTTTTTTAATCCTCCAAACCCATATCTAATCTAAAGGCATAAATCACTTTCCAAGATACAGTAAATTCAACGGGTGTGTTATGCTGCCTTAAACGGTTAGCTAACGAATCTGGTCATGGACTTACTTAGCAATGTTTGATAGAAATTGTAGATGATGCCTGTTTTTACTGGAGTGAAATAACATTTAAGCATAGGTAATACAGATGATAAACTTGCAACACTAGCAAACTGAAAAACACATGGGACCCGTATGTGTGCCAATTCAAATACAGCTTTATTAAACGCACCTGATTTTAAGCTACCTTTTAGTATTCCATTTAGCAGTTTAATGAGAACCAGTTATAACATAGTTGGGGTTTTTTCTGTGTTCAGAATTCAGCAAGCTACCCAGCTGACATGCATATCCATTTCGGCAGACGGCATCAGAAAAATCCAATGAAGGCCCTTACTGTAAGTAAATATAGGACATCTATGTGACCTTCTAAACCAATGCATCATTTACAGAGTCTGCTGAGAACATCTGAAGCAGAAGCTATCAGTGTTTCCTTGAGACCTCTTAGCATAAAGACTGTATCATGAATTAAAGAGCTCAAACTGTTAACTACAAGGACTCCGGCATTACGACTAGAGAATGGTACCTAGCAGTGTCCATTCTTACATTAACATCTGCAGCCATTGAAATGGCCACTTGCTCCTGAAGGCAGGGGAGCAGTCTATTATGGACGTGTTACAGAGTCCTCTTTCAGCTGCTGTTTTGCTGAAGTGCCAGGTGCAAAAGATGTGCTCAAAAAGGGACTATAGAAGAGGGTAATGGTCACATCGATTACAAACTGATAATTGCTCACTCACTATTTCCTCAGTATTCAGCCGACTAGCTGTTTCAGCAATTATTTTCCTGTTCTTTATTTCTATTAATGGTGTGCCCAATATCGGGGACTGTTTCCCTCTTTTATAGCTCTAACCCGCTATTGAATTCCTGGAAGTGTAATGTATAACATTACGTCTAGTGTGTATGATTAATGTAATCACAAGCTTAGCTCTGGAAGGAATCCACCCTGTAGTTTACATTAGCTGTTAGATGACCTAAAATTCTCCCCTCTCCCCCATCCCTGTGCAAAGAACTGGTTACAGGTTTTTACTTTTCTTTTCGTTTATTCTTATGATTTTGCTAAGTCTGGTGAAAGAGCTGACTGCCTGCCATTTTCCACATTTGCAGTAACCTTATAGTTCTGAGTTCTGTTTTCAGATGCACAGGGATGATGAGGGTCACAGAGCACCATACGTCTTTGTTAGCTTAGCTACTGCATCTGTGGCTGCTGATTTATATAGGTTAGAATACAACCGTTGAGAAAGATATTCACAAAAGCCTGAAAGCATCTCTTTTTCTTTTTTTTTTTATTGACAATTCTTCATCTTTTTTTTCCGGCTGAGATACTATGAGGAGTGACACCCTTTGTGTGAAGTAATCAAATCATTGCTTTTTAAAGATAGGCAAATTACAACCATTCAATTTCTTTAGTTACCATTTCTTTTCTCAAGTGAGAAATCTTGGCTTACATAAGGATTTCAAGATCAAATGCAAGTTGACTATATTTCATTTAGGCTCCAGAAATGTAGATTCTGCTTTAAAAAAAAAAAAAGTTATAGAGAATTAAATTCCATGGCAGCATATACCAGTTAGCAAAAGAGGCTAAAAGAAACAAAACCTGCAATTCCCCTTTCTCTGAGAAGAAGAAAGTGAACTATTTGAAAAGGCCAATTATGGAAGCTGAGATCAATATAGCATTAAAAATCAGTTAGGATGAAATGCCAGACGATGACAGATTATCATATGAATTAGATCTTTGCTAGAAGGAACAATTATCACAGCACCTGTTAGAAGCTTTCTGTTGTTATTTCAGTACAGCAAATCTCTTATCAATGAACAAAAACCTCAATAATATTGACTAAAAAAAAAAAAAAAACGCTGGCAGATTCCCTACTGTGGTAAAGAAGTCAGGGAGCAGCATAACAGATAAAGTGCCCACGAAAATGTGGCAGGTTGCAGGTGGGGAGCTGGAGATGAAAGTGATCAAATTATTTTTAACAGATTTCTCTAGAATACGAGGCTCCTCACGGTTATCCACAAAGCTGGTGATATTCATGAGCCCAGAGCAGTTTTCCTGATAGCTGCAAGAAGGCTTTGAGTGGCAGTAGCTGCATACTACCATGCAAAGTTTTGAGATAAGGATTAGATTCAGCCAGTGAATTAAGATACTATGCAAATCCCCAAAAACAACTGGAATCAAAAATGATTCCCTCCCATACAGATTAAGCAGGAATAAAAGGCAGGGGTCTTTGGGGTTATTGTTTGTGCTGTTGGAAGTGGGAATGGTGAAACTCAGGAATACACAGGGTCTATGCTCTGGCCTCCCTCGTTGCCGATGTATACTAATTGTTTTATTTCTAACCTCAGACACTCAAGGCTAGCAAATCTGGGGCAAGCTAGTCGTCTAATCCTGTGTTTCAATGTCATTTAGCCACAAACAAAATTTGCTGCGTGAATCATTTGTTATTTCTGATGAGCATTATTAAATCTACTCTGGCCATATCAGAATAAAGGATGAGCCTACCCCAAACAAAGTAAAAGCGGATCCCTTTTCCACTACAAGCACTCTCAAATACCTGCTGCCTCTCCAGGGAGGCATCTCCCTGCCTCCCCGGGGCGGTCTGCTTGTTGTCGGCTGGTGGGGTGTTACTTGCCCCTTCCATTTTGAAGTGCTGCTTTCTGATGGCAGCTCACAAGCCTGGGAGAAACCGGCAGTCCTTCCTCATCCTTTCAATATGGTGTTCTACAGAAATCCTGATCTGCACTTCCCTGTGAGGAGGAGAGCATGTACAGAAAATAAATATAAATTTTCTCATGGTTATTGCACCCAGATACAGGGCAGGGAGCACAATCCTTACCTTGGAGCTGCCGTGCCGGTGGAGCGAGGCTGCGGGAGGGAGCCTGCGCCGAGGAGCTGGGCTGCATGGCAATGCCACGGCCTGGCTGCTGCATTGTGTGAGTGCCCTAATTGGAAATGCCAGGTCTCATCCATCCAGCAAAGCGTGCTGAGAGCACAGTCGCCTGCCCGGGCTCAGGACTGTCCTACCCAGCTCCTGGCTGAGAAATGAACTGTAATCACAGCCAGACAGTATAGGGGACTACTTGCGGTGAGTACTGTATATGGCAATACATGGGAAGGGTTTTAAGCCCCTTGTCGCAGTTACAGCGAGTGCATAGGATGTTATTCTGTGTTCTCTCTCTTTCCTGAACTTTTAACCTCATCCTACCTCTAGCCATGCTCAAAATGACAGCCACCGAAAAGCGGGGGCGGGGGAATGCTTTCCATTCCTTTCTCTGTCTAAATATGCAAATATACAAATATGCTTAAGCTGGCCATAGGCTTTGGTACCGCTTTCTCTCCCGCTGAGTGACTCCATCCTCCCAACCAATGTGGTGGTCCCCATGAGTAAAAGGGAGATTATTTCAATGTAAGGTACTTTATTGTAGGACAGATGCCAAAAGAAAGCAAGAAAGCACTTAGACAGTTTTAATGGACAATGGTTTTACTGATGCTCTCAACTTTGAGCTAACATATGGGGTATTATGAGCTAAGTCATCCAATTGTATGTACTCAGATTTCCAAAAAAGAAAACATTTTAAGGAGTATAACCTCTTAATGTTACTGGAGAAGGCTATTCACTTTCCAGTTCACTTCTTGCTGATTTGTGGATATTAAAAATGAAAAGCCAAAAATAGTTCTTGAGTTTGCCGGTGAGATCCACATCAATGCATATCTGTCAGTGCTACCCACTTAGCCTGTGGTTCCTCTGCGGAACTCGACAGAGGGTCAGGGCCATTCTGACAGCTCCACAATGGGAGTAAGATGTGGTGACCGGCAGTGCTGAAGAGCCGGAGATGTCGACAGGATCTCCAAATATCCAACAGCCTTGAAAACCAGAACTCTGAGATGCAGAAAGCCAGTAAGTTTGTCTAACGTAGGAAAGGCAATCTTGCATGAAATGGGTCCTTTAGACAGAATCAGAGGATACCTGGAGATACGGGGGTGCCTAAGCCTTTACGCATCCTATTTGGGACTTTATCCCCCCTATTTGGGACTGCCAGGCTACCCAAAAAGCACTGAAGTCACCTTGCAGCTGACTATCAAACTTTAAACCATCATATTTTTACAACTGAGAGTTGTTAAGTGGCAATATTTTTACAGTCCTCTAACAAATCCCATTAGAAAAGATTTCTAAATTAATTTTTCTCCATTTGGGGTTTTCTCCTAGTAAGTATCTATGGCACTATATGGTACATTTTAAGTGGAATAAAATTATTTCATTTAGTTCACTACTTTCTTTCCCAAAGTACCTCATAGCTTGCAAGGAAGATAACAAAAAGGATAATCATTCTTGTTACATATTTTGCAAGAGCAGGGGTAACTATGGCTTAGGGTTAGGTTTGGAATTTAGGAATATATGCCTTGTAATCTGGTACCTACACTTTTGCCGTCTGCACTTGTGCAGTTAAACATATATTAGGATTTCAGATGACACAGGCTTAGATTTCCTGCTTTACCACAGACTCGGTTAATTATTTAAGTTTACTGTGCACTGGCTTCCCAAATGATGTTCGACAATGATGGTGGTCATTTTGAATTTCCAGAGTTAAAAATGGGAGGTAATGGTAGTTCATCACATGCCATGTGATGCCAATGATTCTGCCTGTGATACTGGCAGCTAACAGAAAAGCAGCTAGAAAGACTTGGCATGTTGAGGAAACTTAGAAGGAAAGGTTGACATAATTGCTTTCAGGTGTGCACTTAAAAATCTATGATGTTTTGTCTATTATTACTTCATGGAGCCACTGTGAAGTACCTAATGACTCTAAAGGGAACACTGAAAAAAGGAAATTTTGTTGCTTCCTGGGCACTCAGAGAATAGCTTTAGTTAGCAGCTACTTGTTGAAATTGAGATCTTGTCTTGGTTAATGAATTGGAGCACAAGGTATGTAAAATCCAGCGGGGACATGATTCCATCGTGGTTGCTGCATCTGAAGGAGACAGACCTGAAGGCATGGAGTTATGTGAAAACTTCTCACCACTACCAAGGGGGAAGGTCCTGCTCCCCCTTCACAGATCTCCCTCCTTGCCCGCTCTCCATCATGTTGTCCCACCACTTCATTTTGGCACCACCCTCCATGAGCCAGCCCAACTCCCCAAGCTGACAGGAAAGGTAGCAAAACCATGGGCAATTCTCTTCTGGTTTTGGTGAGTTAAATCTCTCAGCTAATGGACTCTGCCACAAGGCAAGTGTAGGAGGAAGGCAAGAGATGAGGAAGGGGAAGAGGGAGAGGGAGACACAGTAGAAGGAGCAGGGCAAAGGAAAGCAAGCAGGAGGTGATGCTAGCTTAGCACATAAAACCACAGCGGGTGGTTTATGGCAGGCAGAGGAGTACCACCATGCAACACTCTGCCCAGCTTCATTAACCTGAAAAAAGAGCCTCTTAGAAAATCTGCCACTGTGTTGGGAGTGCTTACACTTTAATAATACATCTCTTTTGTCAAAAAGATGAGTAATTTGGATCTGGGACAAAGCAAAAGGAAATTTTGATTCTTCCTGCAGACAGGATGTGGGTGTTTGTTTGAGCGAGGGATATTTCTGTTTTTAAAGAATTGTATGATATGTTTCTTCTTGCTATGCTCTGGACTAAGGCAGCCATTTCTAAATCTTTTTGAAGCTACCATATTCTCCTTTTCACCTCCTGACTTAAAGATGGTGCCTGGAAGAGGCTGCAGGGGAAAACTTATGAACTGCATGCAGAAAAGTGTAAGTGTCCAGCTGACGCTCCACAAGTGCGATGCAGATGTTTCAAATCATATTTACGTCCCATGAATGTGTATTGGATTAGCAGCAACTGAAGTGCAAAGTCCCAAATAGAGGGATTATATTGAAATCCTTATGGCCTAATCACCAAATCTTAAAAATACATATTGGTGTTTCAGTCACTATTGAAAATGCTTTGCTTATGTTCTTATACCATCAGTTATGCACAAAGTGATCGTGTGGTGTTTCTTGCCAGGCCCTGATTTTTAGCTATTAGCAAGACTTAACATGCAGAGGTAAAATAGTGTGGGATCTTAAGGGTTAAATTTGACATTTTCAGGTAAATTAGGCTAAAGATCCTAATCCATAGATCTGGTGGGTGGAAAATATGACTAGCTTCCACCATAATCTCCACAGAAAACTTGCTGGTTCCCTTTTCCTACAGAGTTATTCAGAGAGCAGTAGACTAGTGCTAAACCACTCTCAGGTCCTGCCATTTGCTTACTGTCCGCATTGCAATCAGAGGTACGTACATTAGAGCTAGAGTTAATCTCAGGTCCTGATAACAGTGGAGTACTGCTGGCAGCAACTAGACAAAGTCCTGGTGTCTCATTGCTGTGGTAAGTACCATCCCCCTCTCACCAGCGACTTTAAACTTATTTGGTATTCTGCAGTCAAACCTCCAGCTGTAGTGCAGATGTAGCCTCCGATGGGCCTGTTTAAAGTCCTGCTCCCACTGTCCTAGTAGCTTGTCCTTGGGGTAGTTTGCACTGCAGCGGTGTCCTAAGCAAGAAATCGTCCTCAGCATTTGCCTGGATGCCTTTCGGATGGCACACTGTTGGGAAACCTGGCTGACACTTCAGAGTCTCTGTAACATCTCAGCCCTAAAAACGGGTGAGGAGCAGGTGCAGAGGCAGCCGTGAGAAGTCACCTGCAGCTCTCTGCAGAGAGAAGCTGAAAGGGTACCCTGCGCCTTTTCCCATTCCCCTGAATTTACCTATCTGGTTTAGCTGAAGAAAATAACCTAGAGGCAGAAGGAAGGAGAAAACTGAGTAGTTGTTACTGAGATTCATAGTAGTAAA
Organism: Phoebastria nigripes; assembly: GCA_035582835.1. Lineage (NCBI taxonomy): Eukaryota > Metazoa > Chordata > Aves > Procellariiformes > Diomedeidae > Phoebastria > Phoebastria nigripes. The sequence continues at coordinate 638,102 of JAYKAV010002883.1, read as the reverse complement.
ACACCATTATGGGACTGTAACGTAAGTTGTACCATCAATATGTGAAAAAAACATAGCTGAGACCCAGCTCTTTGGGGTTAGAGCCAAGAGAAGCTTCTACACAAGGCTCCAGTGGGGTTAGGGTGTTGTGGTGGGAGGTGGTCCTAGCTACGCATTATTCAACAGCCTCACCCCAGTCAGCTGCTCCCCTCAGCAGCGGCTGGCACAGCTGTTTGCCCTCTCCTCACTCCACTCATGTACCTGTAAAGCAGAAGCTGTTTTATGGAGGTCTCCAGTGTCATAAGTTTTGTGAATTAGTGCAAGCATAACTAAGTCCCCGGTACAACTTAAGTTATCTATACATTGCAAGTTGGGTACTTGCCAAGGCAGAAAAATTTAATTGCAAGAAAGGGTTAAACTGCAGATCATCACAGACATCTACAGCTCCAGGCCTCATTTGGAAGTGTGCAGGGCTCGAGTGCTCTGTTCAAGCACATGTCCATCAGACAAACTACCAGAGGAGAGGAAGCCAGCATTTGCAAAAAATATGACTGTCTGATCCCTGATTTTTCTGGGACATAGGATTCATATGCTCCTCTGTGAGTTTTAAATTAGTTGGAATGTCCAAGTTCTTCCTTTTGTGAGAAATGTTTTCTGACAAGAGTGTTGCTGACCCATTCATCTGCAGCTAGGAACAGTTTGACTGGATACCGTTACGATGTATAGAATAGTTAATGACTCTTCTGCATGCAGTGATCTTTTAATGAGCACCAAGATCCTAGGAAGAATAAAATAATTCCCCCAAACCAAGAACTTAATCTCACTTTGAAATTAAATCAGAAACCCCAAATGAATGTACTGATTAATCTGTATGAACGTTCTGCCTAGGATGAATGACCACTTGGTCTAAGCATACTTCATTTAACTGTATGACAGCAAAACCCACTATAGTTGGAGTGCTTAAAATTTAAAGGGTCCGATATTTCCCAGACATTTTATTTTTTTTCCCTGAGCCTAGGTCCTTACTAATTAAGGAAGTCCAGCTTTATAGGTGGAGCAATACCAAAAAAGTACCAATAAAATGTTTAAAGCTCTCTAAAACATTTTAATACCTTATTTCATGTGGCATATACAGAGTTATGATGGTTTGTAAAGTATAAAGTTTTTTATTAGCGCTCCATTGGGAAGACGGCATAACTCAATCATTGCTTTGCAACTCATGTAATGCACATCACCACAGCATTTGACTAGCATACTTATCACAAATTGAAGTCAGTAAAATATTTGACTCAGCAGCCCATTACACAGTTACACAAAGAGAGAGTTAACTACAAACTAATTTAGGGAATTAGTGGTCAGTTACAAAACGCAGCATAAACACACCAACTTTTCTCCAGATTATGCTATATTATTCCCAAAATCTTCTAGGTCTCACAGTGTTTTCCCTAAAGAATGTGTGGTATGAAAATTATAAAAATCAAGTGACTTGTGCTTTAACATCTTTTTATGAAACAAATGGTAAAACTCATATGGGAGGTATAACATTCATTTTCTCCCTCTCTTTTCACCTCTTTCCTCGCCTTCCCAACATTTAGAGAGCTTTACAAGTTAAGCGGGACTAGAAGGTCCCCCCCGCTTCTTTCTGTGCTTGACATCAGCTGACAAACCCAGAGTTTGTAAGAGCTCAGTCAGCCTGTCCCCAAACTGCATAGTGATGGTGATACCACACATTAGTGCAGTCATTTCTCAGGTGATCATTGCTATTGATTTCCCTCTTACACAGGAGGCTAAATACAGAGAGGAAAATGGGGCGACTAGCAGAGCATCCCAGGTGGCATCTATATGTGTCCACAAGAGAAAAGAGGCTGGTCATCCTCTGTTATTCTATGTATCATCAGCAGACCATTGGGAGATTAATTGTGTTTTCAGCTGAGAATTTCCTTTGAATTACAAAAAAGTCTTAGTTAAAAACCTCCTCCTGTTCATTGTGGAACAAACACAGATGGCTGTAGCGTAGTGTTGTGTTGTCTTATGATGCAGCATACTGATCTTCTAAAATGAACTTGAAGCTTGATGTATATGACAGTAGAAAAAAGAAAAGAGAAAAAAAAAGAAATGCTTAACAGGAGCTGATTAAAGCCCCAGATATACAAGTGTTTGTGAAACAAGGATTTTAATTTAGATCTTCAGACATTTAAGGAGTAAAGACTGTTTGTTTCTTCTAGTAAGATGATAAGAATTATTTCAAACTATTCCTACTAATATTAGTCTGTGCCAGTTGTATTTATAGAAGGCACACTTTTCAAGGGTACATGTGGCCAAGAAATGAAAATTTGCTTGGTTGACATTAAAACAAACAAATGATCTTCTGGAATTGTTTTCATGGAAATGTGAGAAAAGCCTGCTGGTTACATCATTTACCTGAAATCTGGAACACCAGATTAAAAATTGCTGTGCTGTCCAATTTGAAATAGGGATATGAACAATAGACCAGAGAAATGTGATAACCATTGGGGCTATAAAACCAGTCTTGCTTTGGCTGGGATGTTTAATTATTTATACAAAATAGAATATTCCCAATAAGAGACTAAAAACTTGGCAACAGAGAATAAGAATGTATTATTCCTTGACATCCTTTTGAAAATCTATCTACAACTGGCTGAAGTATATATATTTGAATATTGCAGAGTTGCAAAAAATTCCAGTACTACAGCTCTGATATGTCAGCTGGGTTGATCATGTACCTTCCCAGAGCTGCAAGAGAGGTACAGGTCTCCCCTGACATTATTTGATATTTACTAGACTGGAAAGAAAACTGTGTATGAATTTAACATATTGTTTGCCATAAAACAGGAGAAGGAGGACTAAATAACCTAACTAATGCAGAAAACTGAAGATTTTGAAAGAGGCAGGAATGAACATCCAAAACAGGTGTGTAGGTGAATGAGGTTTATAGCAGTCAACGGACACTGGAATGGCTTAGAAGTAGAAGAGTGATTTTAAAAATGGAAGAGCTATGAACATTCTACCCCTGGCAAGGAAATAGATAACCATCAGAGTGTATTTCTTTTCTCCATCCCTTAGTAGCTGGTCTACAAAGGGCATGATATCCTACTCCATTCAAGAAGCTGGGAACCCAAATCTGCTATGGACTTCTGCTGGGGAACATCAACAAGTTGTCAGTTATTCAATTTTCCTTTTTTCAAAAAATGGGAAAAAAACCCATGTAGATGTTATCAAAACAGTTGAAAACACATAAAATCTCAGGCCAATGGCTCCAGCCAGAATTATGATAAACTGAGAAACTTCAGGATTCTCTTTTATATCCCCAACTATAGCCTTAAACTTGTATGTGACCCATGCCTTATTAAATGACACCTTAATTTGAGAACTTCTAAGTGCTTTGAATACTTGATCATTGAATCTAAATGTTCTTTTAACTTCTTTTAACTTCCTTCTTAAAAAAACATCAAAGTACAAAACATATTTCAAAGAGCCGGTCCTTTATCAGCAGTTAATAGCTCAGTTCTGCTATGCATACGCAGGCAAAATCCTCATTGAAGTCAGTGTCTAAGTTCAGAGAGTTCGTTTTCACTGGATCGCTTTAAATAAGTACGGAATTCATATACTTTCTGTCCCAGAAAGTATATGGCTCAAATTAAATTGCTAGAGCAGTTAGATTCAGGGGCTACAGCCCAGGGACTGGTGGGTCCATCAAAGCCATATGGTCTGGGAAGCTTAAGAAAGCCAGGGTAGATCTGGAAGAAAACTGGGGGCAAGGAAGGAAACTTGGGTGCCATTGTGGTGATTTAGAAGCAATGCAAAGATGGCCCTGGACTTAGACTTCCAGAAAACTTCACATTGTGCAGAAGCATCTACACATAGTATATACTCTGTGTTGGGCTGAAGCCGTACGGAAATGCTCACTGAAAGGTTACTGCAACTGCAGCAAGGCAAGTGTTTCCATTTGCTTAGCAAAGAACAATAAGGGACCTCATCCTTCGGCCAGCTTTTGGCCCTGAAGACTGACAGGTTGCCATTCCTCTAAGGGTACCTGGTGCCTGGAAAGGGGAGATGTGCATCGTGTCCTCCCCAGCTGTGCTCCACCATCATGGATGCCTTGCAGGGAAGCTGGATATAGCTAGAATTTGTAATGCATTCAGCAGGGAGGATTTAGCTGCAGCCTGCTAAGATGTTACCCTATGACTGCCTGTAGCCACCTACTCTCTGTGTCTGCTGGAAATAGCCTCTTCCCACATTTGCTATTTGGATCTAAGGTTGTTGGAATAATGAATGAGGAATTAGTCCTAATCCAGCATATTATGCCAAGCACATGGTGAAAGTGATTCAACATATTAGCCCAAGACCATGATGAAAGTGAGCTTTCCCTCCTACATGGGACTGTGAGCTGGGCAGACGAGGCGTGGACCCGCTGTAGTTTCTCCCTGCAGGTTGCTGCCCAAGGCAGCTGCCTGTACTGCCAGTTCTCTGCCTTCGCCCTGGAAATTCCTGGGTGGAGGAGGCAGTTTCGTCTCTCCTTCAGGGCAGTAACTCCTAGACACATTCCCCTGCAGGTCTTTGCTTAGACAGTAACTCTGGGTTTCAAGTGCGTTTCACTCAGCAAATTATATTTAACACCATAATATGAAAGCCGTGCTTACAATATGAGGACCGACATTCACCCCCATAGTAAGCAATGGCTCTTTGCCATTTTACACCATGGAGAGCAATTTATAAAGAGAATCAATTCAATTAACAGATAAATAAAATCGGTGATATGTATAATCATCTAAATATTATAATCTTTATTAACCTTATCTTTCTTCTGTAAATTACAAAATTTTTCTGAAAATACATCTGTATGCAATCTTTTATATTTACTAGAATGTGAGACTAATGCAAATATCCACATGTTATTTTTCATATACTGTATATAATACATGTCTTTATTTTTGAAAACTTGTGCTTATTGTATCACTCTTCCCAAATGACTCCATTTGGAAGCACTGCTTTCATAAAGACCACATCTCAGTTTAGGTTCTTCTTTAATGCTCAAGTTAAAGGACTACTTGGGGAAGACAGTAAATACTTGCAGCCAGATGGATTAACCAGGATCTTAACTGTAAATCACCTTTGGAGCTGGCAACATCTTGTGCTCTACAGCAGAAAACTCTGAGGAAGCTTTTCCACAGTAGCAACAATATCAGCTGTGAATTAGTACAACACGTACTTCCGAAGTCATATAATTATTTTGTGATATGTTTGTCTTTTTGGCTAATGGTTGGGTTTTTTTGTTTGCTTGAACTGATCATGGCAATGCTTTTGTTAAAGTTAACTGTGGACTGAGGCTTGTGCTGCACAATAGAGAACTACTTCACTTTTTCCCTCTGAGAAAACATACGATTCCTATCCCACTTCATGCACGGTTTCCTGAGTTTGAGCACGTGTTTTCAGGCATGTAAATGGCTGTCCTTGCCTTATGAAGACATTGACGTGAATATCCCTGGAGGAGCAAGGAAAATCTTAAACATTGAAATGAGCCTTGGGGCTGAAAGTTCTTGTCTCGTTCATTTATTTGCTGGTGGTGTGTGTGTGTGTGGTACAAGGGAGAGTTAATGAATACTGCAAGTCACAGACTGTATATGAATCTAGGTATTCACATCCAGAGAAATATTTATATACTTTTAGTATGAGCTTAGTGTTGAATCAGAGGTTAGAGATGAACATTATTCATTGGTGGCAAAAGATATCTACTTCTGTTTAAGAAAACATATGCATCTACTATCTTGCTTGTAAGCTCAAAGAATTGAATTCTCTGTGTAGATCCTAGGTCACTTGTAGGCCTGCTGTAATGCTTCTGCATGTCCTCTCATACCCTACCACGGGCCCTGTTCTGTCCTCAACCCTCACTGCTCACATTGCCGTAAAACTCTTATAGGAAAACTCTTCTTCACATTCCAATGACCTCTGGTTTAAAAAGAAAAGAAAAGAAAAGAAAAGAAAAGAAAAGAAAAGAAAAGAAAAGAAAAGAAAAGAAAAGAAAAGAAAAGAAAAGAAAAGAAAAGAAAAGNAAAAGAAAAGAAAAGAAAAGAAAAGAAAAGAAAAGAAAAGAAAAGAAAAGAAAAGAAAAGAAAAGAAAAGAAAAGAAAAGAAAAGAAAAGAAAAGAAACTCCCAAGGCCTTTCTAGATTTATACAATTCGAAGTGAACTAACAATCCCGTGTATCACATTCTTCCCAGCTTCCTCTGATCTGAATGCAGTAAAAAGCACAGAATAAAGCAGAACCTGAGGCTGGCTAAAGCAAGTATCCTGAAAGGGGCCGCTCGTGTTCTTCGTGATATAAGGAGATGGTATTTCCTTGGTAGTGAGTTCCAGTGGAGCATTACTTCAGCTCAGAAAACACATAGTAGCACCTTGCCATTTCGCCTCCAGCATCAGCCGCCAGCACTGCTCCCAATTCTGCCAGGGAGCTGAGGAGCTTTCCTCCTGGTAGACTCCTGATGCAAATTTGGCCAGTCCCCTCTTAGCCTTCTGTTGTAATGGACTAAGCAGACAGAGTTCCTTAAGTTTCTCCCTGCAAGCTGTTTTCTCTGACCCTTGATTTTACTTGTTCAACTTTTTCTGCATGTAAATGTCCTTTCTAAAAAGATCACCTTCCAGACACTTACCTGAATTTTACTGTAATTAGCAATAATCGTAGGTGTTTTAAACTCAGTGGTTTTGAGTGTTTCATGCTCTGGGTGCTCAACTTGAGAGGCCAGAAGGGGCCTGGAGCTTATGGAAACACATGCTTCTCCTTCTGAAAGGTCTAAAACTTATTTACATACAGCATCACCGAAACACAGTTACCTCTGGTACTGACAACAGCGATCAAAAAGTCATGTAAACAATAAAAGACTGGGGAAGAAGGCAAAGTTTTGAGGGCAAGTAATAGTTCCTATTAAAAGATCCCATGATACTTTTCATATTCACTGAGACAAGACCTTATTTTTTTAAGCCTGCATCTGAATGACCCAAACACAGTAATCATGGATGCGTGTAATTTTTTCCCCTCCTCCTGCTTGATCCCAAATTTAAATCATAATGCTGAACTCATGACGTCACTCTCAATCATTTCCACATGGCTTCACTTGTAGGATCAAAAAGAAGGTGAAGCTCTCTTGTGTCAGCAGAAAGCTGATTTGCGGGATGGTGAGATAATTCAATGAAATTTCTGGTAATGACAAGAAGACTTCAAAGAAGCCTGCAGGTAAAGTACTATTCTTTTTCGGTAAATATTTGTTCTGCCTCAAATTTACCACATTGGTAGAGGTTCAGTTTTAAAGGGGGCTGTGCTGGTAAGGAGTTCCTGAGTCTTCAGATGCTCCAGTTCCTTTAGAAAATCTTTCCTGAATTTAAAATCCACAGGTGAATTCCAGAAAATAAACCTCAGTGACAAACAGGGTAAGATAACAGCACGTTGGGTTGCCCAGCTTCATATTTCCATTTTCTCTGGTACGTTAGTTTTCTAAAGGTGGCATTTTGGCTCCGACCGAATGGAAGGGCAAAGGTTACCGAATGTGAGGCTGTGGCTGCTGGAAAAGAGAACAACCACTACAATGGTGGGGAAAGGCAGGCCACCAGCGCTACGCACGGAGAGATGTGGGAAATTGGCAAGTAGGAAGAGGATGTCGTTTTCTGAGAAACCAGGAAATGAGCTCTGCGTTCAAGCATTTCTATTTATGGTATAAGAATTGCAAATATCACAGGAGATATTTGATACTGAGATGAGGAAATATGTGTCAGGTCTTTTAGTTTTAAGCCTTTGTCTTTGCATGGACTGCTTTTGTTCAAGGAAACAACAATGGAAAAGAAGGGATTTGAAAAAAAAAGGCTTCTGCCGCAGCATTTCCCAAACTATTTTTCTTGTGCCCCTCTCCCAAGTGAACTCTACCGTTCATGACCCTTCTCTCCCCCTTTCCTCCCCAACTTATCCAGCATCCAGCATTCAGGATTACAGCCGCTCATCTCAGCTCGCAGCCCTGCCAGTATCTCTCGTACCCCGCCCCCCCTTCTTTCCCAGAGGGTGAGTCCTAGTTTGGGAACGGCTGTTTCCACTGGATTTCAGTTCCTGGCAACCTATCAGTAAAATACTTTGACCAAAAGGGAGCTGTTCCCCAGAGACTGCGATGCTAATTCTGCTGTGTGGCGCTGGTGTGAATTCAGAGTAAATCTCCTGGCCGCACACCAGCGTTGTCTTGCTGGTCTTGTCCCTAAATGTGTAAAATGCACAACACATTTTTTAAGTGTAGCACCTCACTCTTCTGCCCCTGAGGTTAGCTGCACTGTTTGGTTAGCAAAATGTCTCTGTTCATTTCTATTCTGCTGCAGCCCAAAAACGTTCTCCCTCTTCTGCCAATGGCCTTTATTAATTCAGATACTTTTCCTTCAAGTTTCATTAGTTCTATGTTTTAAAGAAGAAATCAAGCATTACTTGGGGGGGAGGAAACACAGTTTTCACTGCTCTTTCTGGAAATGTGCAGGCATAAACTGTGTAACTCTTCTATGCCAGGGTCTTTCCCTGAGCTAGTTCTCGTCCCCGCTTTTCATTTATACTGGTGGCTCACCAGAGCCACTGACTCGCTTGCCTGAGTGAGTGGCTGCTCTTCTCTTGGAAGCCATTTGCTCATCCCTTACAAGGTGGAGGCAACAGCAATGCTCAGCGCTATTTGTTTATCTCCCCCAATATAGATTTTAGAAGCTCATTATAGTCATTTGACTTCGAAACATCTTCGCCCCAGAATACCAGGTAATTAAAACAAATAGACGATTTCATGGAATTTCTGCTCTTTTGTTCAAAGGTTTCTGAGTTACTCAATCATCTCCTCTCTAAACCAGTGTATCCTTCTCCCAGTGTCTGTTATTTCAAGGCTAAAGCATATGCATCTAGAACAAGGAAAACAATAGTGAGATGCTTTGGGGAGAGTATGGAAGTGAGGGGAAACGATTAGAAGTTGTGATCTCAGTGGTAATGCTAGACATAAGGTGCTTGCCTGGCCCACACTCATTGACCCTGAGCAGGGGACACCAGCTTGACAGGCACCCCGTTCCTCACATCACCCTACGTCTGAGACCCATTTAGCTTCCCTGCCATGCACTGAAGTTAGGAGAAATTGCTAGGTGTCACCATGGCCCTTGTCATCTAGGGCACCTCGCGTGTTTCCCCTTTGTGACAGTAGGTGAATTAGGATTATATAGGGAGATTTTTTTTTTTGCCTGAAACCCAAGGGCTGCTGCTAGTCACCGGGGATAAGTCTATCATGAACAAAATGTGTTGCGGTTCCAACCCTATGCACAGGAGAGTTTTTCTGCCTATCTCTCCTGCAGTAACGTTTGCTGTGAGAGGCAGCTGATCTCCCCACACGCAGCCTGCGCCGGCTGTGTGCAGGCTGCTGCCGTGTGCCGGAGCCACCGGCTCTACCCAGCAGAGGATGCGAAGCGGCTCCGCAGGGACTGCGTAGAGGACGTCCATCAGAGTTCCTGTCAGGCCAGCACTTGAACATGCGTGAGATGTAGGTGATTGCTAAATTTGTTTCCGAGACTGCTTGCAATATAAAAAAAGACAGTGACAGAACTGCACAGAAATACTATCTGATGTGAAACCACAGCGGTTTTCTACTTTTTAGAAAGGTTTTGTAATGTGTTTGAATTGGCCACCTGGCTATCTTTGGCTGCAATTGCTAATCCTTCAATGTCCTTAACTGGTGTCCTTGATACTCTAAATTAGCTAATATTTTTAGAAGATTTTAATTTTTCTTTTTGATTATGCAATGGATATATCACCAGATATTTTTCATGTCAGTATGATTAAAATGCTTAATCCCCTCAGAGAAATTTGCAATGATTTAAACCACTGTTAGAATTCAGCTTTAAGATTTAGGAGAGTAAAAAGCCAAGTAAATTTAGGAGGCAGCAATTTTTCCAAAAGGTTTTTTCACTCTCCTAAAACATTGGGACAGATTCCTTGCAGAGGCAAACTTGATGCAAATGCTACACGGATATGGGGGGATATCTTCTGCGTTCATAAAACTGGGGGGCCCAAGGAGTGGGGTCCCAGGCCAGCAGAAAGTTTCTAAGCAGCTGAAGGGACTGTGACAGCAAAGCAGCAGTGTGCCCTGACCTGACAATGGGGACAATTGAGAGACCGCATGCGTGTGTTTAGGAAGAGTCAAAGTGGCCCAGATCTCGCCCTGTGGACAAGACCTGGGGCTTAATTCAGGATGGGAAGCACTCTCAGCAGTGACTGCTGCTTTGGCAAAATGATCAGAATTAAACTCCAATGAAACAGTCTTCAGAAAACCCGGTGCATGAAGGACCTTGCCTGGGAGGTCCGTAATGTCATTCTGCTTGTGGAAATAAAGAACCTCAGAAAATACAATCTTTGTGTAAAAAAGATGAAATTACCTAACCAATATAATATGTTCATAAAGGAATCCTTTCTGTCAATCATTATATCAACTTTCTCCACTTTTTCAATATATTTCTGACTTTTCACCAATCAATATGTAGTAGAACTTATATATGTTCATATCTTGATCTAATACCTATTGAGATGTATTAATTAAACATTTTTAATTTGCCTAGGCGAGGTTCAAATTTAGGCCTATGTTTCTCAAAAGTATTATTGATATCACTTGTTTTTAATATGTACTGTAGTGCACACTCTGTATCAGAACACTTTCCAGGGAATTTCTATGGTCTAAACAAAGGTCTTTGTGATTATTAATATTCAAAATATAAAAAGATGCTCTGTTCTTTTTGCATTTCTTTTTTTATTCTCGAGAGACATATTGAAATTTCAGAGTCACAAAGGGCTTTCAAGCATAGGGACTCAGATTTCTCCTTGGAAATGTACAGATAGTTATTTTCAAATCCAAGGGGCCTGTGAAGAGTGTCTGGGTTGTTAGAATGAATTGCTAAGTTATATGTACAGGTGCTAAGTGTTGTTACGTCAAAGCGTAAGTGCAGGAAATGAGATCACTCAAAGGTACCACAGGCACTGCAGTATTAAGAACTGGGTACTGCAACCGTATTTATCTCCTGGTTTCAAATCTCCCCCTGTTAAAACCAGTCATTAACCATTCTGTTGAATGCTGTGAAGGAGACCAGGCTGGGGTGGAGGGATACAATGAATTCGGACTGAGTTTTTAATTAAAATCCACAGTCTGTTCTGTTTCTGATAATCTCTAAATTCTTTTGAAGAAATGATCATTATAACTGTGTTTAATCTGTTTTCAAAACAGACTGTGAAATAGCCATTGTGTACGCACCTTCTGTTTTTATAACTTCTGCGCTTTGATATTGTAATTGATGCAAGTGGGTGCAATTAAATCTTTATTTGGAAACTTGCACCAAAGCAAGTCATTCAGAAAAAAGCCACCAATGTGCTTTGACTCTAGATTCTCACACATATTTGCACTTACAATCAAAGCTTTTGTTCTGTTAAACTAACAAGGGCTGTTTAGCATAAGAAAGAGTTAACACAAGCTGCCTTAGGTTGTGCTAATTTCAGGAATAACACTTGAATGGGAAAAAATCTGCAGGAAACTATGCTGTCCTAATAAAAATGACCAATTTTTATTTTAATAAGTAACTCACCACAAGTGGAAAGGTTTATTGTTAAAAATGACCGATGATATCCCAACAATTGCTGTCATTCAGTGTTCAAATACCTCTCTCTCGATTTTCTTAAGTGAAAGAAAGATCACAAGAGAGCAGATCAGGTCTTTAGCTGAAACTACTTCTAAAATAGTCAACAAACTCCACTACTTTCACTTGTTGGGCTTTTACATCAGCACATGAGACAGGCAGGGATCAAGATCTGCAATTAGCTCTAATGCGTGGTTTGTTAGCATGTCTTTATTACTAGTGCTGTGACACAGCTATTAATCAGCTATCACATTACTACCTATGATTCAGGTGCTGCTGTCTTAAAACTTAGCTGTGGATTCATTTGCGTGAAAGGATATTTTGTAGAAGGGTAAGTGTGATTCATTTCAGTGAAATGATCTGTCTGCTTGGTCCTACTGCAGGGCCAGGCTGTAAAAGCACAAAGCTTAGTTCGGGCTGCCAGCTGCTTCTGGAAAGACTACAGGTCAAAAGCTTTTTTCTTTTGCTCAGAGACTCTCAGCTAAAAGGGAAAATCTTAAATGCAATAAAAGATGGTGTGTGTATGTGTGTGTATATATATATTTACATATATATAAAATACAATTTCTTCTTCTTCTCAGAACGACCATTTTACCACCTATGAAGCAAAGTCATGATAACACATAGTAGGTGTAGTCAGGTTTAAAACCCTTTACAGCAGGTTTAAAAACCTCTATATTCATTTATCTGGAAAATACCATCCTGGCCTTCTTGAGACCCAAAGACGACAACTTCAAAAGACTTTGGCAGAATACATCTCCAGCACAAGCCAAGGCTATTTATGGTGTTCCTGTGTCAGGCTATCTTCCTGACAGGAAAGGTCAGCCTCCTCTCATCTCTCAAACGAATATGGCAGAGACACTAACCTCAGTCTAAGTCTATCACTATGAGGAAATCAAACTCAACTCCACTGAAAACTTCTTTATTGTCGATGAGACTGGTTTAAATAGCACCTGGGCTAGTGCCTAAAAAAAGTGCTTGTTTTCTGATGATTGCCTCTTGAGGTAATTCAGCTTCTCAGAGACAGGTCTCATCTCCTGTAGTAGGACAATTGCCCATTACTAGAGCACTTTCTGTCCCTAGTGCCATCCTTCAGTAGATGACAGTTGTAAAGCTTCTCCAGTCTGACTCGCCTGGACTTTGTGTGGGTTCCAAAATTTGATTTTAAGATCAGCTTAAGCCCTTTTAAGATGAGACTGTCTCTGAAAGGAGATGTATTTTCTTCCTTCTCTCCCTTGGCTGTATGTTTCTGTGCCTTTTCTTGTGTCAGCACTAGCATTTTCATAGCTTTATGATCTGATTAAACCTGACTGAAATTTAGCCATTTAAAAAAAAATAAAGTGGTCAGCTAATGTTTATGGAAAGGAGTCAGCAGGAACAAGAACCGGGAGGAGCAGAGCAAGGGAAAAGGGTGGATTGTCGCTTCCAGTGGTTTTTGCTGGATGTGAACCTGCCCCCTGAAGCTGCATCATCTGCAGATGGAGCGCAGCTCCTAGCTGCCTCTGTGGAGCCGGGTGTTGGACTGAGTGTCAGACCACAGCCCTTACTACAATTCTTTTGCAAATTCTGATTTTTCAGTGTGAAAGTGACTCTCTGATAGTATTCAGTTTGAAGAAAATGTTAGAAAGGYCTTGGATTTATTAAAGTGTGGAATGAAAACAAATTTCGAAACTAGTTACAAAATGCATTTCTGTCCTTTTTTTAGAACCATGTGTACAGCCTTGGGAGGAGAATGAGCCAACTGTAAAAAATGTTCCGAATTCCCTAGGACCATACAGAAGTAAGAACGGCTCTGCCTTTTATACTAGTCTGACTAACTAGGTTCCACCTTCCCACTGATCGATACCAGAATGAAGGAAGGGGAAAAATATTTTTCCCTCCCTTCAACCAAATGTGGAATTCAAATAAAAACAAAATAAACCAGCCAGGCAAATATTACAACTTCCTGCTCCAGTCCTTTTAAAATTCAACTTCACTGACACAAGCTTGGAAAAGATTCAGTGCCCTAAATTACCACTGAGAGTAAATAATAATTATATATATTTGCCATAAGAGGAGGTTTTGGGTAAGTGTCAGCCTAAGGACAGCAGATGGGACTATCTGTGGGGAGTTTCCCTTTGCTGCTGTACTAGGTTTTGCTTGGACAGAGAGCTGAAGAGAAGGAAGGGCTGAAGGGCCACTCAGGCCCATGGTGGCATCAGGAGCAGCAAACGCTTTTCCAGGCTTCCATTTTGCCCCTTTCAGTCCTGCCCCTTTCCTCTCTCCTGTGTCCCTTCTCCTTTAGTGGTCACAGTCTGGGAAGTGCCAAGGGACTGCCTAAGTAGAGACAGGGAGCGTGACTGCTGTGTTAAAGGGCAGTGGAGGAGAGCTCTGGGTACCGAGAGAGAAAGGGGGAAGCCATCAGGATGAGGAACAAGATCCTCCTGTGCCACGAGTTGAAGACAAAGTGCAGAGAGGGGCAGACTGCCAGAAGGGTCAGGAATCTCTTTTCTCACCCACAGTCTTTCAGAAATGCCACAGCCAGCAGGCTCTGCAGCCCAATATCTTTTTTCAGACTCTGTCTTTTGTGAAAACTTCCCTGAAATGCATCAAACCCTGCTAGCACCCCCTTCTTGCAACTATTCCCCTAAAACACTTCACTAACCCCTTCAAAACCTTCCCCCACCTTTGAAGACCCTCCAACTCCTTGCTGCCCAGCTTGAATGCCCTCAACCTCTTTTGCTTGGCCAAAATTTGACTAATACCTTCTTGTTTTCCAAAGTACCATGACTTTTTTCATCCTTTCTCCCCCAAATCTTTCTGCCACTACTACAACACTGAATTTTGCCTATCCTTTCTTCATCCTTGGAACATCACAATTGTATCTAGTCAATGCTGCCGAACAAACTGCTGCTATGACAGCTCAGATTGCATCACTCAGGCCTGCCTAAAACTAGCTCTGCTTGGAAAGAAACGACATTTCTCTTCTCTTCATCACTGAAGCCCCCCATCAACATTGATACAGGACCCACACCTGTTCTTGGGACTTTTTATACATCCAGAGGGATTGTTCTGACCTGCAAAGTAATCATGATGTCTTCCAGCAACTCTCTACCCCATGTTAACAGTTCCCTCTTGGCCTTTTCAATATTACATTTTACTCTGTCCTCACTTTTTCAGTTTTCTCTACAATGAATTTTTTTTACTGACACAAGATTTGAGCCATAGATATTTTCAGGAGGTGAACCAGGGTTTTTGGCAGTACAGTGAGGACATTCTGGGCTTTTGGCACCTAGAAAGGGAATGACAAGTGGTTTGGGTAGTGGGATAAGCATATTAACTTCCTTTTTTTCTTTTTTTTCTTAAAGCAGCTGGCTACATTCGAATTGTTATCTAAAGGTCATGTTTATAAACATACTGTTTGTATTTGTTTTTCAGTCTATGATATACTTGATTTAGGCCCAACAACAAGAATTTAGATGTAGAATTATATACATATAATTCTATACATACGTATATTTTATATATGAATATATATTTAATTCTACATATCAATATTATCTATCTATACATGTCTACACATACTTTTTTAGGGCTGGATATTGGCATTTAAGTCATTCCCACGGGTAGGAGAAGGTACCAGTAGCACCCAAGACAACACTAAGAAAACTTGGCTCCAGCAAATGCATTCTCCCATGCAATGAATACTGCCTTATCATTCTTTTGGTGACTTGAGGATGTATTACGATTTTAGTATGTGCTTACCTTAGGTGTTATGACAAGATTTATGGTCAAGAGGGCCTTGAGTGGGTCTGCCAGCTATTACAGCTGCATTAACCTACCTGTTTACTTGTAGGTGCTTGCGTTAGGTGCCAATTTCCTTGAGGTTAATTGTCTTAACAGGTGCAACTATGAAGTTAATTATATATAAGAAGCAACCTAAGCATATTGGCTTGTTTTCTCAGTGAGAACAGAAGTAGTGAGGCTGAAAGGTCCCTGCTATCATATAAAAATTGCTATACAGAGGTATTGTTGGTCCTGCAATGTGTCTGTTCTTTCTGCTCCCAAATATTCTCATCATTATGTTTGAGATGAGATCACAAAGGGGTTAAATGACATATTTTCCTAAAGTCTTGTGGGATTTGCTGATGCTTTGTTGTTATAAAAATAAAAGGGCTACAGGGGCTATTGCTTCCTTGACTTGCTAGGAAAAAATGAATCTGTGTGTTAAACTATGTGTATTCCCATGCTCTGTCCAGAACAACATCATGAACATAGTTGGTTTTTTAGGCAAGTGGTACCTTGACTGTGTGCAATATTAGAGGCACACTCAAAGGGGGAAACGGTAAGATTGAACCTTCATAATAAAAGTTTTGCTGATTTTGGTGAGTTTAACCGAGGAGTCATTCAAGTCCTTCATTCTTTGTCATTGCAATTTTTTCAGGCTGGAAGTTTTGAGTAAGGGCAAAGATGAGAATTATGTAAGAGGGAGGGACTTAAAAGATGACCATTGGTCATCAGTTTACTAATAATTAACATTAAAAGCTATGAGACATTCTGGCTTCTAAATTTTTGGCTTTTTTTCAATTTTTGTTAAGTATTGGATGGTTTACCTCAAATTTTTTCAGTAATGAAATTGAACTCTGTCCAAAAATGTGAAGTCAGCACAGGTTCTGAGAGCACATTGCTTGCTGAGTTCTCACACTTTAAAGCCTTATAGACTCCATATATACTCTCCCCTTAGCGCTTTCCCTACTGCTGAGCATGGGATCACCTACCTTGTGCTGACTGGTTAAGTCTGTTCATTTTCCTGCCTTTATTTGCCTCTATTTTCCAACTGTCTGGTGTGCTGAGCTCTTCCCAGACTCACTGATCACTTGTTTACTGTGCTGGAGTTGGAACTCTTGGCCAACTGGCAGCTGAGAAGGGAAGAACCACAGCTTCTCAGTGCATTAAATCGTCATATTAGGCTCTAGCCTGGAAAAACTTTTGCTGGCTTTGTTTTCTTTTTCCCTAAGCATGACATGACAAATATGCGGGGTTTTCATTTGTTGGGTTTTTTTTTTCTTCTTTTTTATTTTGGGATATTTAAAAAAAAGTTTAGCTATGACAAATTTAACCAGCTCTCCTGCTAGGGTAAGAAATATGTCTTTTTTTCATTATTGCAGTGGTCTTGCTTGGTACTGACTTACTATGCAACCACTAATAAGGGAGCTACCTTAGAAGAAACAGTAACCAAGGAGAATGAGTATTTTGGGAGGGGATGTAAATGAAGCAACACAAATTTGGGACTGACGATCATTGCAACCATTAATCTTCTTCTGGGGGCAAGCGATAGTGATGACAACAATCTGACAAATTGTAAAGCCCTGTGATAAATCGAGTCAATTATGAACTTTTGTCTGTCTCACCTGCACTCTATCCTCTGTTCTGGTTACCCCTCAGGGGGACTATTTTTAGCATCGCAGACCTGAGATAAATTGTAGTTGGGTATAACTTCCATGCCATCCGATTCCATTGCAGGGAAGTTGGAGGAGGGCAGGAGAGCTTCCTTTAAAAACTGAAGAAGGCTAGACTCTTCCATCCCACAACATCTGTGCACAGGCAGGTAATCGTGAGTCTGGAACTGCACCCTTAATGCATTTCTAAAGCAGTCCTTTTGTACCTAGCATATGTAGGAATTCATACTGGGAGAGTACATGTGTATGCCCATATTTCAAAGTACGTTACCCCAGAAAATATGGAAATTGTTCTGGAACACCTGAACTAACATCCAAGCTTCTAGGATACAGAATCCTGCATTTTCCTGTACTTGCACTCTGTGTGATTCACTGAGCCTTTCAATATTTTTTGCACATTAGCCTTATCATATTTTTACACAGAATAATCATTGTTGGAATATTTTGTTCGAATGAATGGGCTTGAACAGGCACAGTGAGGAGAAAGCTACCCCAGTGGTTATTTGGTTGCATGTCCCACAAGTTATCTATTTTTTCTCCCTCTGGACAGGTTTTAGAAGAAAGAGTTGATCTTTAACTATGCCACTCAAAGCTCTCCAAGTTTGGTAGGTGCACCTGAGAGCCCAATGAAGCAATTCAGAGGACTGAAGTGAAGGAATGCCTGACTCCTGAATCTTGCTTGGCCTTGGGCATGGGCTTTCAGCATGGGGGAATGCACAGAGGTGCCAGGGGAATGCTTTTAAAAGACCATGTGTCTGTGGAATTTAGGTGACTGCAAGTTAGGAAACAGCTGAGCAGAGTTTTACACAGAATATAATTCGGGATTTAGCCCCCAAATTTTACATGAGCCCATGTCTGGCTTTGGAATGCCTACATATGGAGAAAAATAAAATTAACTGCTGACTTCAGTAGCAGCTGCTGTATACTCAATACTTTTGATCAGACCATTTTTACTTAGGTTCCTGAATACGGATTTATGAGCCAACCTTTAAAAATTTTGGCTGAAGTTCTTAAAGGGAATTCGTCTCTCTTATACTACCCATGATGAGGCCCAAAAACTACCAATGGCTAAATTCTTTAAGAAAGCAAGAACAGCTGTACCACACTAAATCATGGGTATACTAAGCTTGGCACCCTCCAATAGTGGAAAATGGTAGATGCTCATGGTAAAGTGTAAGAATAGGACAAGCACAGAATGGTACTTGTCCAGGATCCTCTTCAGGCAGGTCAGGGATTCCCTGTACCAGAAGTTCTGTATTGGTATTTAATTGCTGTGAGTAGATTTTTTTTTCCATGAACTTGCACAAAGACTTGAATACATGTAATTTTTTTCCTCCACTGCATCCTGCAGCAAGGAGTTCCAAGTCTTCACTGTGCTCCATATGAAGAAGCGTACCTTTCTGTGCTTCTTTGAACCTGCCATTTGCCAGGGTCTTTAGAGAGAAACCAAACAGTTGTTGGTAATTCCTTATTCACCTTTTCTTTGCCACTCAGGATTTTAAAGCCATTTAATTATATCATCTCATCAATATATCACCCAAGCTCAACGTGAACCTCTGCATGTGTACATTTTAGGCTAGAATTTGACCATGGACTTGTCTGTGCATTTATAGTCGTGTTCTAGAACCTCTACTGTTCTTATATAAACTCTTCAAAACTAATTGAATCCAGGGTAGACTTATAATGATTCAAGGAAATAAAAAAGCAGATTCTGTTCATATTGGCAGTGGAGATAGACTGAGGTTGCTGCAGGAACCATGAAAAATCCCCTTTAATTACTTTCGAGAGCTGAAAATGCCAGAGTTGAGAATCACATGAGGTTCTTGAACAGAAGTGCACGTGTGTGAATGTGTACGTATGTCCGCACAGACACACAAAACTGCCAAGGCCATCTGTGCTGGAGGAAAGGTGGTGAGTTTAGTCTAGGCAAYGCTGAGTGAAGCTCAGTGCCCTGGCTTAAAGATGGTGCTGGCTACCTTGGAAACTAATTGGAGCTAATAAGTAAGGGACATGCTAACTGTGGGAACAAAACAGGAGTGACTATTTCTCAATATCACAATTACCTACAATTAATCTTGCATATTAGGATTGTCTTGAGTTACTTGCGTAAAGCATTATTCACTTTGTTACGAGTCTTATCTGAATGGGGTCAGTCTGACCTTAGCAGGAGTTCACAGGTTTGAGAGTCAACTTGAGAACCTGTTTTATGTTGCATTATTTTAATAATATTTCAGGTACAGCTCTTCCAGTGCAGCTTTCATTTCAGCCTTTAAAACCTAAACTCTTTGCAGATGGCAGTCTGGATAGAGGAGAAGTGGCAGAAAAGTCTGTTATAAACTGTCACAGCAAACTAAATCTGGCTGCAGTCATAAGATTAGCGGTTAAATTATCCCGCAACATCAGCAGTAGCTTTTATGTGAAAACATGACCATGCGCAATGTTTGAGGGCTATTGCTAACATTGGTTTTGGAGATGAAAGTTTGTATTTCAAGTTGTTGAAGAGTCTTTGAAGATAAGTGTGTGCATGCATGTGTCTCTGTGCACAAAACACACAATTAGGGGTCCTTTTAACCATGTCAATTTTACACTGTTGTGACTTGACAGGCATCAGCAGAGGCATCCCTGACTTAAGCAGGCAGAAAAAATAACAGAACTGGGCCTGTACATCATATGAATGCTCAGTATCTTGTTTACGTGTATCTATACACAGATATAATACACAATATTGTGTAAGCATACACACAACACAACATAAAATAGTTATACTGCACATAACGGTCGTTCATGATGGTTAGAAGTATCTAGAGGTTAAATCCTGTTCAGTTTGCATCTCATCTCACCAATATGAAATAGAGCAGTTGTAAGCTGAGCTGCATTTTAGACAGTAAGTCAGTACACAGGATGATACAGAACAATTTTGGGGGCTTTTTGATATTCCACATCTCTGGTCACTATACATTTTCAATGCAGAGTTACTAATACAATACTGGTAAGAAGTACAGCTAAAGAGAATGCAAACGAGTTTAATAATGTCTCCAGGGCTTTCCGAGTGTGTAAGGTTATCCAGCCTGTTTACAGACCACAGTCTGCTAGAATAAAACGAAATCAAACCAAACCCTTGCCCTGAAGACATAATTGGCAACGTTAAGAATCTTAAGATACCCCAGAGACAGTAGTTGCATCCCTACTTCACCACATATTATTGTCGAAAATATTGTTTAGTTGTTTATTTATCTGGAATTAGCAGATTAGGGAGTAGTGTTTTAGTGAATACCCAACATCTGTGAAAGCAGTTTCAGTTTAATAGGCTGAAACAGACACCATATAATCACTTTTGGGAAGAATTTGAGCAAATGCAATTGTGACTACAGTTTCTTCTTCTTTTTCCTTTCTTCTCCAGGTCAGCTCTGATAACACCTAACTGGGCACAAACCACAGCTCTTTAATCTCACTTTTTATTAAGTATTCACTTTGCCACTAGTGATTCAGAAATAGCCTTGTGTAAGGTATTAAAGAACAAGTCCGCTGAATCAACATTTCAAGACTCTCATATGGCTTTCATATAGCTGGGTAGAGTGTGTCTTTTCACAATTGCAAACCTTTCTTCAAGTTGGACGTTAACACTTTCAGAGTAACTTTTAATGCCAAAACGACGTTCCTCCCTTTCAGTTCAAAGAAAACACAACATCTGTCATAATGTGAAATGTAGATTTAATGCAAGTGTCAAGTCAGGCACTTGGTAATGAGGTAAAAACCCTTGAGATTTTAAGTCTCTCTTCCACGCTATCCTATTACAGGGAGGGGAAAGGAAGGAACTGTCTCTTTGGCACTTAGCAGCTTTTCTGTGTCCCTTATCTATCCTCCCCGGACATCTTCTGTAAATTACTGTATTTTTCCTGGCAGCGTCCCTGAGGGGGAGGAAGGTGTGATAATGCTTGCTTTGTGGCCGAGGGAAACTGAGGTACAGACTAGACACAGTCCAGACCTGCCGAGGCGCTGCCCAAAGCCCCCAGCCCCGGCTGGGGAGTGGCGGGTCCCGAGGGGAAGGGCAGCGAGCCTTAAACTCTCGGGCTGCATCCCGCAAGAAAGTCCGAGGGGGCGCGGCCGTGGCGGAAGCGGTGGGGAAGGGGGGAAGCAACAGGCTGGTGGCACCGTTTCGCGGGGGGGGCGCGGGGACCCGGCGCTGAGCCCGGTGCGGAGCCCGGCGCGGGGCCGGGGCGCGGCGCGGCGGCGGGAGCTGTCACAGCGACGCCGCGGGAGCGGAGCGGCTGCAGCAGCCACGGCGCGGGCGGCGAGTGTGCCGCTGGGCACGCCGGCGAGCCCAGGCATTTACACCGAGTCCGGGGAAGCGCGGGCACGGGGGAAGGACTTGCAGATATCTGTGCAGAAGCAGAAATATTTGCCCTTTGGATCTCCCCTCTTCTCCCCGCCTCGCCCCCCCCGCCCCCACCACCCGCCCCGGTTTTCCTTCTGCCTCTCCCCGCCGTTCCCCCAGGAAGGCTGGAGGCAGCCACGGGGTGATCACGGCACGGTAAGGAGTTGGGATTTCGGGATGCGAATGTCACATCGCAGTGCAAACGACTCCCACATTAGCACTTTATCAGGATCTCAAATTGCATCTTTTATCTCCTTTAGAAAAGCGTCTCTCGGAGGAGATTGCCCTCAATAGACCCGCTGTAAAAAGATTTTAGTGTTGCTCTTGTGCTTCTGTGCATCCCACTGTGAGGGGGGGGGTCCCAGTGGTCCCTTGGGAATACAAGGAGTTGTGAGAAGTAACACAACTGGCCACCAGACTAATCCACTCCCTCTACCTTCCCGCTAGTACCTCCCCCTTCTGCTCTTTTTTTCAATAGCAGCCCTTTCTCAAAATCTCAGGTTACTTTGCTAAAGAGTTCTCAGCCCTATAGTTTCTGCCCTTGTCTCTGCCTCCAGCTCCTTAAGAGCCACCCAGCCCCAGCGATTGGATTGGGCAGCCCGTCTTGACACACCACTGTGCTGAGTGCTTGAGGACGTGTTTCAACAGATGGTTGGGGTTAGTGTGTGTCATCACACTCGAGTGGGGATTAGGGGAGAGAGGCAGCCTTGCTGGAGCTGTGTGGTCTTCCCCAAGTGTGAGCTGCAAGCAAAAGAAGAACTACCTAGCTTTGGGGGAGAAGAGGGAGGAATCGTTTCCAGCAGCTCAGAGGGAAAAATAAAACCCCACACTTTGTTCAGGTAAAGTAAAAGGCACCTCATGCCTCTCTCTCTCTGTTTCTTTTTCCTTCACGGTTTTCAGAGGAATGCTAGCGCAGCACACTTGTCAAAGCCAGTTGCTGCTGCCTTATCAATGCTGCTATTGTACGGCTGACAGATAACAGCGAGCATAGCCTGATGCTCGGCTGTCTTCATAGAGCTAACACTCTTAACGCGGCTAAGGTCACGCTTTTGAAGGTGTAGATTAGAAAATCTCTTCTGGAGCGGTGTATCTTACCACCGCGGGTGCCTCCTCTCCCGCTCTCGCAGGCACTGCGCTCCTCTCCCGCACACACGTGCTGTGCCGGGACCCCCGGCACCGGGGAGGCGGCAGCCGGATGATGTTTGTTGCCGTGTCTGCGGGTATAAATGCCTCCTCCGAGTCGCAGTCGAGTCGTGGAAACTGCGTGGTCGGGCGGGGGAAGGAATCGCGGCAGAGTATTTCCCAGGTTTTGAGGAGGATGCTTGAGCAGTGTGCAGCCTGTCTGGGGCTCAGCTGGGAGGCAAACCAGCGTGTTTTGAAAGTGCGTTTGAGATGTCTGTAAAGTTTGAAGACTCCTTTATAGAGACCTGGCTGGGCTTCTGATGATCGGTATAGAGATGGTTTGGCTTACACATGGGCTTAAAGTTAAGAGAAAATCAGGAAAGTAGGGAAAGGCAGCGTAGAATCTAATGCTGCTGTTGCAGCTGCAGCAGAGCAGATGGATGTAATTCATTTGCAGATCTGTTTGTGAAAGTTTTACAAGTCATTGAAAACTAAGTAGCATCACTATAATGGATCATTAAAGTCTCGCTATATTTATACATTCTAAACTAGCGATCTGAAGTGTTAATTAAAAGTAAGCAAAAATTTATGTTTAGGAAGGAAGAGGGGCAGAAATGTAATTAGAAATCAGTTATGGAAGTACTCTGCTATCATTTTCATTTAATTCCGCTATTAAGTTCATTGATGTCTGGAGCGTGGGAAGCCCAGCAAATTACTAAGAAGTCAGAAATGTTGTCACTAATTACAGTATGTTAGCTTATCAGAGAATTAAGATGTTCTCTTTGTTTTACTCTAAATGATCTAGGTGGAGAAACTAGAGGATGGGTTATTTTCCTTCTTTTTCTTTAAATAAAAGATTTACTGTATATATATACTGTCTTCCTGTGCAAAGTGACAAAATTATTTGTTTCTTCTGCACTATAACAGATCTTCACACTAACTCTCATATACCTGTGGTGCTTATGAATTATTGGCCTCCTACTTGTGAAAGAAATCTAACACTGTCCTCACCATTTACAGGTGAGATATTCTATAAATAATACTGTATATAATGTGTTCTGAAATAAGATCTGTTTAGTAGGCTGAGCAAGGGGATTTATAGCTGCTGCTTTGTGATTTTGGCATTCAACTGTGTAACGATGCCCATAAAACCATGTTTCAGGTTACACATATATTTTTGCCTCAAACCAACGTTTTTTGTTAATTTTTTTTTTTTTTTTTTTTTTTTTTTTTTTTTTTTTTTTTTGAGCAGGCTATTTGGCCCCTTTACAGGTTGTTCTCAGCTTGTATTTTCAGACACACTCTTCAGTAAGAATGTGTCCTCAGAAGTGACCCACAGCAATTTCAAACAGAGAATTAGCTAAATCCCTAATATGACTGCACGACCAGACCAGGACGGTATGTGAATAAATTTGACCTTTTTGATTTTTCTCTCAGTCCACTCTTTCTCATTGTAAAAAGTGATGGAAACTTTTACAAGTTTAAAAATGAAAAACAAAACCAAAGAAAACCCTCACTATGACTCTGTGTTAAAGCCTTGTATATTGGATTTCTCCTCTTCACTCTTCCCAGTGTGTCCTGTGAGAAGTCCAATAAGGCAGCTTCGGTGCACAGAGGTTTAGTCTTCCAGCAAAGCTAAGGTGCAGCACTGTGATTTGCACAGCCTGCTGCTGTCACAGCCTAACTGAAACGCATCCCTCTCTGTGGGTATCGTCAGATCAGATGATCTATAAGAAAACATATTTTTCAAGAAAGCGCATAGCTAACTACACATGCCCAGCTTGTTATTGTTTTACTAGAAAAAAAACCAAGTTTCTCTAGCACTGCCAGAAAATCTTGCTGAGAAACTAGGAACAGCAAATCATGTTTTTCCTTCCTTTATAATGATGGGGCTGTTTAAAAGACAATGCCCACAGGGCAGTCCAGCTCCTTGTCAAAATGTAATCTACTGTTCCAGATGGTAAACATTCAAAGACATATTTATGGTGACTTCTACATACCTTCCTTTGACATTGGCTTTTTTTTCCCTGAGAGCACTTGTACTGGGTACACACATGAAGTTCCCATTAGCATCCTAGCAGCTGTAAAAGTGTTTAGAACTCACAAAGATGTTCCTCACAGTGAGATAAAAATAATCTGAGGAAAAGATCTGAGACCAGTACAATCTCAGCAGATCCACGATATGCTCAAGGTAAAAAATTCCAGAGGTACAAAAAGATCCATAAACTGCTGCATGAAAGCTTTAAAACATTTTTGTTGCGGCTAATTCATCTTTGCTTGATATGGAATGCTGAACATACCAGGCATGTCTGTACTATCAACTGTGTTTGTGATGTGAGGGAATCTGCACTGCACAAAAGCTGGTGGGTTTCTTTTTCCCCCAGCTAGTGAAGACTAGGTGGGATACTGATTGTCTTCACAGAGTTGTTTTCAAACTGTCACTTTTTTTTTCTCACTGCTCCGAGCAGTGAGATAGAGCCCAAGAAAATGTTTTCAAGCCAGAATGTGTTCTGCCCTGAATTGTCTTAATTATGTGTCAGTTTATTGCTTGTCAGGGGCTTCCTCTTCTTAGCACTTTATAATCGAGGTGGGTGAGCTTGTTCCATCATAATACGCAACTTCAATTTCTGCTGCTTGGCATGTCTCCTTGGCCTTTCATTGATTTTTGTCTCCATTTCAGAGGAAAAAAAAATTAATTATGAATGGTGCAATTTCACATTGAAAAAAAAAAACCTTGGTGAATTTCCAAATGGCATGTAAATACATCTTCAAAAAGTAGGCTAAATGAGAGGTCATTAGGGAAAAAAATGCATGTAAGAATCCAGAAGTATCCTAGAGATGGCAAGTATCAGTGTGAAAATTATTGTAACAGCTCTCATTCCAGTCAGGAACTGATAAAAACAGTTTATTAAAAATGTTGTGATGCTGGGAACAGTGTTTCCAAATGTGGAAGCCATTATAAAACCCACACTCAGTGGAAGTCAGACAGCTATGGAAAAAAATATTTTGAAAGATTTGCAAATTCTGTTCTGGCTAGATCACTTTATCGCAGACTATTTTGACAGTTTGCAGTTTATTATCTAGCTTTGTTTAACTTACATACTGCACTTGATGTTATATGTTTGTTCATGCAGGATCAGGAGTTCGAGCCTTGTGTAATGGCAGGACTCATTCTTACCCAGGCGAGGCCGGACACTTGTTGCAGATGTCATGGGAGTCGTGGGTGCCATGATTTCCTTAGCTTTAGAAAGGCCTTTGGGAGATTTGTGTTTGAGTGGGAAGGCAGACTGATGCGATAACAATTGAGAAAGTTCCTTTCTGAGTGCCTTGAGAGCTGCAGTGTTCAACAGAGAACGAGGGTCCCGTGACAACTCTGCAGTGACACTGAAAGAATCCAATTAGTGGCCACTCCTGCTGTTGATACTAGATCTCTCCTAAAAAATTTCCACCATTACCACCCTCATTGTAATCCCATCCACGATACAGGTAATGGGATCAAGAGTGTGTTTTCAGAATGCCTGTTTAAATTTTAACTGCTGTCTTAGGAGATTTTGAAGATATTAAATTAGAAGGTACTGAATAGCACAGCTCACGAGAGAGCTACATGACACACACGTCACCCAGCAGTTCTCTTTCTCATACTAGATTTTCCTAACACCTCCATCACAGGTAGAGCTGCTGTAAGGGGGCTACAGATGGAGTAGGGGGTGCTGTATGTACATAATGAATAATCCATTGAGTTGTGGCTGTCCCTGCACCGCAATTACCTGTAGACCTTGTCCCTATGCAGTTACACATGTGGAAAGCAGCAGGAGAAGGGAGTGGGAGGTGATACAATCCCCTTTGCTGTCCCCCAGTAGTGGCAGCAAGTCAGCCTGCTTCTCCCTTCAACGAGTCCTAAACCATCACTCTGCCTTCCCAGCTGGACCAGCAACATAATATTGCTCCCCTGCCCCCCCTCTTTTTTTTTGTCTTTCACTTTTCTTGCTCCAACACTAATTCACCATTTCCATATGATCAGAGCGCAGTAAGTCTACTGTTGTTCTTACCAAGTAGGGCACGTTCAACAGTAGAGGACACTCTAAAGTGGAAAGACTCAAGGCCTTCACCAGTGTCACCTCAGAATGCAACACAGTAATATATGAATTGCCAAACCAGACACTTTTTAGCTGAATTATTTTAGCATATTTCAGTTATGTCAGTAGACTCCTTTTGAGAGCCCCTGCAAGATCTTTGCTTTAGTATCGCTTGTTCATGCTCAAAAGTTATTGTTAACTGGTGAAAGTAATTCCCTTTTAATTTTTGGTGTCTTAAGACTTTTATTTTCTGAGAAAAGTAATACTTATTTCATCTTCTGGTTTATGCATTGCACACAGCAGATTTGGTATCAGTGATTTCCCAGAACTTTAATTCGCACTTTCAGAATCTGCTTAAAAGGTTTGATAAGCCTTTGTAGCTGGGTGTGCTCTATTAATCCTGGAGCTCTGAGCCTTCCCAGCCTTAACCATCACTGGTGATTTGGTTACAGTGAAACATTTCTGTAATAGTTGACTTTTTCACCTAAGATTTTATCATGACTTTCTTAAAATTTTGTTTCAAGTTATTTTATAGCAAAAATTAACTTACAATTGACTATAATTCTACATTGTAATTTTGATAGCTCCCTGCAAAGTTGATAATATTGCTGGAACTCCAAACAAAAATACTCTTTTTCACCACTTTTATCACAGGCTAGCGTGATGATACCACCATCATATTCTGGAAGATTGCTAGATGCGGTATCGTGCTGTAGAAATCCTGACTATTTTGTAGATCAATGCTAGATTATCCACAGAATATTTCATGGAGTTTCTAAATGGAAGCAAAACACTGAAAGTCAATAATTTCATGTTCATAAAAAAAAAAAATCTCTCCTGATGCTGTCTGAGTGTAATTATGGTATTGCATGTTGCCACTTCTCTATGATGTGACTAACCCATCTTAGAGGAGCTGCTCCACAGCAGCTGTATTTTTGTGGCGCTTCACAGGAGGTGAACTCTGCTTGGAAAGCCCACAGAGAAGATGGGGAAGCCTTTGGCACTAGAATTCTGGAGAATAAATGTAACAGGGAGCTGAACATAGGGACTGTTTTTCTCAAAAGCATCCATAAAAACAGAATAGTGGTCTGTTCCAGTATTGTAATTGCAATGTGCCAAGATGTTCATTATTCTAGCATGTGCACTGTTTTGTCTGTTTTCACTTAAAAACAGAAAAATGTGTTACCAAGCCCATAAATGTCTGCAGAGCTGCCAACTCTCCTGACTTTTATCAGTAGTCTCGTGATATTTAGCCTCCTTTGTAAAGCTTCAAGTGTTAGAGGCAAGATATAACGTGAGAAGTTCAGATTTCTCCTTTCTGTTTTTTTAAACCTAATCATCCTGGTTGCTGAGGAAGCTGACTTGCATGCAGCTCCAGAAATGTGAAGGAAACTAACGGAAATCCCAAATCTTACTATGTAAATGGACACAGACTTTGTGAATAAGGTGGGTTTGTGTATATTATGCCTGGCAATTAAAAAAAACCCAACTGTTTTTCCTGAGGTTTACCGTAATCAACTCCCCCCGGAATTTCTGATCATTTGTCTGATAACTCCCATTTTGTTAAAGAGGTTTTATTGCAATGGAGGGTGAGGCTCCTTGACTCTGCTCAGCCGGTGGAATAGCTTGCTGCCCTGGAGAAACCCATCCTTGATCCTCCCATCCTCTGCCTCTAGCAGTGTGTTCCCATCTCCTCCCTCATGCCAGGTTTGGCTCTTGGCTCACCTCCTGGCATGCTGAATGAGCTCACTGGAGCAGCGAGAAGCCGCGTTTGCTGCTGGCCTAGTGAGTTGGTTCAGCTCAGCAAGTGGACAGAAGCTCCACATGGTGCAAGGGAAGTGGTTGGAGCTGATGGCTTGGGGTGAGGGTGAAAAACGTGGCCACCCCTTTAAGGGGATGTGAGCTGTAAGATCACTCAGCTACCTGGTGACACTTCACCCTGTGAACCAGGGCACTGTGCATGTCTACAGGAGAAGGTGTGATAACGGACACGTGCGACTGTGACAGCATCGCCATGAGCAGAAGGCTAAATTTGCGTGCATTTAACGAAAGTGTATCCATTTTTATGGAGAGGATTGTTGCAGTGTCACTCAGAATGCTGAAAGGCCCTGCTTACTGTTTCTCACTTTTAAAATAAACAAATAAGCTTTGGAGAGAAGCTAATAATAAGTGTGGGGAGAAAAGAGGAAAGAAACACAAATACCTGCTGCTTTAAAAGAGGTGAATGAGATTCTGAGAGTGGGATCCAGTCAGCACAGCTAAGGCACTTGAGGTGCCCCAGAGTCTTAAATACTTATACAACAGCTACCTAAAGGCATATTCTCTCTCTGATCAATGAAGAGAGTCCCTCTGAAGGCCTCTAGGCATTGCAGTTAGGCAGGCAGGATTTCCTCTTGGAAACCTTCAAAGGCACCTGCCTCTTTCAGTTGCACACGTAGGGATGGAGCTTACCCACTTGCTTTACGAGGATTGCTAAGGAGCTTAAGCTGGAGGGACTTGATATCATCTTGAGTGTCTTGGTTGGCCCACAGATGAGTGATGCCATGGATAAACACTGTCCGTATTTGAACAGCTGTAATGTAATTCCTATGCAGCTCTTTAAGGTGTCTCCTATACTTTCCACAGAAGAAAGCATGAAGCAGGTCTTTCATTTGAACAGCAGGAGCTGCGATTCACTTGAAGAGACTAGGATGGTCATTTTAGATTAAATGTAATTGAGGTACTGACTGTACAAATGGAACACTGTACTCATTCAAAGTGTCATCTGTTTCAGTGCTGGGTTATGCTGACAAGAAAAATGCATAGCCTTTTCTTTCTATATCATTTAAGTTACAGGAAAATGTTTTAAAAATCACCGACTGTTGTTACTTGAAGGAATGTCTTGAAGGCCTGCGGGGCAGATAAAGCTTAAGGGGATCAGAGATGTTGTTGGTGCCTGCAAGCACTAAAGGTGTAGTGAAGAATAATGGATGATCTTACCGGGGTATGATGTTGGACAAAGAATTGAAAAAAGACAGAGCTGTAAAAGATTCAGTACCCGTGTTTCTGGATTTAGCTATGCTAAATCTTTTGAGGATTATCTCCTGCTGACTTGGCTGCCTCAGGGCATGCCAGTCACAAATTAGAGAACAGTAGTGCAATAATAAACTGAACATGTGGTAAATAATCAGCACAGGGTACCTTTTAACTGTCATTTTTTCCAAGGACTGCAAAAATGCTAACAATAGTAGATTTTAGAATAATATTTGGGTTTTGGTAACTCGGTAGCAATAAAGAAGTATGCATTAAGACAACCTTTAGAGTAATTTTTAGCAAAGATTCCTTTGGTGTCATTCCTCACTATGAGGAAAAGAATAGCTGTGATATCTGAATTCCTGAATGTGTCCCTAGTAAAGCACATGTGAGTTCACCTTGTTGTGATCTATTTTACATCTAGAGCCAATTTATGAACTGAGACTGTAACACTATCTGCTTGGCCACTATTGTGTGGGATTTACAGAGTCCATTACCATAGTTAGACCAATAAAAATGTTCTGAAGTTAACCCAAGCTTATCTGCTAGGCATTCCAGTAGTTTCTTTTATCTCTGTATCAGTAGAGGGTCAGCATTTCTTATCTCACTGTAAACTTCAGTCCATTGCTGGTATATAGGCTCACAGAGGAAGCCTTCCTGTGCTCTACTGCTCTGCAACTCAACCCCTAAGTCCAAAAGGCTGCTAAGTTAGTTTTTTGGTTCCCTTCTGCTTGGTATGGAGAATTCCTCTAAAGCATGAATCCTCTGAAGTAAGGAAGGATAAAATGAAGAGACTTTGAGGTATGCGTAGTCAGGGATCACCAAGTTCCTCAAAAAAATAACCAATAGTTCAACATAGGAAGACGAGCAGCCACAAGAGTGTTGAAACAGGTATGTCCCTTTTTTAGGTCTTTTCCATCCTATGCAGCTCACATCCAATTTTCCCTTTCACTAAATTGCTCTGCAAACTTTTCCTCTCCACAAATTTTGTACCTTTTTGCACCTCAGTGACTTGTGAAGGGTTTGAGATGCAGTATAACCATATCTTAAGAAATAGGTCTGTGGTACAGATACTTGTTTTGATCTTGGGTACCATGGGTACCTTTAACATAAAAAAGAAGTCTATCAGATCCTGTGAATCCTTTAGAGGGGAGAATATTTGCCAGCATGGGCTGGAAAAGCCAGGTAAAAGAAGGGCATGGCTAGCTAGAACTGAGGTCCATGCTGTCTTGGACAAGTGACGTGGAACCATATCCTGACATTGTCCATTTTGAGGAACCTGTCTACCTTGTATGTAAGCCTGGAGGATTCACTGTTCTTTCTGGCTGCTGGACAGCACAAGTAGCATGAGAAGACAACGCATGTTTTGTGTATTGCTCCTATTGTGTGCCATGTAAGAATCCTTGACTGTTGTCAGAAACCCATGAGATTATTGAAGCGAAACATGTGCCGAGGAGCTTGAACACATCACTGTGTTGAGTGAGTTCTGCGGTCATACTCAGGAGTATACCTACCACACTGCTGATTTTCTGTTGGTTCTCCCTTTGGGTACTGGTTCAAGGCTGCTTTGAATAAAGCTGTTTTCTAAATACTCTGCACTGTTTACTGAAATCATTGACACGATCATCAGCAGCTCCAGTTGGGATGAGTGATGCTACTGCTGTGACCTGTCTGCTTCACTCCTCTGCCGGAGATTACTAATGGAATGCATGCACACACCTCAGGAGCTCCACTGCAAAGTCCAGTGCAGAGCAAGTTTTTAATTTGCCACAAGAATATTTGCCCTTCAGTCATAGACAATTCAGATAATGAGCAACAGTGATTCAGCCATTCTACATTTGCTGCACTAACACAGCTCTGTACTGAAGCCTAAACTGTGACACCAGTGCTACCATGACATTGGAAAAGAGACAGACACGTGGAGTACTAGCGTGTTGAATCTGGTAGCTATTTGAACTATTCACTGTTTTTTTAGTCTCCAACCACCTATAGTGGCCAGAACTGCCACTTTTCTCTGCCTGCAATAGAAGAATATGCTGGGCTTTTCAGTTTGGAATTGATCTCAGTAATGCATGTATTTATAGGTCTGGGTTTTTTTGAAGTCTTACCTTACTGTCAAACAACTCATCTTTAGAAAAAGTGTTGCAGTTAGTTTGGATGAGAGCCTAACACAGGGCAGAGCAAGTCTCCAAGAATGCCTTACCGCTCTCTTCCAGACACCTTGCTGAGTCACATGTGGTATGAAATGAGGAGCCCATGTCTCAGCCCTTATCTTCAAAGCTCTGCGTAGGCCACTCTCATTGTTTGAAGAAGCTCTTTGCCCCGCTTCATCATGAATCATTGACATCTACACTTAATAGCAACAATGTTACTGAACAATGGAGGATGAAAATAAACTGCCATGCTGACACTATAGACGCAGGCATCACAAATGAGTCTGAGTGAATAGACAACTTCTAAAACAGAGTAGGAGTATGAATCATGGCTGATAGATCTCCCAAAGGAATGTAGACCAGATCTGGTGAGTGGAGGATGGAAAGAAAATACATTCTCTCCCTCTCTCAGTGGCATTTCAGTGTGCTTCTTGCACATATCTATTGATCCATCCACATACCAGTCTGCTCAAAGGTATACTTATCTTTTCTTCCAGGAGAAATCCTGAGCGCAGTATTGGACAATCAAACATTTCTAGGGCATTTGCCATGTATCATATTCTATTGTCCAATACCTATAGTTGCTATAATGGACGTGGGGAGGTGGTAATGTCAAAGAGGAGCTAATCTGTTTTCTCAGCAGTTTGGAAATGACATACCTGGAGACCTTAGTTTTGGTCTTACTTTTTTGTAGTGCTGGAAGAAAATTCTTTCTTCCTTAGAAGCCTCATGTAAAACAAAAATCTTCTACTTTGGTAAAGCCACATATGCCCTGGGAACTGTTCAGCTTAAAGTACATGTACATGGAAGTACACGGGTTGGAAGATTACCTTGGGCACCACGTATTATATAATTTGCAAAGGCTAAAGGTATTATTTCTCTTTTGCTGTTTCTTATGTGTCCTTCATATTTTTCCCCATTTTGTATACAGTATACGACCTGTTTTACATTTACGCTTTTATCTTTTGATTTTCCTACTTTAAGATCTTGTGTTCAATGCTGTCAGGAAACTGCTTTAAATGAAAGTGTGGAGTGATGTGGAATAGTTTTAATGAAAGCCAAAAGAACGTGAACTTAATCTTTTTCATAGGAAGTTTTGTCCTGTTCCGTCCTGTGCCCTGCTTAAACACGTTGGTCTTCTTTGACCTTTTCCTTGATGAAGGTTAAGTGGCAAATACCTTGGCTGCAGCCCTTCCAGCTTAACCAGAAAGACTTTCCATAGTTCATGTTTACTTTCCCTGCTATGGGCATTCATCTTTCCTGAATCAAAATTGTTAAACTGGATTTTCAGAGAGAAAATTAATAGCTTGTGGCAATGATGATGAAGTGTCAAGCCTTCATCTCTCATGTCTCCAGCTCTATTTTGCTAGTGATGATTTTGCCAGTCCTCTTGCTAGAGATTAACAAATCTCAGTTTGGTTAATGGGTTGCTCCCAAGCATTGTCTTTATTGGCATTAAGAACAAATGTAAAGAATTGCTACATTTGCAAGTTATTAATACTGAGTGCATTGCTTCTGCAAAAACCTAGAAATGTTGCCACGTTTTCCATCTCTATCTGGGCATTTTTGTGCCTGCTGTAACATACACAGAGTGAGACAGAATGCTCTTGGCTAGTGAAGGGGCTATTCCCAGTCCTTGGTGTGCTCTCTCCAAAATACTTTGGCAGTCTCCCTGTAAAAGAGTTTCAGAGAGAGCAGGATCTATGTCCTCAGGACACTGCTGCTTTTAGTGGAAAGGCTGTCATGTTCTTCAGTTGTCACACTCTTGAGAGGAGAAGAGCTAGGTCTGAACCTCTCTCTTGCCCTCAGTCCCAGTAGTAACCATTGCAGAATTTTGTAGTTTGGGATGTCTCTATTTGTTATGCCACAGCAAATTGTGCTCCATGGAGGTTTGTTATGAGAGACACCACAATGCACGGAGACAGTGTGAGAGCTGATTGTGTAGTGCAGGGAAAGAACCAGCCATTCTTTAACCTCAAATTTCATTTTGGTTTAGTTCTCAATTTAATCGAGCCACTTCTTGCCCCCACAAAACACAATTGTATGATTAGCACTACGTTCTTCCATAAATAATCTGAATGGGCATGCTCAAGTAAATTCTTTATCCCTCTGTCAAGAATAAGGAAAGTCACCCTTTCCTGTGAAGAGAAGACACTCTCAACCAGGCTCCTCACAAACATATTAAACATTTCATATACTCACAGAATGATCACTGGAAAATTCAGGTTGGAAGGGACCTCGGGAGGTCTCAGGTCCTGCTCAAACTAGGCTCAGCTATGAGATCATATCCAGTTGTTCAGGGTTTTATCCAGTTGGATCTTGAAAACCGCAGAAGATGGAGAGCGCACAATGTCTTGGGCAACTTGTTCTGCTACTTGACTTTGTCACAGGGAAGAAGCTTGCTTTTATTTATATCCAGTCTGACTCTCTTTTGTTTCAGTTTATGCCTATTATCTCTTGCACTCCTGCCATGCACTGCTGTCTCCTGACAGAGCCTGGCTCTATCTCCTTTATAACCTCATTACAGGTACTGGACAACTGCTGTGAGGTCCCCCCAAAGCCAGCTCATCTCCACATGGAACAACCCCAGGTTCTTGCTGCAGGGCAAGTGCTCCATCTCTCGACTATCTTGATGGCCCTCCACTGAATTTGTTCCAGTATTGTTGTACTTGTACTGTGGGCCCCAAAAGTGGGCACACTACTCTAGGTGTCATCTAATGAGCTCTGAGCAAAGGGAGATGATCACTTCTCTCAATCTACTTGATATGTGGCTGTTAATATAGCCCAGGACGCTGTTGGCCTTCTGTGCTCCCTGGGCACACTGCAGGCTCAGGTTCAGCTTGCTGTCTAACATGACCCGCAGGTCCTTCTCAGCTGAGCTGCTCCCCAGCCAGTCCATCCCCAACCTGTATCATTGCAAGGGGCTCTTCCTTCCCAGATGCAGGACTTAGCACTTGTCCTTGCTGAATTCCATAAGATTCCTGATGGCCCATTGCTCCAGCTCACCTAGGTCTCTCTGAATGGCAGCCCTGTCTTGAGGAGATCCACTGCTCCCCCCAATTTGGTGTCGTCCTCAAACTTGATGACAGTTGCTTGTTTTGCTTAAAACACTTGCCCTCAAGTTGTTGTTTTCATTATTTTACTTGAAATTAAGTTTTATTCTTGATTTTTGTCCTGAGTTCTCAGTGTCTCCGAGTAAACTGGATGTTTATAAAAAGCAGTATATTAAAGCAACCCTCCATTCCAGCTTGTAATTTGTTCCTGATATATGCAGTTGTTCTTAAATCACCTTTAAATAGCTCTTCCAGTCACAGGGAGCTGCAGGACAAATATTTCTCCAAAATTTATTCACATAGGATGGTCCTCTACCTGTTTTTTGGCCAGATCTGTCACAATAGACATCTTTAAGAAGATCTTCAAATAATCTCTTTCAAATTCAATACCAATTTCTGTGCAGCCCAACTAAACCGAGTGTTGAAGACTACTATTTAAAACATATAAACTAAAACCATGCAAGGTTTTTATTTTGAGTTTAGCCTTTATTTTCAGTTATGGATTTTTATTGCCTTTTTCAGAAGTTTGAGAGGACTTTAAGTGAACTTTGAGAGTCCTGAAATAGATCCATTTCAAACAACTGCAGCCTGCAGTCTGGAGCCCTGAAACAGCCTTTAAAATTTTGCATCTCTTATCATCAGTGATATTGTTTCCTCTGAGTTCCTTGCTGCTCTTTAGCAGCACTGGCAATGCTGCCTTCCCTCATCTTCATGTTGCTTGAAGTTCCTCCTATAACTTCATTGTCAATTCTCAGCAGTGGTGGTTCTTATATGTCTCTGTAACTTTAGAACTACTAATTAAAGCAATCTAATTTTACTCCAACATGCATATCTTATTGATGCATGTATTGTCCTTATAAAGTTATTTAAAATTCTATTTGTTGCCAGATAAGGAGTTAACCAACAGAGCTGAAATTTATGAACTTAAAACACGCAAAGTCCAAAGCCACCCTAGTTTAGTGATTATTCTGAGTAATTTCATTTCCCAGTCAGCCTGTCTGATTTCTACCTGAGTTTGCTCATATCTGCTCTCTTAAAAAGCTCCCTGCTGTCTGAGCTTAAGAACCTTGTGAATGGCACTGAACATTCAATTCATTCAATGCCAAGTATTTTATTAAGAACATGTCACTTCTACCAACCTCTGGTAGTATTCTAGGAAACATAATTTTGGGGCAAAATATCTTAATCACTTTTTTAGTGAGAAGGTTGTTTGGCATGTAAGAGAGGAGATCAACTGCTGACTCCTACCTTGTGCAAGTGATGTGACTACCTGCACCATTCAGCCAATTCTTGAAAATTTAGACTGGAATATGTATTTCCTGAAGCTCAGTCCACATCTGAGCTATCTTTGTCAGAGTTTCACAGTGTGAGGGAATAAGGAGAAAGGAAGTTCCATGGATTTTTATAGGGTTGGGGCAAAGGGGAATACTTGTTTCTGAAACTTGCTTATAAAGTTTAGCATTGAAAATACTCAAAATAACCTAAACTTCAGTAACATTTACTTAAAACCTGGCTACTGCTATTTTTGACCTTTTCACTGAATTGAGTTGCTAGCAAGCATAGTCTGATCCAGTTTTTATCCACCCATCTTCACTCATCCATCGTCTTGTAGCTTCTCATGGGTAACCAATATGTCATAGCGGTCATCACCACAAACCTGTAAATGTCTCTGAAACTAAGGGCTTGTCTACAATGACATTTATTGACTTTTTAAATCAGTGCAAACCAGCTTGTATAGATGCATTGAAACTGGCTCAGCATTCCTCAAATAAATGTAACATTGGACCCACACCAGCTTTGCAGCTGCGTGGTAAAGGTACTCCCATAGAACAGACGTGTGTGTGGCCACCCTCATCTGGAGGATGCCTCTAATATCTTTGTCAGTGCTCTTTCAACCACAAGAGCTTTGACCATATAATGGTTGAGCACCTCCTAGAACCTCCTCAAGAGAATGGGTTGTCTGTTCCTGAGCAGGATAATTTAGATGCCCAAGCTCTGAGAAGGCAGGGGTTTCTTTCTTGCTAACTAGTTAGGTCTACTCTTTGCTCAGCAGGGTGATGGGTCTGAAATGCCATCTTAGACTCCTTACTTGCAGCTTGGAGCCTCAATATGGATCTTTATTCTGCGCTGATCTGTGATCTCTGATGTCTCAGAGCAATTTCAGAATCACTCCTCCCACCTGTTGCTCCGTTAATCTCCTGGAGATTAGAGGTCCCATTGCAAATAAAGCTGAATGTGCTCCACAGCATCTCCTCAACTACTCCAATCCATAGCTCTGCATCTTGATGTAAATGGAAGTAGCCATTTTTAAATGGTAGTTAATATGCTGGGCTATAAACAAGAAGCACTGGGGAGCTCTCCCATTGGAACAGACCTCCAATTCTGCTGTCTCTGTTAGAGGGTCAGTTACCTTGGCCAGAGATGGGGGTATAGAAAATGGAACAGCTGGAAGAACTAACTTCTTAATTTAACAGAGTACAAATTTCCAAAATCATGCATCAGGGCCTTGAGTGTTACTGGTGTCTTGATATTGTGCTATCCTGTATACCATGATTTTAAGGGAAGACTGCTGATGCCAATTTTCCGGCTTTTACACTTCAGGAAAAGTTAACAATGTACAATACAAAAGCTGAATGAAAGAAAGTAGACCCAATTTTTTTAAGATCTAAAATAGCTTTTATAACTAAGAGCTTTCAGTCCTTCATATTGCTGGAGAAACTCAAAAGATATATGTTTAAAAAAATCTCCTTGGAAGAGGAGACTTAATGTAGCTGAAGCTTGACTCTAATCTAATTTAGATTTGGTGAGTAGGACATGGAAAAAAATTGTGTTAGTAAGAACTAGTTCCACCATCATGTTTTAATAAGGGAAGTGAATGTTTGTTCTGTGTGTGTGCGTTGGAGGCACAACAACAGAAGTAAATCCCTGTATCCCTAGTGTTAGAATATTTAACTTAGTTTTCACTCTTCTGGACATATTTTACTTCAGGAATTGCCCATTATTTCAGTTCATGATAAGGACAACCATTCGTATAACAAATTACATAGATAGGAGAAAAGCAGTGCAAACTATAGATCCCAGCCAATCCACAAGTGCTTTTGCCTCCATCTTTAGTCCAGCTATGCAAATATGGTAATATTTCAACAAAAGAGGATTTTTTTTCCTGAGAAACAAAATTTACTAGCATTCTGTATTATATAATATATTGAGGGTGCAAAATGTCTCTGGTTAGACTGACAAGTCACCTTTCTGACTGATAAAAATATATTCCAACTGATTACTAAAGCAGTAGTGCTTAAGGATAATGGTGTAATAGATACAAATTCATCCCATAATTCCTTTAACCTCAGTAAATATATTGCAAATGTTTAGTGTCTATTGTGGTAACATAAAGCAGAAATCTTAATTAGTCTAAACAAAACAAATACATAGGAGAGTTTTTAAGTATGTTTCCAATTTCAGAAAAATTTCTCATAGGTTTGCCGTATTATTTTTTTTTTTCACATCTTGCATCAGACATGAGCAAATGTGTTTGTATGTATGTGCTTTCCCCAAAGCAGTGAGAAGAATGTCGTGTGAGAATTATCTTTTCCATTCACAGTCATGCTGCTATTTGGTCACATTTCAATCCACTGGAAGAAAAAAAGAAGGTAGGGGAATTGAAAGCACAACAGAACTGCTTAAATGAGTTCAAACTTCAATGGTGCTGCAACCCTTAACAGAAGGCAGAGCTCAGTTGTGTCTATGGAATGGTTCCACATTTCTCAAAAAAAAAAAAAAAAAATTAGAAAAAGCAATGACATTAACAAGATAACACAAAAGACTTATTACTTATAATTATTTTCATTTCTTTTTCAAGCAAACTTGTGTGTTCTCAAAATCAGAGAGGCAAAGTTTCCAGCAAGTACTCTTCCTTGCCTCCTTCCTTGCCTTCACATGTTTCACTTTCCTAAATTGCTCCTTAAATATTTAAATTAAGGTCTTCTTGCTTTTTGCTTCATTGATTGTAGTGACATTGTTCTTTATGTTCAGAAGGCGATAAGGAGTAGTCAGGTTTCAAGTCACAGTGACTTTGTTATTTTAAGTGCTGAAATATAGGAAAAGCCTGCTTTATTAAACCCCTAAGTTATTTTTCTGTCTGAAGCAACCTTGTCTGTAGTTTGTGTTTCTTGCTAAACAAAAGGCTGTATTTGGCTGCTGAAAAAACAAATCTGCCAGAACAGTAAGGCAAAGGGAGATGCTGATATTTTATCAACTAAGAAAGCACACACATAATCGGGGGCTCATTAACCGTCATCAAGTCACATCTAAGAAATTTTCTGCTCCACCTCCCCCTTCATGTATTTTGAGTATCAGTTAACATTTTAAGTCTATTTTGGGGCTGCTACGGTCTCCCAAATACCTAAACTGAGATAGATATCCTTTTAAATGCAAATTATTTTTCTTCTCCCACAATTGCATAGCAGAAACGCAAGAATACCTTATGCCCTGAGGAGTTATAACAGTTTGTACAAAAGTAATTTTTGAGGAATAAGTGCCTGTCAGGTTTAATCTATTTCAAGAAGATTCTGCCACCTTTTTGCTCTTTCTAAGAACAGTCATATTTGCTTCCACTTTCCTCATTGATTAATTCCACTGGAATAACAATAATGGGAATATCCCCCAAGCCTATACATCTATTCAAGTATTGGTACACTTACCAAATTGAACCTTTGGGTTAAATCAAAGTAGGAATAATTGCAAGTTAAATGTAAAGTGACTTGCTATGTCAGAGCTGAATTGAATCTTTTCTCTTATTTTAGAATATTTATTATATTTTTATTGCCTACTACTTTGGCTTTATGGTATTTTTACTTCACTTCACTTAGTGGTCAAATTTTTAGTTTGGCTTTCTACTTGTAATTTAGAAAGCAGAATCTGCCCTTTGTTCTTTTGAAGTGTAAGAGTTGTGTCCAGTTTTGTCACTAGCTAGCTAACTAAGCACTTGGAAGCAGACTTGAATCCTACAGCCAGTGCATTTTTACAATGTAGCAAAATAGATTCATGCGTCAAGCTAACACATTTTTCCAAATGGAGGATCAAATACTACGGCAATTTTTTAGTCATATCCACCAAAATCATGATGAAAAATTAAATGAGCAGAGTCTGTTGTCTCAGGAAAAAAGATGTATATAGATCAGTGTTATTTAATTTAAGAGTTTTGCTCATGACTGTTAAAAGCAGTATTTCACACTTCAAAAAGGTGACACCAAGAAGTTTTCTTCTGCACTGTTTCATCCAGAAATGGGGGGCAGGAGTCATTTTATGACTGGTGCTGAATTGCCCCTTGCATGTCCACTATATTAATGATGGAAGTTCTTTTAGCAAGGAATCTTTAGCAGTAAGTGATAGAAGCCCTCTAGAAATCAGTCTACTGAGATAATACCACTGAGTTATGAATATCTAGAAGCATATGAGATGTTTTAACTGTCACTGTTTTGCAAATAGAAATAGATGTTGTATTGATCTGCCTAGGATGATCCATTGTTTTTCTAAAAAAAGATGTTTTCATTGTTATGGCAATACTGCTGCATGGGTGGTGAAGTCAGTAATGTTCATGAGTTGCTGGTATTTGGTGCCCTTTTACTACTCTGTCTTCTGAATCTATTAAGAGCAAGGCTAGACGGCATGATAACAGTGCCAGGCAGTGGGAGAGCTCTGTGTATGCTGGAGCTTCCTTATGTGTCAATAATGGAGCTGCAGTTCTGAGAAATGTTAGGATATATCCTTATTCAGAAATACTTCTTACAGTGCCTACTGAAGGCAATGAGAAATACAAGGCCAGAGCAGAATCGAACACTTACATAAACTGTGGTTGCTCAGACTGCTCTGAAGTCATTCCTATAGATGGTCCAGCAAAAAAGTATAGGATAACTGGAATTGGATTCCATAATTGGAATTGGTCCATTTATTGGCATTTGTGAAGTCAGCCACCAAAATGTTTTCCAGGTCATTCTGTTTTCAGTGAGTTACAACTGCAATCATCTTGCACTTGTAACTTGTGTATAGAATATTTAAAGCGTGGAAATGCAAAAGCACTTTATGCACCTAGAAATCACTGAGTTCTCCACTGGAATAAAATTGTTTCTGGGTGAAGCTGCTGCAAAAGGACATTCTGTATACAGCGTTGGTCTGAGGAAGTAATGAACATGTCTCTGGCTGAGTCTGTAGAAAGATGTGGGTCTAGTATTTTCCTGTTTTCTGAAAGACCTCCCTTCTGGCATGAAACTGAGTACGTAAATTCAGGACTGACTCAGAGATGGAGTGAATCACACACAACACTCCCCACAGTCCCTCGGGTCTTCCTTGGAGGCTTTGTGACTGCGTTTCTTTTGTGAGCTTAAATAAGATCATTGCAGCCCCAGGACATGGTAATAGTCATGTATTACCACTTCTGGAATGATTCGGAAAACTCTTTATCACTAATATGTCCGAGGCATGGAAAAAGTCCTGCACATAGTAAACCCTCCTGTGTTTTATTGGTTATCTATCTGTGTTATATAGGAAGGATTTCTCTCACTGTCACACAAACACCTACACTCCCCAAAATTCCCAAACAATATGCCATGCAGCAGTATCTAAACACCTGCTGTTCAAAGGCAGAACAGTAAACACTAATCTTGCATTACAGCATGCTGTAAGCCTTTCTCATCGTGGGATGCTGTTAAGTCTCCATCTGTACCACAGGTTGGAAATGTGTTGTGGCAAGGTTCCTAACTAAGGCTGTATTCAGAATTTAGATAGTAAATGGTGCACAGAAACCTGAAGAAGAAAAATGAAAGAAAGAAGAAAAATGAAAATGGTCCTGCAATTTCTTTAAACACAGCAGCATTTAAAGAAAATAATGGATCCTTTTTCCATAGAATAAAACTATGGCATAACATCCTCTCTAATGTTAAGTCATAATGAACTTGTTTGTGCACCTACTGGAAAGTATTGTATTTTCATATGCTCATGAATGTGGAAAACAGCGATCTGGAAAGTTTGACAATGGTAGCTACCATCTCCGTGTGTCTTTCTCTGCTCTGTAATGGACTAGTTCAATGCCCACTAAAGTAAATGGAGAGATTCCTGTTGATTCCAGTGCTGTTGGATTCATTCTTCTGTATATCATCCAACAGCTTATTTCATCATCACTCTGCTTCATCATCTGATATTTTTACCCTTTTGTATGTGTAGATAAAGAGGTTCCTAAAGCCAATGTTTCACTTCAGTTGGTGCTATTAGGTGATTCTTGATTTCACCTTATCACATGTACTTGAAACTAGCATCTTAAGTGCAGTGGTGAGCAAGAAGGAAGAGGTAAAAAACCCATGGATCTCTGACAATGAAAGAAGGAGATATTTTAAACAGGGAAAAAAAGAGCTTTTGTTGTACACATGCAGTCAGCTTATTGATTGTGAACAGGGATGATTTGAGGATTGTTTTTTAAGCATCTTCCCTCTGTTTAGTTTGCTGTTCTAACCATTGTTTTCTTCATTAGCTTATTTTCATCTTGATAATTTGTTTTCTTTATTTTCTTTGCTATTACATTCTTGGTCACTAGAAAACTCTTTCCTTCCAAAAGTTATTTGCCCAATTTTTTTCCCATAACAACAACAATAATAGGAAAAAAATATTCTTTTTTATAGCAAGTTAAGGGCCAAAATCCATCCTTTGCTACTTACGTGCAATTACCCTTTCAGTGGGATTTGCACTCATGTAACTGAGGCTAAAACGCTGGCCTGTGCATCACAGGCCACCCCTCCACGTAACTACAACAAGTAACTGTAACAAAACATAGTAAGACTTCATTTACGTTTCAA
Source organism: Phoebastria nigripes (assembly GCA_035582835.1). Classification (NCBI taxonomy): domain Eukaryota; kingdom Metazoa; phylum Chordata; class Aves; order Procellariiformes; family Diomedeidae; genus Phoebastria; species Phoebastria nigripes. The sequence continues at coordinate 595,362 of JAYKAV010002883.1, read as the reverse complement.
AATTGAGGGAATAATTTGATTAATCATCTTCTAGTGTTTGCATACCTATCCCTTCTTCACGTCTTCTCATACTGTGGCTGACAGCTAATCTTTCATTGCATCATGTGCTTGAGACTTGGTCTAGTTAATACAGTAAGTGGAAAACCCACGTCAGTTGTGACTTCTTGGCTTTTCATTATATCACAGACTTTGCTGGGGGAAAAAAGTGCTGTAACACTACTGTGCATTCAACCAACTCCTGTGGGAAGGGGCCTGGTGCACTCACCCATTCCTAGTGCTGGTCACCGAGGAGTTATTGCACTCAGAAGGTCGGCAGGGCATTGCTGGCTCCTATGATGTGGAGGGCTTATGTGACCACTGGGACAGATAAGTTGTGTTGAGTGTGATTGACTGTGAGAATGCTTTTTTTAATTCCTAGCCTCTTGGCCCAAGCAATATACATGTCCAAGAGTGCTGAGGGTATCCAGAGAGAAAGGCAAGTCTTCATTAGTTGCCCATAACTTCATGTGACATTAATGGTGAGCAAAAATGTTCGATGGTAGCTCGTGAGAATCACAAAGAAACCCTTCAGTCTGATTATCCTAGCTATTACAGCATTGCTAAAAATTGGAAACCGATCAACAAAAAATAAATTATTAAAAGCTGGAGAGACCAATCTCTCAAAGAAAGAGAGCAAAACCCGCATATTAGGTAATACAATAATATTATTTTTCACGTCTCCAATTATTTCATACCTATGTATTTTCATTGTACATTAAGAGTGTTCAATCTAGATTCTGGGCTTAAATTTTCAAGGTGAAATCCCAGAAGACCTATTGGTTTTCACAGCCACCACCAACTTGAAAACCTAACAGCACATTGGTTTGTTTTTTGATTTATTAGGAAGCAGGCTTAACTGAACTTACTGGCTGGAATCTAAATAGGTCTTGCTGGATTTCTGCTTTGCACCTGCAGAAGCAGCTTTAGAGAGCTACTGCCCTCTGTAGATACTGTACACTATCAGTATAACCTTCTCAAGAAAAGAATTAGGAAGAAAAAGAATTGTTCATAAATGAAGAAAATTGCAGCAGCAATGTACTTTGCTGTAACCCTTCCCTGCTGAAATTAGAGGCAATGGTCTCAGTGAGGCTTATGGGACAGCTCGAAAAACCATTACTCTATGCAATGCCTTTCTTATTGTGCTGGGATATATTCCTAGAAATAATGTATAGATAAATACAAGTAATTTGTTGGGTTTTTTTCTTTAAAAATAATATTAAATTCATTGCTTAGAAATTGTTATAACTTTCTATTGGTTTATTTATTACAGCAACAAAAAAGACTGAACTGAGGAAGAGTGGAAAGATAATGACAATATTTCTTTCTTGCATAAGAAAAAGGTAAGATTTAGAGGACCGTAAAATTGCAAGTACTTATTTACAGCATAATAATAACTATGAGGTAATTTGTTAAATTCCCAAATACTGGCAGCTTTTTATCTAAATTTATTCAGACCTTCACAGTCTTGGCCGCCTGAAAGCCAGTGATTTAAAAATTCACAATCCTTTCTTATTAACTGAGACAATGAGTCCACTGCCAGGCACTGTATATGCCACTGTATTGACCTGTTCTGCATTAGAGAAGCAAAGGTTACATTTCATTTTGTAGCAGCATATCAGGGGTGTATGTATTTCAGGTTCCTTGATTTACACTATCTCCATTTTGGGCTTGTTGAAGGGAGGGTTCATTCTTTCTTTTTTTTTTCCTCCCACTCCATTCCCTGGAAGCTATAAATGCCCCAATTTTTCCTGGGATTTCTTTTTTTTTTTGGTCCCAGGTACCCAGCTGTGCATGAAATAATGCTTCCCCATATGTGTTCATTGTTCCCGTTGCTGGTGTCTGTGCAAGTCACCAGAGTTTTCCTAATAAGGTTGGGTTTGACCTTTCAGAAATTCTCAAATGAAGAATCTAACTGCATTCATTATCCTCAAAACAGATAGACTTCCTTGCCACTGCCCTTATAAAACAGCTGTAAGAAACAGTAAAGCATGCGTGTTCCAAAACCAAAGTCAAAGCCCAGAGTTGTTCAAAAGTACGTAAGCATTAGGCAGCCAGGCTTTGGCTTGGTCCTTCCAGAAGGGTGGTGCACCAGATGGAGAAAGATCCCGAAGAAAGGGAGCAGACAGACTGACAAAGAAAGAGACTTCACAACACAGGAAACTGAAGACTAGAGAGAGGCCTTTTCGACTGATGGGCTGGCTTACGCAGGAAAACCCTGTCTGGTGGTTTTAGTGCCCCCATGTCCGAGCCGAAGGTTTCATGATGTATGTGCTGACTGCTGGGGTGGTGGCCCCCAGTTCTGCTCCTTTCTTGTGACAGCACTGGCAGCGGTGTGACAACACAGGGAGCCAGATGACAGAGCTGAGCCATCTGAAAACTAACCTGCTTGCTGGTTTGCTGGTATGGCAGGATTAATACTTGGTCAGATCAGTTCTTTCACCTGGCTCCCCTCAACCCCAGGAGCGTGCGTGCTGGCACACGCTGGAGAGATGCACCACCAGCATGGGAGGGGAAGGTGATGTCTCTTCTGTCAGAAGCTTGTGACTAGTCAAGGCTAAGGGAATGTGAAACTACAGCTCATGTCAACAAAATATTTCCTGTGTTCATGAAAATAAACAAAACAGAGGTCTTTTTCTGTCAGTGAAGCTTTTTCCTGACTGGAGTCACCTATGAGATCTTGCACCTTAACAGTAGCTCAGGTCAGAAGAGGAGAAAGTAGATACAAACTGATCGGTTCTTGACAAAGGAAGAAGATGAGTGAGGAATTTAGATTAATATAGTAGATACCGGTAGTTACATTTCAGTTGCCTAAAGACAAAATGGACTCGTTTGTGCTAATTTATACATTATTCTAGTATTACCTCATTTTAGAAAAGAACAAATAAATGAATGAACAATTATGAAAGCCAAGACAAGTATCTCCAAAACTGAAAATTCTATTAAAATATTACAAATATTCTCAGAAAATATCCTGACAAGTTACAGAACTTACTGATGGACATCTAGCTATTTGAACCATCCATTAGAATCTGAGGCTGGAGATGTAAAAATTTTGTTAACCAAACAGTAAGACTATACTTAACTTGAAGATATACATTTCTGTTAAAATTGATAGAGCTTTCCCACAGGGAATACAAAAGGAAAGCACTTTCATTTGGTTTTGGCAGCTAAATAAAATATAGCTTATCATTTCTGTACAGTTATTTTACAATAGTAGAAATTATTCTTTTTTTTTTTTTCTCATATAGAAGAACATCTGCCATAAATTCTCTCGTCTGTATTAAGGCACTGAAAAAGCAGGTACACATTGATAGGTACTTTAATAATGAACAAAACACAAGGAAGTCAGGATCTTTAAAAATCAATGTATGCTCTCTAATGTTTCAATTATTTTAACTATGGCAGCCGGCTGACTTGTAAGCAAGGTAATTAGACATGGATAAACTTGGATCTGCAGGGTGATTCAGCAAAGTAAATAGGAATGAATAAGTTTAGTTTTGCGAATAAATTCTAAATCCAGTATGAACAGAGCTTGTGTTACAGCTAAAATGTGTGATTCCTAGCAGCTATAAGTATTAATGTGTTTTCCCCTTTTTGCAGGTTTTGCCTATAATAAATTCACTGAGCAAGACATACAGACTTCTGTCCAATGCTATGAAAATTAACCAAGGCACATTAACTGCAGGAAATCTTCAAAGGTACAAAAATAAAATGCTTATTCAGTAATTAATTAAACCAAACAAGCCATCAGCATGTGCTACATAGCCTAAGTATTATGTCAGGTCAATAATTAAGCTGTAGTAAATCTTCTGGAAGTTCTATCCTGCCAAACTTTAAAGGCTCAGGACTAACCCAAGGACCCTTAACATTTTAGTGAGCCAGTAAATGATTACACAAATAGCTTCTCAATCCAAAGTTTGCTACTATTAACTTTCTATTTTTTAAGACATCCAGAAATTGTATGTTTTGTGGTTGTTGAATAATATCCTGTGAACAAAATGTATGCCTTTCTTGAGCTTAGGAAAAGGAATATTTTATAGGATTGAGTTATGTCAAGAGAAAAGCACACTTCTCCTGCAGGGAAAGATATACATTAAGCAAAAAGTAATGGTTTGGAATTTTCGCTTGTTTATGTGAACATGACAATTATGAAAACTTGAAGCTAATCTCACTGTATGCAGCTGGTCATGGTAAAGAAAAGCACTATGCAAGCTGTCTTATGCGACTCTGCCAAAGCAATTCCAAAAGATCTGCACTAGTTATGTGCTTTCAAGGCCTGGCTGACTTTTAGGTGGAATTAGGAGGTCACAGCAAGTTGTGTGGTGACCTTGTGATGTGGGAATTATGACACTAGGCTGAGTATCAAATCATATGTCTCAACTTAACAAATAAAAATACAAAGCCACCTGACAGAGCACAGAGCAGGAAGCTTGAAATGCTCTCAGATTCATTTTTTCCCTGACCTATATTATATGCTGTCACCTCATTTACATAAAATATTTCTGGTTAAACAATTTGCAAATGCATGTGATTTAATAGCAGGTATATATGTGGCAGAGGTAAATTTGGATTTAAAATTAAGACATTACTAGCAGTGAAAGACAGCTGGTATACATCAAGTTTATTTCACGTGCGAGTCTTTGTATGGAATTTTGTTTGGAACCAGTTACTATTATTTGACATGTTAGCTCATAGTTTATTTTAATTCCAGAATATTTAAATTACCAGATCTTCAGATAACATTTCATAACAATTAGAATGAATATAAGATTATTCAATCTGCTTTATTTTCCCTCTAGATGTGTGGCTGTATATTGGTCCCATATAAAGCACATATTGTTTGCTTGCATGCAGCATATCAGGATATCCAGGCTGTCCTATACCATCGATCTAGTCATTATCTCCAGTTCCATCTTAATATTTTCCCTCAGCTTTATCTAAATTTTTCCTAGGTTTATCTATAGGTTTATCTATATTTTTCCTAGGTTGCTCTTAAAGAGGTTAACTAGAGTACGGCCAAGAAAATGCATGCCTTAGATTTCCACAGAAGTGGAAGTTATGAAATAACATGATTTAGATGAATGATCCTGCTTTTGTTGAAGAGAATTAATTGGATTATTATTTGCAGTACCTCCCAGTTCTATTCAATGAAATGACAAGTGATCATTTTGGTGACGTTCCCAGTCTACCAAAGGCAGGAAGCACAAATAATCTTATGAAGGACTTTATACTGGAAGATTTCCAAGCAATTTTTGCAGATCCAAAGGTTAATATTTTTTTAAAAAAAGCTTGGACATTGTTTATCTAACCTGAAACTTTAGAGGTTCACTCTTCATTGACTACATCATCTGCTGTTGTAGAGAGATTTCTCAAGAAAAATTTATAAACATACTTTTTCTCTACAGATTTAGGGTCATGGTATCTCATACAATGAAACTGTAACTGTGAAGTATGCATAAATGTAATTCATATTTGTCAGTATTAGGAATGCCTTCAGAATATTTATTATGAAATAAAGTGTTATCACTTGCACCATGGATAAAACAGTTGGAAAGTTCCAAGAAAAATGAAAAGGCGGCTTTTTGACCTGAAGCTTAAAAATCATGTCTCTTATGTATATAATCTATTAATGACACTCTCAGTGCAAAGACTTTCCTGGCACATTATCCGCTGACATTCCAAAAGCCAACTTCAGTTAATTAAGTCGAATACAACTTAACCCTTGGGGTCAGGATTTTTAGAAATGTAGTTTCATTACTGCACACACACGTATCCCAGTCCCAGTTCCAAACAGGTTTTTGGATCCCCGTTTATTTTTGGGAAGCGTAAGAGCTTGAAAAACCCATTTCACTTCATCTGAAATGAGCATGATCTTGAAACAAGATCTGGAGAGGCTTGCATTATGGCATTTCACTCCAGGTTACAGGGCTTAGGAGAGTGAATCTGCGTGAGGGATCTATAGGTCAAGAGTACTGGGCTGACCAGTAGTCTCTCCAAGCAAGAAACCTGGGTAGATCCCTCAGGCAGGAGGAATGGATCACGTCAGATGGGTCTCACAGAATAACTTGGAAAATCCCAACAGGCAGTAGAATGTTAGGAAAGGCTGGGAAGCTGAGGAACAGAGACATAACAGCAAGTGCAAGTAACATTTTTTTACAGTTCACTACATCACCCTTCATTTTACTGTATGCACAATGAGGGCACAGTCACTGTCTATCAGCAGAAGGTATTTCTGAGCATCCTGCTAGAAGGTGTACAGCAGAATTATGATCTTTTTGTACGGTTCCTTTTTCTGCTCTGTGATATTTCATTGTTATTAGTTGTCTACACAGGATGCAGCCAAGTCATGCTGAATCTGTAATCAGGCAGCCATTCTCTAGCCAGGATCTTGTCAAGCGTTTTCACCTCCTTGACTAGAGGCTTTTTCTTTCTCTCCTGCTAAAAGGTCACAAGGAAATACCTACCAAAAATAGGGAAGTCCCACGGGAAAAATCCTCTAACACAGAGGTACATCTCTGTGTTGCATACACATACACGTTCCAACACGCACCCACACAAAGATTATCTGCTAAGAAGCATGTGCTGAACTATTTGCTTCTGCATCCCTCCCAAGTGATCTCCGCCATCAGTGACCTTAGTTCTATCTCATTAGTATATTCCACTTTTGGAAACAAAACTGATTCATTCTCAACTCTTTTTTCCTCTCATGCTGTCAAGTTTCTCAGTTTGGAAAAGAAGATTACATAGAAGGGGATTATTAGCTGAAAGATAAGGGGTTTTCCCCCTAAATGCATTAGGGTAAATGGCTTTTAACTACAATAGATATAGCTGATAAAATGAGATATTCCAAGGAGACACAACTTTGCCCCTTCATTTCCTCTCTATTTTGTGACTTTCTTGCCCACAGCACATTTCTGATCTGACCTGGTAAACGAGTGCCCTTTCCATTTGGTTTTCTTTTCCATCACGCTTTCACACATAAACCTTTTCTATGTTTTTCTATATACACCATTGATTAAGATCCAGAGGGAGTTTTTTACAGCCTGTCAACACAGTAGAAAGTCTGCGATCTTGGAGTTTTCCCTTTAGAAGCTGTGAAAGTGAAGATTCTGGGATTCACTTTTAGTATATCCATAACCTACCACGTGTCACTTATATGAAGCAACAGGCACTTGTTTGCCTTTGTGGCTGCTCATCCCTATTAAATTAGTTCACACCAGTAGAGCTCCAAAGAGGAAGTATGAGGTTTTTCTCCTTCGTTTCCTCCTGCTACTTAGTGGAAGGGGTTCTCAGCTGCTGATTAGGTTGCTTCATTGGTTTTCTTACCGGCATGTTTCTCCGCACTGCATGCCTTAATGAGGAACAGGCGGTCAGCAGTTTGGTGAGCAGTATGCTGAGACTATGCTCAGGAAAAGAGAGACGGGCAAGAGAAAAATAGATCCAAAAAGCTTCCTTCCCAGCCTGCACCAAACTGAAGGCAGGAACTTTTGTATATGTGTACTCTTAAGATTTCAAGATCAAGCTTTCAAAATGCCAGTCTCTGGAAGTATTTATGAAGCTTTTCCCACATTCAGGTAGTGTTTTTTTCCTGTAAGAGCCAAGTCACTTCCTTTCTATCCAGTAGCAGTCGTATTACCATAGTGGAGAATTGGTGCTAGGCAAGGGCATCAAAATAAGAAACGTATAGTCTGATAAAAATACTTCTAATATTTCATGTAGAATGTTTTTAAAGTGGATTTTGTAAAAGAACTGTATGTGTCATTATTTCCTCTACCCCTTCCAAATATTTCCATTCAGATGGATGTTTAAGAAGAATGGAGATTTTTTTCAGCCACACAATTCTACTGCCAGTAACTTGATCCAGAAGTATCTCACTGTTTTTCTTGCAAAAATGCAAAATGTCTTTAGTAGGAAGTAGACCTATAGCATCATTAAGATTGTAATGATATAGTCAGGGAGTGGAAAAAAAAGAATACTAGAAAGAAAACTCTTTTCTGGGTTTATGTGTTAAGACTAGAATGACAAAAGAAAACAGCTAAAGCAAAACCATACAAACAGAACTGCCTAATGTGACAGCAGTGGAGAGATACAGTAATATTAAAACTGTAAATGCTTTTTGAGTGAAGTATATGGATAAGATTAACATTTCTTCACAGAGGACTTCTTTGGTCATCTAGAAAAAAATTACATATCTGCAACTGCTTAAATCTACTTGCAGTGAGAAAAGTACTCGGACATGTGTTTATATATGTATATGTGCTATTGACATAGCAATGAAGCAGCTGACTGACTCAGGGCCAAGAAACACTAATGGGAAAACTTTCCAGCATTTGTTGTTGCCTTGCAGATTTACAGATCTAAGACAACATTTCTTTGCTCATTGTTGCCTGAAGTTGTAATCATTTTCCCTACCACCTCCTCAATCTATTCCCAGAAGGAAGAAGAAAATGACCCATTATCTGTGTCACATGAAGGCCTGGTAGGTTTTGGTCTTGACAAGCAACCAGACTATGTACTAGTGAAGTGCAGGCTCTCACTTAAAGAAATGTTGAGAGTGAGGATATTACTTCTGGGGAAGAATTCAACCGTGTTTTACACTTCATTCCTCACGTGGAAGAAAAATGCATGGGTTTCCAGCCAGTTTTGCAGTTCTTAATATATAGGAGTGTGTACAGACGAGGTGTACATGAGAGATTCTCTAAGTGAGTAATCACCCCCTTCTCAGCTCCTTTGGTGCTACACTGCAGTGAGAAAGCTGGTGCACTAGTTAGTTGGTTAACCTGGTATTTAGAGTAATTTAGTCTCACCTCCTCGCTCCAGTCAAGACCTACTGTACAACAGAGCTACAGTCAGTGCCACAGGGAAAACATTGCTTCACCATCTCACAGGAGAGCTGCGGAAATAGATACATTTAAGATTACAGAGTGCTTGGATAATGCAGTAATGGGATGCTCGTGAATGCCATAGAGAAATCCCAGGCTTCACGGCTCAGCAGCTGTGTATTGCACAGTGGGCATGTTTATCTGTAGGAACTGATCCTGGAAGCTGCAGGCTACGCCGGTTCCCACTGAAGGCATTCTCAGACCCCTCGGTGATCAGGTCCAGAACTTCTATGGGATTTTGAAATCCTGTGAGATGTAAATTAAGATGACTAAGGTAATAAAATATAACCACTGATTAACAAAGCAGGTCTTTATAGCCATTAATTCTATATTTATAGATAGCTGGAGACATGACTGAGTGACGATGTTCAACCATGCAACTAATTGAAAGCAAATAAAGATATGATGACACAGAAATAGTAACTGAAATGAAAACATTCTTCACCAGCACTTTTAGATTCTTATACACACATTAACTTTTTCTTTTAGGTAGGAGGCCTTCCCCACAACTTTTCATAGTTTAAATAGTACCAAATTAAACCACCATTTACACTGTATGTTCCTGAATATTTAAAACTACACATAACTATTGAAATCATCCAGAATACCATAAGACAATAAAAGAATGCAGTTTTTCTATGGAAACTTGGACTTTGAATTTAGGTTGTGATTTAGATAAATTTGTAAATATCTCAACTAGTGGCCATGATGCCATGGAAGTGGTGAACTGTGTTTGCAAGCCTACATTATGCTTAATATTCTAGAAGGATTATATTTTGTGATGCTCAGAACAAACATAGTGGATGGCCTTTACACCTCAAGGTACTCAGCTGGATCATGATGAATTTTTAACCTAATGAAAGAAAAGAAGTATTTTGAGAATATTTTGGGGTGGTGGTGGTGATTTTTATCTTTTTCCCATGATTTCCCTTCTAGTTGCTACCAGGTGTTGTTGTACCACCTTCTGAATGCATGGTCTGATTCTCGAGTGCACCAAAATTTTCTGCTGGGTCTCTGCTGAGAGACTTTTCTCCCAGTCTGAATATTGTATCACATACACGGCATGGGCTGGGATAAAAATAAAGAGAGGTGATACAGAGGTGAAGGTGAAGCATGATGCTGAAATACAACAGCAACAAAGATCTAACTATTAACTCAAAGGATAGTAACTGGAATAGACGGCACAGGGATGCTTATAGGTTTTTGCTGGGAAAAAAGGTGATGAGAGCAAGTTGCATGGATCTGTCTCATTCCAGGAACATTTCAAAGGTAGAGCTGTTCTATTCAGGCTTTCAGACTTCTGAAAAATTTGTGGTGATTTTTATTAATGTGCAGCTCTGTTGTAAGACCAGTATCATGAGGTTCCCATATCTTCTGTGATTCATGATGGTTATAGTGAATGTATTAAAGTTATACAGCTTCAGCTGTCTAGCAAGCAGTTTTACAGACATAACTTCTATCTTATAAATCACTAGTACTAAAGGTATATAGGCTACATTAGACATATTCCTTTAGCAAAGACTTGCTGGCTACAAATTTTAGATGCCGTATATAGAGTTATTAATTAGATTATCACCATTGTAACATCTGAACAAGCCATTTACCTCTGGAGGACTTGCCCCACTGTATCTGACAGGAATGTAATTAACTATTGAGTTAATGCACAAGGTGACATAAAAACCTGTTTATTCTTTTAACATTATTGGCCAGAAAGAGATAACAGGTTAAAAAAAGACTAAATTTTTCTTCTTTTTTTGCTGTTGGATTAGTTCTGGAGTTTGTTATTCACTAAGCAAATATTGCTGAATAAGAAGGTGTCACTTTGCAAGCTGAATTTTCAGGGCAGGACAACAGTTTATGTGCGTTCTTGATCAGTACACTGAATAGAAACAAAATACTTCCATAGATCAGTGTTTTAAAATACAAACTTGAAGTGTGTGCACCTTCTATCTAAATAACAATAGAAGAGATTTCTGGCTTTTATGTTTCACTGACTTTTTTTTTCTTTTTGCAGACATGTCTTTTCTATAAGTATAAATAAAGAAATACATTTGGAAGTAGCACTGTTACTTCACTATATGAAGAAAATAAGAGGGATCATTTCACCCATCATTGAAATGCAGCCTTTTCAGGGATGTGGAATTTTATTGGTGCTAGCAAACTAAACAAGAGTTTAGTGAGGAGTCGAATAATATGTGCTGTTAAAACTGCAGAGAAAAAGTAAGCAGGATAGAATGCAGCTACTAAATTAAAATATTTTGTATATGTCTTAGAGATGTTTATTTTAAATAGTGGGTATTTTCTTTAGCTGTGTGAACTCAAATGCTGTTTCTATAAAGGGAGATGTTTGACCTGCTTCAAGCTATAAAAGAAGATTTGTGATTCTCCTAAGTCCACATGCCCTAGATTAATGTTAGTGTCAAACTGATTCTACGTTAAGCTCATTTAATGTACCTCTGGGCTATAAGATGTTACTTTGCCAGCAGCAAAGGTCACATGTTTTCAGGTATTGACAGTGCAAGTAATGACAAGTTGTTTCTGTGTTTGAGTGGATCAGGGTCTTTTTAGCATTCATTCAATGAATTTGGCAAACTGTAGCCTCTGCCCAAGAGGGCTCTGTGCCTTTGAGCATACAGCAGAGGGAATTATTAAACCTCCAACTCTGAAATCTATAGCTTCATTTAGTTCAGACCTCCCAAAGGAATTTTTATCCCTTTAGCTAAATAGCAAACAATTTTGAAGCTGACTTCACCTACGTAGCAAATTTCTTCTAGATCTTATAAAGAAACGGAAGGAATCATTTATATATTTATTGTTTTTTTAAGCACGTTTTTTGTTTGAAAATATTTAGGTACGGTAGGTCAAACTAGCCTTTCAACTGCAGTTATAAAAAAAAATGGTCTCTGTGAAACTTTGCAAGCATTAGTCCTAAGGAAGGAAGACTGATCAAATAGCTGAAACTCAGGAGCAGAGCTAAAGTTCCTGGCTCCTTCCCGGGTTGTTGAGTGACATAAGCAAGTCGTGTGACAATACCAAGATTTACACAATGTTGTGAGTCATCTTGAACAGGTAATCAGAAAACGCATTAAGCGGCTCGGATGGGAGCCTGACATTTCCCAAACATTCACAGACTACAGATGGCTTCTCCTGTACATTTTAGTGGCAAAAAATGCTCAAAAAAAAGTTTCGTTGTCTAAGGCAAAAGGCAACAAAGGGAGTTAATGTTATGATGCTCTGGGAATAGAATTTGCTAAGTATTATCAGACACCTACAATCTGTGTGGTAGATTTTTTTTCTCCTAGACTGGGATCTGAGCAAGGGGAAATGGAAACAGGTTATAGGGGATGGCAAAGGGATGGGTACCCTAGATATCTGTCTCGCACAAATGCAGAAACCTAGGTCAGGGCTACAGTCAGGCTTCTCTGGGAAGCACATACTTGGAACTTGAAATCATGTCCTCAGTCTCAGTGCTTGCTCCTAGACTGTTTATTCATTATCCCAAAATTGTCACTTGATAAAGAGCAGAAAGGTCTCAAGAATGCCAACACTCCATCCCCACATCAAGTGATCTAACCTGCAGAACCAAGCCCCCCTCCTCCTTCTCCCCAGCATACGGATCTTGCCTGGAGCAGTTTTCCCAGGAGAGGTAGACTGAATCTTTTGCCACCATTGCCTGGTGACTGAGGAACTCTCCTGGGACTGGAGCTGGAGCTCCAGACGTCATCAGGAGGAGGAGGGCTTGAATCTCAGACTTCCAGTTTCCTGGTGGATCCCCAACATCCCATGAATTTTCCATGGCCAATGTGTGCCTCACAAATTGGGGTCTTTTGGAGACTTATGCCTGTTTTGCATCTCCCAAACAGCTTTAGCTAAAAGGCAGGATCTTAGGCAATTAGTACAACAAAGACAGGGTGACAACTGAGCAGACCCAGAAGCCTAGCATTAGGTTTCCAAGGAACTTTAGGTATCTTAAGCTGTGCAGCACGATAGGTATGGATTATTTTAATTGCGCTTCTGAAGTTAAGCTCCTAAGTTTCTCTGAAAGGGCACTGATGTGATTTGTTGCATGCTTGCTGAAAAGCACATTGGTTCATGCTATAGTGACCCAAGTATTTTTAGAGATCGTTCATTTGTTCGCATATGTGTCACAGTTCCCAGAGGTGTCTATGCAGGGGTTTAACTGAACCTGATTAGCTTAATCAGCACAAACTTGTGCATGGACATGCCTTTCTCACATTTGTGCCACTTGTTTCACTGACTCCCTTCTCCCTTTCCTCTCGTCACATTTTTCCTTATCAAAGTTCCCTAACTTTAAACACTTCCCCAAGCCTTTTGCTTTTTATTCTCTTCCCAGTTGCCTTTTTATCTTTGTAGAAAGCTGTGGAAGATGTAAAAATGGCAGATGGAAGATGAGACTTAAGTATGATCTGAAAATGCAATATAGTTTGCCCCCAAGCTCTTCACAGCAAAATTCGGGATCTGGACAGCTTCTTTAGCTTGCTTAGCACAGCTGACCAGAGGAAGCAGAACAGGGCACTGTTGAGTATGGTGGTATATTAGGCTTCAGGAGACAGTAAAAAAGCATTAGAGGGCAAAATTGTGCCAGACTTTCCCTCACAGTAGCACTGGGTACTCAGGTACAGCTTCTCTAAAGCATAAGGAAAAGCAGTAGGTGAGTATTTTTAGTGTTGCAAATGAAGTCTTATGTCAGTGTCCAAAGGCAACAGTATTATATTGGCTTATATTGTTAAAATTCAGGATTACAATTGATGCTTCTGAACACAAGTCTATTTTTTTCCTCCAAACTGCAGATTATAGAACAGTAATATGCTTTCTCTACCCTTATGAGGAAATAAGTGTACTGAGTTTTAAATGTGTGTATAAGAAAGGAAAATAATGCATATATATGTGTGTGTGTGCCTGTAGGTAGATATAGATAAAGATGTAGATATAATCTCTAGCCTTGTTTTGTTGTGGTGATCATTGACTCCCCAGACACAAACTGGGAAATCAAGAAAATTTAAGATACCCTCCCCAGTGTGACACTCTCATCCTCTTCCTCTTTCTCTGTACTTTTTGTAGTTGTAATAGTTGTACCTTTAAGTACAACTCGAAGGAGCATCTCCAGGGAGATTTTAGTCCATGTATGTATAGTAGGTTGATTATATCCTAAAACTCTTTCAAATTTGTGCTTTTCAATGTATTTTCAGTAAAAGGCGTTAGGCAATAGCTCAGAAATTACAACAATTACCTGATCTACTGGGTGGGATTCAGAGACCTAGATGTAGGTGTTAGTGTGTGAATATCTGGTCTCCCATTATAGGCAATACCATTTGAGTAGATACAGACAGTGGGGCTTGGAGAGCTGCACCTGGACAGCCAAATAGTTTCCAGGTTCCCCTAACTGTACAGACTAGATTCCCCTCTGACTGTCGTGGGAGCTTAGACACCTACCTCATGTAGTGACACCGACATTTTGAGAATTAAATCTAGGTGTCTACAACGTGGAGGTGAATCCCACCCAGTGTAATTATTTAAGTAGATGCAGATGTCTGTGTGAAGCAAAGACGGTGATTGGATTAAAACTGCTGTGATTTTAACATGAATAAATTCCAACCTATTCTGTTATGTGGCCCGCAGGGGTAATTAAAATCCAGTGTATGGCTAACTTAATTTTATGTGCATTTACCTATCACAAAAGGGATATATATGTCTGTATTAATGACGCAAGTAACTAACTCTAGAGTATCTTTCTCATGATTAAGGTATTCAGGGTGCTCAGTAAGCATTTAGTAATGCTAACTCCCGTTAAGCATTACATAAGTCAATTACACTTACTCATTTCCAATGAAAATATTAAAACCAGAAGTTAGAGAGCTAGTCCTGTAGAGTCCAAACAATTCCAAATAATGATTAGTACCATAAAGTAAGAGCACTCATCACCTTTACAAGTTGTTTAGCACTAAGCAGGGTGGAGTCCTCAGAGGCACTTTCATACCTCGGGAGAGGCTCAGCCTAAGACCTAAGAAGCACTGACAAGTCATCAAAATAGACCTGAAGTGATTCATAGATTTTTGTGCTTGATCCTGTGCATGAAGGTGAATCTGACTATAAGTAATAAAATTCCTTCCTTTAAATAATAAGATTCAGTCTTGTTTTTCTGTGCAAAACAAGTTGCTGACAGCCTAGAAATAGAGAAGGGTTTGAATTTCTTTTAGACTCAGAGCTTTTAAATTCTTCTGTCTCAGCACTGCCTCACTAGATATGTTGGTCGTGCACCCATTCAGAAGCAGGATATAGTCAGCACTTGATTATCCATGTGTTGCAGATTATTCATGCCACAGATATTAGCTGAAGCTCAGAGCCACATGAATGTGGCTACACTGCTTCCAGGAGCATCTCAACTCCATAATCAGTACAGCTGCTTTTGCATTACACAGAGCTGGAGTTAATAAGCCCACATGAATCTTTTCTGGCTCCATGGTAAGCCAGTTCCCTGGGAAACACAGAGGCTCTTGATCGTGTCAACCTGTATCCAGCTGGGCTTTATTAATTTGGGCTCAATGCTGCTCTGCCAAGCCCATAGTGGAGCTGGCATTGATGGCAACCCTGAGGCTGGCAGGTGACAAAGGGTGGGAAGAGTGAAGCAGTTGCTTCTGCACCATGATCCATTTTTCTAGAAAAGGAGTTTGTGGTTTATTAGCAGAGGCACAGTGCCACAAGATTTCAGACAGTTTGTTCAGTTTTTTTTTCATTTTAACTAACGTGTCTTTCTGAAATGCCAGGAGGAGTTGCAGGGACCTGTGTTCAGCCAGAGTGGTCCATGTGTTCCACAACCCACTCTGGATATCTGTAGATTGAGGGGTTTTTAGTGCTTAGGTTTAGTAGGATAGATGTTTTTAAGCTGTAAATAAGAGATTGATTTTAAGGATGCATATTCATCTCTAAACTATACTTCACATCAGGACACTCTAATGCATCAATCCTAGACTGACACTGGCACTATGACCTGGGCAGCTCTTGAAAGCCTGTGGCATGAAATAGAGCTCCAGCACTGATTCTTTCAGTTTCTCCGAACTTTTAACATTCATAGACACTTACTTTCTTCATATGACAGTGAGACACATATGTTCTAGAGTAATTTTGAAAGCCTAGCCTCAGATTTATTAAAATCTTAGTGGTTTATGATGGCTGTGAAAGTTGCTGCAGTTGAAGCATGCTGTTTCTATACCTGATGGAGGCACTTCCAAATGCAGTTGTTCTTAGCTGCCCTTGATTTTGCCTTCCTAAAAGCAGAGAATTGTGGACAATAAAGTTTTGGGATATTCCCCCAGCTTCTTTATGATTGTATATTCATTTCTTTATTTTTACTTTTCTTTTCAGAAGTCCTATTTCAAGTAGTGGATGTTCTGAAACTATAATGTTAGCTTGTGTATAAATGAAATCCAGAAACCTCAAACATGCTGTTAGACAATGGAAAACTAAGATCCATGGACAAGACTGAAACATAATTAGAGAACACATAACAAGAAAAACATCTTAATTGTGCTGAAGTAAAAGTTTCTATGGGCTGCAAATATTTTTAATTTCTATAGCAACTTATCATCAAGATGATTTTCATTTCTAAAAAATATTAATTAATTAAGCCTCACAATTTGAAAGGTAAATAAGAGTTATATTGGGATGGTTCTATTTAACATTAAAACACAATCTGATCCATTTGTCATTGATGTTTGACAGCATATACCCCTGTTGACCCAGATGGTAACAATCACATACAGCAAGTATTTCTAGATTGTAACTGTAGACAAGATTCTGACCAAAACTTCCTAGACATTTAATGTAAACAGTGGCAAAATTAAGACACTGCCTAAACTGAGAAAGACACTAGTGTCAGTATTGTCTGTTAAATGCATTGGGAACTCCCATAAATACAGGTAGTTCCAACCATGTCTTGGTATTTGCCTGGGCAAGTCCCTTAATCTTTTCTTATCAAAACAAGGACCAAAGACACGCCATGTGGAACAGATTCTGAAAGCTCTGTGGAGCCAAAAAAATCCATTGCCTGTGACCCCAGAGAAAACTTCATCAAGGGCATTTGTTAAGACTTCAGTGTGCTTGTATTTCTTCAAGCCTTTCTGCTAGAAGTGTTGAATTATTTGAACTATGTCAATAATTGCCCGAGTTTGTCTACATGAGCTAAGTCATTTAAGAAATTACTTATGAAAGTAGTGAATTTGATGAGAGTATAAGTTAAGCTAATTAATCATCAGTTAGTCACTGCCTTGTATCTAGACAAGCAGCAGTCTTGCAATATGCAGTGCCTGGGGGCAATAAGTATAAATACTGTATCTCACATGAAGCTTTGGGGGCATTTCTTTTTTATCTCACTGTGATTGTGCTAGCCTATAGACACACTATAAATTCATTAAAATGCAAAACCCAATGTATTTTCTACAACCTCTACCCTTCCAGTGGTGTAATCCAGATACTGTATTCTTCAACTGAATTTCCTCAGCCTGTTGGAAACAGAAAGCCCAGACTGCAGAAGTCCCTGTGCCACAAGCACACTGCCTATTCTCTGTTTCATAAACTTGCATTTTTCCCTAAAGCTTCAGAAACTTTAAGTGTATCCAGCAGGTAAACTAATCTATCTTCAAGGTGTCCCCATTGCAGAACTGTAATTCAGGAAAAGAGATGATCTGATGGGTACAATGCTCAGAACCATTTCTCTGTAGATGAAAATCAGTGCTTATCACACCACCCAGAAACAGTTAACCAGAGCAGCTTTTGTTAGTGCACCATTTCTGTCCTGTAACTCTCCTAGAGTCGAATGTTCTCCAGCAGCTTGACAACCTTAGAGTGTTTCTAACAACTCATAACCACACATGCTATAGTACTATAGCTGAGTGTTGATAGGACAAAGGTTTTGATATCAATAGTGGGGTTTTATGCAAGACGAATGGTGTCACTGTTTTTATAACAGAAAGCTTAAAAAAAGCCTCTGTGGTCTCTGCTGTTATTTTCACCTAGGATCTAATTTAAGGGCAGTTCAGCGTACATGGCTTTCACATGGCAGACCTGTGACATGTCTTTTGTCTGCTACCAACGCTACCCAGGGAGCTCTTTTCAGCTCACCTGAGTGGACCTTCAGTGCACCTGAGTGAAACTCTTTCAGCTGCTTCTGTGGCTGCTTTCAGCTGTGCTTGTCAAATCTAACTGAATTGTAGCAAAATTAACAGGGCTAAAAACAGAGCAGTAACTAGGAATTCAGAAGCTGATGATATCAGTGTGGCCAAATGTACTGATCATAAAACAAAACAGTAAAATTTCACTGCTCGAATGGCAGCTAGTTTGCTATACTATACCAGTTCCTGTATTTTACATGCTCAGTTGAAGACCGAAGAAATGTCTCTTTTTCAGGGGATGATTCAGTTCATTCGTACCATAGCCCTAGGCAAAATTCCTCAGTGCACTGTATTTTGCTGTGAGAATATTCATGTTCTGAAGTCAAGCTCAAATGTTCAGTCACTTCAGCTATTTGAACTAACCAATTGTTTAACATTTCAAGTCACTTTTTAACAAAGTCCATTTCTATACAAAAATGCTCCTAGTTAATTCTTGAGTTTACTTTTCTAGGCCAACCACACTGAACTCTTGAACACCCAAGCAGTAGGTGCAGTAATATGAAAGTACAGTAAAAACACATTACTATATTTACCTTAAGCAAATTAACTGTATAGGAGGCCCTGCATTAGCAGGGTGTCCAAGGAACTTAAGGCAATTACATGATGCAAAGCTGTAGTAGCAACACCAGCGTTCCCAACCTTGCCAGCACACAGTAAGAAGACAGCAGGTCYTTCTGTTGTCTGGGAGAAGAAACAACTCTTCTGCCTGTCTCCCTCGTCTCTTCTTCTGCTCTATCAAAATGAGTACAAGAACAGGTTCCTCACCAAAACCGTTACATGATGTAGTGCATGGTGAGGGAAGCCTGTCATGCAGGAGGGACATACCAGCTCGTGTGTTGGTAAGGAGGGCTGCAGAGCTGGGAAGGGCTGAAATTTCAGCTTCGTATGGTTCTGTGGCTTCTTAGATGGGTCCCCACCCTTACAGACGTGAGATTAATTTATTGTAAAGAAGAGAAACATAGAATTACAAACTTGTAATTCTATCAAAATGAAAACCATGCTTCAGAAACGTATAGCTGGCTTGGCTCAGTACATAGGAGTGTTCCCTCCTACTCTCTATCTCTAAAGGAGGCACTGGGGAGCATGGATTAAATTATTAAATCAAATCAACTAACTAATTACATTAAAGCAGTAAGTTGGATAAAATTCGGTTTTGCTTTACAATATTGTGAAGGCAAATTCCCTGCACAGCTTCACACATAAAGTAGGAAAGACTCTTATTTAATGGGACTTGGCCACAGGAGTTGTGCAAAGGATCAGAGCCAGAAATAGCAGTCAGAAAGAAATGATACTTCAGACAAAGTGGAGCAGTATTCCCTGACAGTTCTGCCAAATTTGTTAATTTATTTTAATGATTTTTTAAAGCACTGAATGATACTTTGTTTTAGTGGAGGTAAACTGCCCAAGCTAGCAGGCTATATGACACTGAAGTCATGTTTTGATTAGCATCAAGATTCCTACATGCCTAAATCAATTCATTGTGCAAAGGTACAAGAGTCAAAAAAAGTAATACTCAGAATTAATGATCTTTGGTCATCTATACTCCAGCGAGGCTGGAAAAACAGATGAGTGTGGTGCCCTTCCTATTGCGTGTCATCAGAACTGTCTTCTTCACCCCTGAAGAAAACACATTTTTTAGCATTGGCAACTCTCTCTGCTTTATCAGACATCTTATTTTTGGCATCACATGATTCTAGGAAAACTTATCTCTCATTTGGAAGAAAAAAGAAATGTTCTTTAGGACTTAGGATTGCCAAAAAGACTTTCAAAATGCACAACCATAAAGGCTACGAAGCCAAAAGATAAGTAACATGAACACAGCAGTTACTATTTTTTAAAATACCATTATTTTGAAACCAGTTTCTTGATTTATCTTGGGGGTTTGACTCATATCTATTTTATTTAATGCTTGCTGTTGGCAGGAGTAGTCTCTCTTCATTTTTCAGTGGTTCTCCTGATTTCTGCTGTTCAGTAACTTGAACATCTCTGTCATTTTCATCTGCACGGATCCTTCGTTCTTTAATGCTACTGCTACTATTGAAGTAAGTGAGAGTGTTGCCAATAACTTCAGGATGGAGCTTAACAAAAATATCTTTTGGGAAATCTAAGCAGTCCTTCACACTGTTTCAGACTAGACCTATTGTGTAGCATGGTTAAATCACTGTTATTCTTTTATTCCCTCTGTATGAATATAACAGCAGTATAAAAATCTTTTTGATGTCTAGGATAGTGTATGGCATCACAGAAAAACTAAGGAGGTCTTCTAAGCTGATTAAATAAAACCAACAAGAGTCACAGGAGGGAAGGGAGGAGGGAAAACACTTGCTCGCCTGATCTGAGATGTTTGCAAAAGCTGCAGCAATTCTCCGTCAGTTAAGGATTGAAGTTTCCCTGGTGGACTGATGACCTTTGATGTGATAATTGCTGGTTTTCCTGAAACTCCGAAAGAGAGCATGTATAGTAGGGTTAGAAGAAAAAGGGATAAATATTAATGAAGCATTGGATTTTCATTCAAGAACAGCAGGAGCCAAGCAGTTAAACGCTCCTTTTCATCCCATGAAGCAGGATAGAAACTAAGATCCCTATAATATTTGCCACATAACTTACATACCTTAATCTCTCAGCAGTTTTAGAGAGTGTTGTGGATCCCTATGGTTAAGAGCTTATTCTGCTGTAGAAAAGAGTATTCATCCTGCTAGGTTTTTCTTCTTTTGAAACTGTCATATAAAATTTCATTTAAAATGTTATTTTAAGTATTATTAAGTTTTTACCTCCAATGTAACACATACATATGTGTAAGGGTATTAATTTTCCATTATGGTGGCCTTAGAAGTTTTATTCTTCAGGTCAGGCTGGGTAAGGTACCCCAGGACAGGAAAAAGGTGAAAGTATTATCCTTCTTTTGTTGTGATCCACGTGAAAGTGACTACCCTTCACAAGAATCCAGGTGGATCCTAAGTTACTACTTTTCAGGATCCTTTTGCACACAGTTCACCACCATCTGCTTGATCATAGAAAATAACAGGTAAATGTGCTATAGTTGTCATGTAGTTCGCTTGCTCTCTTACAAGCTGGGTGAAAAGAAAAATGTTTGCAGAGCAAAACAGGGACAACATAGCCCATTGCATACCATGAAGACTTTTTCTTTTTTTTTTTTTGTAACAGAGAGGCAAGTGTCTTATTTACCTGGTGAAGTTACTTTCTTCTGGAGTTAGTTGTTGCTTTAGTTAGTAGGTGAAAAGATACTTAGAGTTTGCCAAAAGGCTTACCATCTCCAGTCATATGTTAATTTACATGTCTGTCATGGCTTGGAAAAGATTAAGTATTAGCCTTTCTTCTAGCATGTCAGCCATATTGTGCTGTTATCTTGAAGTATTTTAAAACCAAATAAAATTGAGATTTTCAGACTGATTAGCTGGTGTGACTGCAAAGGCATTTTTGTATTCAAGAAATGTCTTTGTTACAGCAGCCATCATATCTGACCTGCTCCCTAGGTCAATAAAGATGAAGGGCTCTTGGTCTGTTGCAGAAGGACCTCATTGTGGCCCACAACTGGGCCTGCTTTCATATGCATACACTTACTGCCAACCTAGCAACATACATGTTCTCTTCAATGATTAATATAGCATCAAATGAGACATACTGTTTCTCTGGAAAACATCCTTGTAAAGCTGACTGAAATGGGAGGTTAAATATCAAAGGGCTAACACAAAGAAAGGGAATGATCAAACAACTAGACTATTTTGTGATTTACATGGGTTATTTTGCTGATGATTAAGTAAAGAAAAACCTGCTGAGATGAGGAGTAAGCAATTACACATTGAGGAAACTCTCATACTTATTGCCTTATTAGTAGTATTCATAGACTGAGAGACCCTCCACAGGGTGATCACTTGCTAATTCCTTATAGCCAACAGCTTTGATGTGATTACATTATGTGATTTTCTTGGAGAAAGGGAAAAGGCAGGAAATATTCACTCAATGCATAACCACTAAGCGTCAGAGAAAAATTGTGGAATTCAGGAAACATTTATAAATAAAGGAGGCTGCATGCTTATTAATAGTTGTATCCTGTCTTCAACTGTCAACATCCTTTCCTAGAAGGGCAGTTAATAAGAATAATATGTTAATCATAACCACTGGTTATTGCAAGATACAGAATAATTCCCAAAAGTGATAGGGAGATACTTCATTGTCAGCACAGCTGACAACAGCAGTAATAGTTGGCTGTGGAAGTAGAGAAAACTAAAAAAGTTTCCTTTTACTGAATGTTACTTGTATAGAAAAGACTTGGGAAAATGACACTTAACAATCCTTCCTCACTAGAATAGTAATTCCTGGTTCCTCCAATCTTGGCTTCCCCATCTACAGTATGGGTTCCTTTCTGCTAAGGAACCTTGCCTCTATGCTGACAGTCATTTTAGGCTCCTTTTCTGCTGCTTTATGCTTGAGCATATATTAGGTTCAGATGCCTGTTGATATTGTGAGATTCAAAAACAATTCTAGTAATGGTGGAGAGAAGAGAACATGTTACCTGTGTCTGGCCTGTGCCAGTAATGAACCAAAACATTAACAGATGGTGACTACTGTTAAATCATTCAAATGCCAGCAAGTGCTGTTTCTTGAGGCAGAAGCACGTTGTGAGGACTTTTTTTCTGTGAGAGTCTGTAGTCTAGGGACCTGTGAACAAAGTATCAGGATAACAACAATAGCCTGACCATGTGATCAGCAAGTTCATCTGCTGGCATAACTGTGCTAACTTACAGTTTTTCAGGATGTGCTGCACTTGCCCAGTTAATAGATGATGCATCTGCCACAATAGTCCACAACACAGCAGCAAGCAATATGTCATATTTTAGTACCCGCTGGTATTGTTATTACCCAAGTCTGAATGTCCTGCAGATTATGCAATTTAAATGCCCTCTGTCTTCAAAGAGAGAAAAGGCATGGTGTTGAGGAATATTTAAATGTAGAATGTCTGACGGTTGCATATTTATATATGGCAAAGCACCATAACACAGATGAATACTGTGTCATGAACCAATCTGAAAATTTTGTATTAGTAAATAAATAAATATCAGTAAATCTTTCCAGTTCCCTTACTTAGCTCCTAAGGTAACATGCACCATACATTACTAAAGAAATACAGTATGTCTTATATTCCTACAGTATAGAGCAGTAAGTGAAACCATGGTTTTACTTTGAACATTGACCTAAATATGGCACTGTTGGCTTATCATTTCCCTTAATAATATCTGAATAGTGCATGATCAGTTTACAATAAAGAGATGAATTCGTGTAAGACAGTCATAGCTCAAATGCAAGGTTGATGAATGGAAACAAGTCAGGAATACATCTTTGAGGAGGCTTACCTGGATGATCATTAAGGATCCAAGCTCATGGTCCAGCCTAGCTTGACATGTCATCATCCATAATAAATTGCAGAATGGTGTTAGTTTTGGAAAGTCCTTCTGGCATAACATACTCAGTAGCAATATCATCGGGTTTTGAGGGAGGCCTTGTACTTAAGACTGTTGTCATTTAATATCATAGGGATGTATGATCTGCACTGTGTCTTCCACTAAAGTTAGAGCTGGCCAGAGGATGACAGTTCAGCTTTCAAGGATTCAGATTTTTTCATTTCACACTGCAATGAAAATAAAACCCTTCCAGTGTTTTTTGTTTTTCTTTCCACAACATGAAATTGTATTGAAATTTATTTTCAGATTGAAAAGTTAAGGTTTTCCATCTGAGCCTCAAGTCTGAGAGTAAGTAGAAAGCTTAGGCTAGACTCAGAGTAGTCGAGCTGATCCTTCTCTGTTTTAGTTTCAATATTATTTTGTTGATACCAGTGATATTCAATTAGCTAATGGTTTGCACAGTGACTCAAGGAACTTAGATGAAAGATGTTATGTAAGAAAACATGCAAAAATACTGAAAATGTTATATCCAACATACAGTTTACAAACAGAGAATGACACATTAAAAATTTGTCCAAAAGTCCTATTCAATGGGATATTTCCATAACATATGGCATAAGGAGTAGTTTTTCAGCTATAAGCCTTAGGCAGGTATTAGATGCTAACTTGTGACATTCATCACACTGTCTAGGAGATGCATATGATTCACACTAGTCAATCAGCTGCCTTGGTTTTAAGCAATTTCACGCTAAAAAGAAAATGTATTAGCAAAAGCTCTTTGCTATTTGGTTATGGTTATTTGCTTCCTAAAATTTCCTTCCCACTGTGTCCTCACCTGTAAGCTAAAACCTGTATCATTTGACTGTTAACAGTTGATATATGTTTTGTATAGACTGCTGAACTGACTCACTTAAACCACAGAAGATAGGATAATTTATAATAAATAGACTGCTTCTTATCACACTAGTAAAGGTGATGATTTGTGACATGCTCCTTTCTACTGTATCGCAATTTTTGTTTGTTCTTTGTTGTTTATACCCTTCCCCATCGAATAGCCGATTCTGTGGATTTATCCGTAACTATTTCCTGGCGAAACGTACTTGTCCATTGCAACTTTTAGGGTAACTTTTCTGCAGTTATAGACAATGGGTTTTGATTCTCATTCAGCTGGATAGATACCTTTTCACTTATTTACAACTGACGCTGTTGCTGTCCGTGCGCGTCATGGCCATGAAGCACCACCAGCCCTGCCTGCCCCTGCTCACCCTCTGGGGACTTCACCTCCCTGCCCACGGCCCAGGACCCCACTCCAGCCCCCCGGGGCTCCCTGCACCTGCCCACAGCCCAGGACCCCATTTCAGCCTCCTGGGCTCCCCCCGGCCCTGCCAGGCCATGGGTCCTGCTCAGCCGGGCCCACCCATGGGCCCACGTCCCAGCCCGGCCTGGGCCTGTCCCCATCCCCAGGGAGGTGCCCAATGCCCAGGGCTGCGGCTGCGCTGGTGTCCCCCCCCCCGGTGCCCTGCTTCTGGTTTGGGGGGTGGGACAGGACAGGCTGCCAGACCCTGCCCGGCTGCTCCCGGCCATGGCCCACAGGGCCCACACTGTGCCCTGAAAATGTGGTTATAGGTGTTACTTGAAACACAGGAGGATTTCATTTGCAGTTACATAAAAATTACATTAGTGAGCGTAGGAAACACATGCCAACGCTCAGACATTTCGCTATATCTCTTTCCCAGCTCTATTCCATGAAAAGCTGAATATGTAACTCAATATTGTAATAAAGGCCTAGTTTTGGGAGAGAAAATCATGCAAAGAAATGTGGAAGAGTCTTACAAATAGCTGCAATGTTAAGATAAATGCCTCTGACCAGGGGTCAACAGAGTTTTAAATGCAGGAGATAATGGAAACGTAATCCAGTGCCATATGATACTTTAGCATAATGCATTTTTTATTTCAGATCCTTTCTCTCTCTTTATACCCTGAAATGTTTGGTATATTTTTGTCCAAATTTTAACATGTCTATAATCTACAGATACTTTACCAGCTAGGGAAGAGGTAAGTTTCTGGGAGCTTTCAGTAAAATGGAAAAACAGGAAGGTGGGGTAACTCGAGCAGGCGACCGAGTGGTGGATTATGCTATGTGCTACATGGGTGCTGTCATCCCCATCCTGCAGGTCTGGGGAGGGGATTTAGGGTACGTTGTCTGCTTGAAACCACTCAGCTTTTAAGGGCAATGCTAAGGAGAGCTAGGAATTTTATAAAATTGAATAAAAGAACAGAGATGATAGGAAAAAGTTGTATTTTCAGGGTATCCTCCTTTCTGTAGCTTGGAAGGCTTTTGCACTGCCTCTCTGTTTAACACCACCGCAGTAAGTGGTTTTTCCAAACAGTGTTCATGCTTTTCTTTAGGTGCAAGTTATAGTTTCCAGATATGCATCAGGACACTACACACGAATAACAGAGCATTTTCAGTCTGGAAKTTTTTCTATGTTAACATTCAGTGTTGAATTCTTCTGCCACAAAGGAAAATGTCTGGGCAGAAACAGGGGGGATTATGCCACGACCTCCTTGTAGAGTTTTTCTGAATCTTCTGTCCGAGAGGCGTTGTTTGCTCTTCACTGTAAGCCATGGAAAGCACCTCTAATTTTGGAGGGAAGTTATCTGGAGGCTGTCTTAGTCTAAGAAACCTGTGATCCTCAGTCTCAGAGTATCTATTACTAAGAGCTTATGATCAGAGCTGCCTACACAAGTAACCCTTACTATGGGGAAGATTCTGCGGGAACAAATACAAGTTAATAATTTCATTCCCACTATAGAAAAACTCTGGGAAATATATCAATCATTGTGATGTTAATAGATCATAATGATATTTTGAAGAACAGTATGTTTTTGATAGATTTTAAGGTATTAAGAAATAAAAAGGATTTGTAAAATTTAATACATGAAGAGCTGGTTATGATTAGCCTTTTTTTCCAGGAGACTGTTCCTGTAAAACTGCTTTATTGTGGTTATAAACCTTCCATCAAAATTTCTTAAATTAAGTCTAGAAATAAACACATTTTGCAAATGCAATGCCATAGTAAATAGAAGCTTTGGAAAATTATCATTATTCACTGTCTGCAGCCCTGTGTTTAGAATTTTGCAGTCTTCTAAGAAACTAATAAGCAGCCTGAATGATATTTTCAGGAACAATTGGAACTTGTTGACAGCGCTAAAAATTTGAAATTCCATATTTTAAAGCAATAACTGTTTCACATAGTGAGACAGAGGATGTAGCATTTAAGATGCCTGCATTTAGACTTTAAAATCAGCCATATGGGACAGAAGGGGTCCCTCTGGAAAAATATTCGTTTAACTCCTGATAAATTACTCATTTTTGCTTGTTTATTTTAAAGAACAACATACACAGGAATGTATTCATGGCAGATGAATTAACTCCTATATTATGAGTGTGCAGTGTGGTTAGTGTGAAACATTTACACCACCCAGCTCATCAGAAACCAGTCAGATCATTTGTTTCATTCCAGCTGTGCTCTTTACATTTACATGGGGCCTGGGACAGAGGGGATTTCAAATCTCTCTTTTCTCATATATAAAGTTGCACTTCTTTTTCAAATCCTGACTGCTTTAATCACTCTGTTTTATAAAAAAAAAAACAACAAAACCAAACAACAAAATTATGTCTAAATCAGTTTTCATTTCTGCTGAAGCAATGACCACTGAAATAATTGGAAGACTTCTCCCCAGTTCAAAGGACTTTGGTCAGCCTGTAACTATAGCAAAAGCAGCTTTTTTAATGGCACTATTCATTTCTGATCCCGAGAATAACACAAAAAGTTCAGAAATAATCAGAAATAGAAAAATCATGTTTTCAGTCAATCCAACTATTTGAAAATCTTCACTGATTCGTTCACTTTACAAGTGAAACGCTCTGTGAAATTTTTGTTAGTTCAGCTCCCTTCTCCCTCTTTAAACAATAGCAATACCTCCTTAAACAAATATTAAAATGTATTTGACTCAGCACTTGTTAGCATCTAACAGTTCTGGGTCCCAAATATGAGAAAGACATCAATAAACTGGAGTGATTTCAGCAGAGGACCATCAAGATGGTTGGGGTTGGAGCCCTTGCCCTGTGTGAAGAGGCTGTGGGAGCTGGGTTGTTCAGCATGGAGCAGAGACAGCTTTGATCTAACAGCAGCCCCTCAGTGCTTACAGGAAGGTCACTGAGAAGACGGAGCCCCATTCTATGCATGGCAGGAGGACAAGAGACAATGGACGTAAATTAAAACAAAAGAGGTTCAGACTGGATATAAGGAAAAACAAATTTCACCCTCAGGATAGTCAAGCAGTGGAACAGGGCCCCAGATCATTTGGGCAGTGTCCATCCTTGGGGGTTTTCAAGGCTTGACTTGGTAAAGCTCTGAGCAGCCTGGTCTGACCTCACAGCTCAGCCTGCTAAGGACAAAGACATGGATTCTCTATATGTTGGTCTAAGCATTCCTGAATTGGGTCATTGACGCAGTTTATGAGACACCTTTCATATAAGAACATCTCATCTACATTTAGGAAAAAAACATCCAGTAAAGCAAGCATTGATGGTTTCCCCACAATAATCACTGTAAACTGGGATGCCTCCCAAATTCCTTCCTACACAAAATGAAGAAAAGCACTACAGTTCTGTCCTTTGCCTTTCTATCTCCTCTCCGTTACCTGGGAGTGATTTCTGATACATCCTGGTCCTTCCCATTCCAGATCCATCCTGTATTATTCAGAAGCTTCTATCTAATGATTACCAATTTACATTCCTGTCTTCCCTCTCTGTGCATAATGCACAGTCAGGTGCTGGGACATAAGGTTGACTGCCTGCTCCATCACTGCTAGAGAAAATAATTCAGTATGTGCTGTGTCAGGCATCTTAGTACAATTTTGGCTCATGAGCAGGCTTACAATTAACTATCTATAAAGATACAAGATATATATATATCATTTATAAAGATGATATAAAATCATGCCTCTTCATTGCTAAATAGGAACTTTGCTTAATAAGAAGTTCTTAATAAGAAATAAAAATATGTATGCTTGAGTGTATTCAGCTTCGGCTTCCATGCTTTAAAACTACTTTCTCATCTACAGAAGCCAGGACTGTGAAATTGAAGTACCTGTATGAGCACTTCAAAGATGAAGAAAGTCTTTCCGCAGGCAGTTTCACTTGGAAAATGAAGGCGCATTTATATGTGTTACCCTTTCAAAACATTTTCAGAGATAAAGTTATTCACAGAATAATTTCAACAAGTCATTCTTGAGTCTCTTAGATCTCAGACTGAAGATTATTTTCAAACAGCTCTTTGAGAATAGATTTCCAGAACTCGGGCTGAGAGAATTGGTATTCCTTGGGCAGATAAGCTGTATATGGTATATTCTGTCCTTGAACAGAGAAGAGTGACTCTAATTTCAGGCTTTTTTGATAGGAATATTAATTTTCAGATGAAATTCAGTATCCAGATGCTTTGTACATTTTGGCCTTTCCTCATGTGCCAGTGATGGTTAGCTTATTTTGAAATATTCAGCAAAGATCTTAAAGCATCCTTGCACCAGGGATTTATTGAGGAGCCTGCAGGAGGTTGTTTTAAGGAGGTGAGGAATCCTGCTCAATCCAGCAGACATATTTATTTTGCACAGCAGAACACATGTATCAGGGTCTAAGTAAGGACTTGGACACCTGATTTGGCAGTAAACTCCATCAGTTGTGTTCCTTGCTCATATTTGCTGCCATTCCTGTGCAAAACTTTTTTCACCTGGTAGGACGTGGCTCCCGTAATGCTTCTGGCATGGGACTGAGGCCACGTGGAGATGACTTTTTGAGTTTCCCYGTGGTGGGTCAGTCGCAGGTCACCCCAGGAATCCCCCCTCCAAGCGTACTCAGCTGTGTGCTTGAGTGGGGACAGTGGGACAGCAAGGTGACGGGAGGTGAGGGAACTGAAAGGATTACTGTGATAGCAGACACAAGTCCCCTGTGTTCCTGGGCTGGGGCTGCACCTTGTGCCCCCCAGGTAACACAGCTTGGGAAATGCTGGGGGCCTCCTGATTACAAAAGCGATTAAAAGTAAGATAGATAGCAGGGGTGATGTGCTTCTCGGCAGTGCCTCAAGTCAGTGCACCTTCCTTGCTGACTAGTCTTTATGGAAAAGGATATGAAGCATCTGGTTTCTGTAACAGATTGTTTTGTTTGGTCTGACTGTCTGTTTACTATTATTAGTAGGCTGGTTTCTCTATAGTACAGGTTTGTCAGGGAGGAACTTATTTAAAAACACATTTCTTGGTCTGTCAAGGAGCTTTTACATGTATATCAGTGAAGGTAAAATTTTTACTGTGCCAGGACTGGAAAAGCTGCTTGACAAAGAGAAGCAACCTAGTAAGGAAGATCTTGCTTTAAAAATGGTACTCAGGACCTGATCCATTGAGTCTATCTTAGTAGTCCTATTAAATTCAGTTTGAACTTACTGAGAGTAAAACTCATTTGAATATAATGGGACTACTCAAAAAAAAAAAAAAAAAAAAAAAAAATTATTCGGCTTGGTCTCCAGACCTGGAAGTGAAAGTCAGCAGATACCATATGCAGTCTGTAGTGGATCTACGTGCATATAAGCACACTCACTGTGCATGTAAGCACACAAATAAGTTCACTTTCTGCACTGTAGTATAATGGAGTAAGTTTTTCAAAAGCACTTACAGGAACTGCGTGACTCTCCTGGTTAGCCAGGGGATGGCACCTATCTAAATTCCTGTGGTGTTTGTGAGAAGTCCATCTTTCTGTGTTATAGTTAAAAGTACATCTGAGATCCTCTCCTAGGAGTACAGGTGCTCTATCTGTTTACATACATACACTTATATAGATTCATACTGCCAATTCCTCAGGCTTCAGTCCTCACATAGACTCCTCTGGTCCCCATGAGCTCCTGCTGCTTCCCCTGTGCAGTCAGCAAGGAGAGCAGCCAGAGCAGCCATGCATTAGGCTCAGCTTCCACCCAAGACCACCCACCTACATGACTGCACAAGTTACCTTAACCTCTCCCTGTGATAATGGAGGTGTGCACATTACCATGCAGAAATGGGCATGTTCTCTGTCTTCACCTATATATGTAGATCCATACATATTCTGTGCTAAAGGTGCTGTATTCATATTCAAGTTAATCACGTCCATTTATTTAGGAAAACAAACTGTTTACCTAATAAAAAATCAAAAATCCCTCTTTCAAAGAGCGTTGCAGATCTTTGAGGGGAAGTAAACATATCTGGGAAGGAAGCATTTTAAATTGACAGAGTTCTCTATCTAAAGGAGATGTGGAAAGCTATGCTCTTGCACAGTTTCTAAAGCCAGTGGACTTAAATAGGCACTTAAAGAAATGTGCAAACTGTGTTGATGTTGTTCACCTCTGTGATATGATCTCCCAACTCAAGACCACTTACTGGATCACTGAACCATCAGTGTGTTATTGTACAGTATGTTTTCATAATGCCCCACTGCTGAAGTGAGCAGGGATATAGCAAAGATATGTGGTTTTAAAATGGAATTTTAAAATTACCTTAAATTCCTGCATACACAGAGGTTACTCTTTATATTTGAAAAATACTTGGAGTCTTTTAGCAATTATATTACCTGGTAGCTGGAAAGCTACTTTCTTTAAAGATAAAAAAAATCTGATATCAGAAGTCTGTTTGGAGCCTAGTGCACATCTAATTATCTTTCTCGGTCTTAATTATTTAGCAAGTGCTAATAAACTGCATGTATCATGACACTCATGTTTAATAAGCATATAAATTTAATTGATTTTTTTCCCTCTCTTTGAAGACTCACAGACACGGAATTCAATCACAAGGCAATGGCATTATAACTTCCAATATAACATCAGGTTTTAATAAGCCTCCTGTTTGCTGCACACATGTGCTTAAGACTGCCTGGAAACCAAATCAGTAGAGAAAAGGGATTACTTTAGATTACTTTGAAATGTGCATTGTTTGAAATGGCCTCTGGTGACCAGCTTTCATGAATGGCTGATTTTACTTGTGGGGCACGTCATCTGGCTCAATTATACCAGGCTCTTTTGTATGACAAGTGCACTTCTTGGCTGTGTTGAAATATGAAATTCTAAAACAAAGTAAATCAGATGGTGAGAAATAAATTTAAGTAACTGTATATTAGTAGAAGTTTGTAACTTAGCAGCAGACGCTCTTCTTACTGAAAAATATGAGGGTATTTTCTTTTAAAACTTTCACGGATTTGAAGTTAATATAAAAATATTATTTTTAATTTTCTTTAATGTTTTGTTCAACTATATTAACTGCGTTAAAATCAAAGACATATTTTCCTTTTCTCAAAGACAGATCATTTCTTCTACAGTTATGTATTTTTAAAATGTTATTGGAGTTTGTTGTTTTACACTGACATATGAAGTGTTGGAAACTTTTACCTACTAAGAATATCCCTTAACCTGTACAAAGTTATAAAAGTGGGTTAGCAAGTGTGTATTATACTTTCAAGTCACCGCAGGCTTTTTCCTTTCCTGTCTGTAACTGTTTGTGAAATTACAATGTAAAAACGTAATATAAGGTTATGATTCTCCCTGCCTGCAATTACTTTAAATTATAGTTACTTTAAATTAATCTAGCCTGAGGCACTGATGATACATCATTATAATACACAGATTACATTTAGAAGGTGAGCAGATAACTGATTGATTAGTAAAGTGTGTTGGAAATCCAATAGGTAATGATTAGATTAGGCACAGATAGGAACTACATTCTTTGTGTTCACTGTAAATCCTAT
The DNA here is from genome assembly GCA_035582835.1 of Phoebastria nigripes. Classification (NCBI taxonomy): domain Eukaryota; kingdom Metazoa; phylum Chordata; class Aves; order Procellariiformes; family Diomedeidae; genus Phoebastria; species Phoebastria nigripes. Next base: position 563,009 of record JAYKAV010002883.1, on the reverse strand, counting down.
ACTTTACAACTAAGATTAGGGGATTAAACTTTAAGAAGAGATGGCAGGTTTTGCTTTCTCCTGATTTCTGTTGTACTGTAAATGTGTTTCCCATGGCTGCAGGCTCGATATTCCCACAGGAAACTGACCCGCAGGTTTACATGGCTGTGCCTGGTAGTCTGAGATTGCAGTGTTTGCCTTTTAAATACAAGATAGAAGTGTAAGATGTGACAAGAGCATTAACATTACTACACTTAAAACAGTCATCTGTCAACAGCTTTTTCCACTTAAGTGCTTCACTCTATTAGTGAAATTGAGAGTTGTTATTGTTGTTGTAGGGTGTTACAACCCTCTAGTCATCAAGGCAATATGATTTAAGGAGAGATTTAAGACTTCTGAACTGCTAGGTTGCTTTGGTGCAGGTGAACATCTTGCCTCCCTGACCTTTTATTAGGTAATTTCAATCTGTCTGCACAATCTTCATGAAATTACTAATCTCATGAAATTACTAATCTCATGAAATTACTAATCTCATGAAATTACTAATTTTGTTGGGTCTCTAACCGCACACCTGGTATGATTCAGACTATGTGAATCTTTGAGAGGTCCATCCACCCTTTGGCATAAACATCAGAGATTCACAGAAGCTGTATGGGTGTGGCTGAGAAAACCCCTTTCACTCCCTTTCACCTTGGAGTTTCCATGTATGCAAAACATTCCTGAGTACAGCAGCATTGCTAAACGGACACATTTCACTTTAAAGCAAAGAACTGAAAATGGTAGGCATAAACCACTGAATCTGACCTTTGCAGGGGCACTGGTGGGTGAAGCCACCTCCAGTTAACATGATGCAATGATAGTGATTTCTGGCACTATGAGCAGACTGTCAGGTTTTTGAAATGCCACTGACCAAGTGCCCACCAACATGACCAACCTCCAAGGTCATACTGGAAATGACAAAACGCTGTCAATAGCAGAATCCCTACTCTATTTTTTATAAATAATCAGAATTCTTGTTGTTGTCCTTTGCCTCTCTACTTTTCTCATAGAGAGTCTGATTTTAAGGAAACAGAGAATGCTGGAGTCATATTCCTGTAAAAAATGTTCATCAAAGATAAAACTGTCAAGTAAGCAGGTCATAGGTAAAATACATAGGAAGATAATGCTCCTCTGCTTGGAGTGAGGAAGGAAAGCTCATTTTCTCGTGGTGATTGATATCTGAGGTTTTGTTTGTTTAAGATTTTATCCAATTATTTATCAGAGAAACCTGTAAGAAGAAATTATCCAAGATGGTCTTTTGCATAAAGGAAATGAGGCAACTTATCACTTGCAATGACAAGGCCTTCTGCTTCTTTTCCATGCTTTTGATGTATTTTTGTGCAAGTTCCTAGTACTTGTCAGCAAATCTCAAAAATGTCCTAAGTAGCAAAACGTTCGTTTGTGGACTATATCTTAATTTTGTACAACTATGTCAATTTTTGGAGGCAGGGAAATCTAAGTACAAAGAAATCATCAGTAGGATACTGGATAGTAATGAGGAACGAAACAACCACAAAATTGCTACCTCATTAGGAGTTTCTTGATATAGGATCCCTGTGATACCTTACATTCTCAATTTGTTGGGCACATTTATTGCTAATATCAGGGGAAAAGAAACCAGAATTCTGGTTCTCAAGCTCCACAATCACAGTCCACATCATTGCTATTATTACTGCTGTTTCCTTTATCGGCCAGAGTTGATCCATTTTTGTTTCTAAGGAAAGGCCACTAGAACAGCAGGCCTTAGCCTATGACTTTGGATATTGTGATGTCCTCAATGTTGATGCTCAAAAGAAAACACCAACATTGTGGTGCAGAGAAGACAAAGGTGTCTGCCCTTTGTTACCACTTGGTCATGAATTACTGGGGCGGGGGGGCATTGCATAGCCCATGGTATTGGGGACGGACATATGTCCACTATCCTTACCCATAATCCCTGCATTTGATTTCAGATTTACAAACAAGAAAGAAATCTGTTCATGTAAGCCAGATTCCCTGTGCAAGGATATGTAGAAGCCACATTTGTAGAATATTAAATATGAAGAAGTCCATACATCTTTAAAGCTTATAATGGAGTATGCTTCTGGAGACTCAGTGCTCTGTTTCATAAACAAAGTGTATGATTCTGGACAGATTTTTATTGACCAAACACAAAATGGCACTTTAAGTGAACATAGTAAAAAAAGTGGACATGAAAACAAAGTGGATTTTCAAATGGAAAATGCTCTTTTTTGAAAACTGGCTGTCTTTTGTTGTGTTCCAAATTAAGTACTTTCAGCCAATGCACTGAAAAATCTTGAACACTTCTTGGCCAAAATGAATATAAAATCTATGAATAGTTTCAAAAGATACTATTCTAACTTTTGCTTTTCTTCCTGGTCACTGAAAGATATTCTCTTAAGAGACCTAGAAATAAAGTCCTCCTAGTTTTTATGCCACATCACACGAAGTGGCACTGTAGCCCTTCTTTGCAGTGCCCTGCCAATGTAATTCAAGTTTCAYGGGTAATTAATTCTCCGTGCCAACAAGTCCTTGAACTGCCTGTTATAATACTAGCAGCATAGAACCAACTCAAGATCCAAGTTTTCAGATTTTATCCCATGAAAGGTGAGTACAAACTATGAATTTGTGCTCCTATGAAAAAAAACAAAAGAATGACTGAAAGAAAAAATTGCATCCAGATGAGAAAAAATAGTTTCTTTGGATTTCTCTGGTTTCATTTATTTACTGACTATGTTTCAGTTGTCATAGGTATGTTCTATAGGAAAAATATAATTTAAATTTTCCAAATAGCTTAGATAGAAGTTATGATCAGCACTTGTTTACTTGGCTAGAGAAAAGCATTTTATAGTCTGTCTTGATTTCTGAACACTGCACAAAAAATTTTAAGTTTACTTCCCCATGTGAATTTGAAAAGGTCCCTTTTAGAATTTCGCCTATTTTCGTCTATTTCTCAAGACAAATTACAGTGTCTGTAGGGGCACTTGTAGACTACCAGCCAGTATCCAACACAAATATTGCAGCCTTGTCTTGCCTATCAAGCCTGTATTTTGACAGTTTTCTTTACTTCATTTCCTTCTAGGACTGGGAAACAGGCTCTAAGAGGACACGTTGTCAAAGATCACCTTTTAATAAAGATTTATCATATACAAAACTGAAATAGTTATGAGCAACAAAAGGTGGCATTACTGTGCTCTTGTGCAAGAACCATTCAACGAAACTTGGATCATTAATTTTATACGTGTAGATCAGTCCTGATGTTTTCCTTTATCTGCCAAGGGGAAAAAAATAGAGTTAGAAAGGAAACGCTTCATGCTCTTTTTCCTAGAAAAGAATTGCCTAAGGTGTCCCTAACTTGCTAAAGCAAAAGGGCTTTTTTAAAAACTAACTAATATAACCCAAAGAGGGTGAAATGGAGAATACTTGTTAATGTTCATTTGGATTAGGGTAAATTTTATTAGCACTGAGGTGTAATTGTCAGGAACTTGCAGTTTCATACTGTGGGGGATTATTCAAACACGTTGGTGCCAATGTTTGCTCAGTGCAGTCAGGATGACTGCGCTTTCTGGGTCAACATTGTCTGAAAAAGTTTGCTGTACGGTACAACTGAGGTAAGAAACTAAACATTGAGTCTCACTTCACGTAGCCTTTCGTGTTTTGTGAGGTGAGTCAAAGTTTTGCTATTTAAAGATCAGACATTTAGAGAAATTGTATTTCTGCTTTTGCACCGAGAGCACGTGGTGTCTGGTGTCTGTCAGAAGAAGGCTGACTTCTCCGGTAACCCCGTTCTTCGGGGCTTTTGTCAGCTTTCATGTGACTTAGAACAAATACATGGAAATTGAAGTATTTTTAAAAGTCAGTCCAGACTAATTACAGACTTCCAGTCTACTTATCTGAATGTTGTGTAATCACCAAAATGGCATTTAATGTTAAATGCCGATCCCCTGTATTGGCTTTGCAGTGCTCTAATGTTAGTTGGAGGCTGGACTGTTTGTTGGTGCAGAGACAATGAAAGACAGGATTTCTCTGCAACAGACACTTGGATTTTTCTTTTAAAGATGTTCACACTCTTCTGGTGTAATTACAGCCTGCCAGAGTGAGGAGCATGAAACTGTTTAGCTCGCGAAGCTTAAAATAAAAGGTGTATGTGAAAACAAGAACACGATCCTTTTTCTAGCAGTCCAGCACCAAGTCCCATCCCCTCCCACTCCTGTGGCTTCTTCCCCTGAAATTTAGAGCACCTTCCTATTAATACATTTTTAGGTGAATGATGGGGCCCTTTTTGTCTTCTGTGTTGCTCTCATTAAATTATTTCTGCTTATTAATCTGCTTGTAGTTAATGTTGCATGTCTGAGTATGAAGTCTCAGGTGTGGGTGCACAGATCTCCTTGTGAATTATGCTCCAGTCTAATTATATAATGTGCACCCCGGTTCCCATGCAGGCTTCCCCTTGGGCTGACCTCTTGAATGTTCTTGGGCTTGGGTGGTTTTGTGGTTTTTTTTTAATTGACCAATGTCACCGTGCTTTATCCATAGTCCCAAAATAAAACCAGAAGGAATGTATGTGGCAGGTCAATACCCTGAAGGGAGCAGGCATGACTCCGCGGTTTCTTTCCCACCCCCTTCCTTTTTGCCCCCAGATATCCCCTCCCTTCCCTTGTGTAACAGGATGGTTTTGCAGTGCTTCAGTCAGTAATGTCAAAAATGTTAAAGCGTAAGTGGCTACCCATTCCTCCCCGGGCCAATCAGTCATTTTCAGTCACAGGTTTAAATCTGCTGCAGCAAAGCCAAGCCTCTGTGCTTGCATCAGGTCTTACAAAAGCAAGGCTGTTTGACTGACAGGCACGGAGAGGGGGTTCTGATAACGTACTGAACCGAGTCAGGAAGCGGAGTATTGAGGGCAAGGCTGTGCCAGAGGTACTGTGCATTATGAATGAGGCACTCAGGTCCATCATTGATTGATTGAGGGACAGTTACGCTCTTTCACAATGCTGGGTAAGATCATCCGGACTGTCACTTAATATGAGCTTTCTTGTCAGGAGGAAGATGACTTTTCACATAATGATCCAATGCAGATTGCAAATGACAGCCATGCTTTCCCCTCTGCTTTGTAAGGGTTTAGTTGCTCATGCAGGTGAGTTAACCTAAAATAGCTTTATCGCTTGCCAGGTGCCATACGCTGGAATTAACTTCTATTCTCAGAATCTCGGGCTGACTATAACTGTTGGAAAAGCACCTGCATTTGATAACATATGATGACATATGTCCTTTATCTCTAGCAGCCAAGGTGCCATCTAACCACTGTGTAGGTATGGTATTAAATTAAGGAGGTGAGCTGAGGAGAATGCAATTTTTTTCTACTCTTTTCTTTCAGGACAGAGAAAGAAGCTGTAACGAACAGTTCTGGAGACTTTGAAGCACAGCCACAGTGCTGAGGTCTTTGACTGACAAGCTTCTGCTTTCTTCTTCTTACAGGGCTCCTCCTACAGATGTTCTGAACACRTCTGCATCCCAGCAATTTTTTACTGCGCCCAGGTACTGAATGTAAGGAACAAGCTGCATAAAAAGAAGCGTGGGGTGTAGGAGAAGGAGCACTGTGAGGATTATACCAGAAGTCATGCCTATACAAAATGCAGGCAGTGGCATGACTTCAAGGAAAAATTATTTGAGAAAGCGTAGTTGCAGAATGACCGAGTTTATTCTTAGAAAATGACAGAATAAAGCTCTTATTCAACAATACGGCTTATAATCATATTAAATGGTATGTGTCAGGCTTGACTTCCCTAAGTGTTATCCTTTCACTGTGTGACTGGGAGTTTATTTATTGCTTGAACGAATTTCTTTTCCTCCGTACAGGTCTTGAAAACTAGAGCTCAGGCACTTCTGGATCAGTCTTTTCATTGAAATACTGGAACTACTATGAAGTCTTCTTGGTTTGCACTCATCTTGGCAGTGCTCAGTACTGAACTGCTAACAAGTCACTGTTCCACCGTCAAGTCCCCAAGGTTCAGAGGACGTGTGCAGCAGGAACGAAAAAATATCAGACCAAATATCATCCTTGTACTCACAGATGATCAAGATGTGGAGCTAGGTGAGAAATAATTGTTATTTGCTACTTCATTTCGTCACATGTCTTTCAGTAATTTCTGCCAAGCAGAAAGTACTTTAAATTCAGAGAAGGTACTGGTCCTGGAACAATATCAGAATGTGGGACAAGTTTGGAAAATGAGTTAACAAGTATTATTTTATAGCATTCATCACACTTAATTACAGACTTTAGGAAATATATGCTTATCAAAATCCACCATGAAAGGCTTTAATCACCACCATAAAAGTATTTAATAATACATGCAAGGACACACAGGTAAAAAACTTGCATCAAAAGCCCTTTTTCACTTTATTACTTTCTGTAGCATTTAAAAATTTGAGCTTTATGAGGTTAACCTTTCCCTCAGCGCTGTATAGGTGAGTATCTATATTCTCCACATATTTGTCACATGCATGTATATCATCTGACATGTTTATGCACACAAACTGGTCTGGTTTCAGGACATAAGCTTAATATTTCTATGAGTTATTAAAATGTTTAAAATCCATCTGCTTTAAAACTATGGTATATGTATAAAAATAGGATAGTTTTGCTTTCACAAGTATACTAAATATCTGAGCACAACCTGGACATGCCAGCCAGAAGTGATTTTCACGTATTATTCTTAGGGTGGAAAAAGTTAAAACACTTGGATGATGTTCCAGGAGGCCTTTGAATGTTTTCCATTAAGTAAGTTAGAAAGATATTAATGGTAGTTATGCATATAACTGATTTTTTGGTTCACTGCCCAAAGTGAAAAATCAAGGACAGAAAGAGGATCATTTTAGGTTACCCCCAAGCAAATATTTTAGTTTTGGGGGTGGGAGGTAAGATCAAAAAGGTGAAAAAATGGCAAATCAATTTGAAATGAAATCTTGCATTCTTAGCGTTTTTTAATGAAAGACATGCTTTTAATAAAAGTATAGTGAATTTCTAAACAAAATGCCATATAACATTGAAAAATCAAAATGCTTCATTCCAGAAAACTTATAACAAAATAGTTCATTTGTTCTAAAATCACATACTTTCAGCCAGAAATTTGTAGACAAAAAGTGGTCTAGATCTAAAAGCAATTCTTTAGTTGCTAGTATTTTTGTATTTGTCATGATGCAATAGTAATTTACACAGTCCTTCAGAGTTGTGGGAACGAAACTAATAAACCATATTTTGTGACTGAAAGTTAGTGCTTTTATGCAGCAGAGCTCCAAGATCAAGCCTTTAGATGTGAGCACATCTTATCTTTTTTATTTCTCACTCTTTCAAATGTCTGCTCTGTTTAGCCATGCTGCATAATGAATGGCTGTTCCTGGCTCTATTTTTGGACTAAAATACAGCTATTACAATAGGAATGCATTTCTTCTTGATAGAGTCATTCTGAAAATTTCGTTAAAAGGGTCAAATCATGTCTTCCTTTTTGTGGTCCAAAAGAGCCTACTTTCTCCAGGGCGGTGGTGAAGGTAGGTCAGCAGACACGTCTCTGAACAACATTACCGACTTTCTGTCTTCAATCTTGCAAGAGGGTTTGCAAGTGGTGAAAGAGCAGGAAGGATGTGGCAAGCCACTTTGTTCATATTGTGGAGCTCCTCTGTTTGAAAGCTGCTCTGGATGTTCGCAGGGCACTCTGGCTCCTATTAGCAAGCAGTTGAGCAATAGCCTGGATGTGTATGCATTCCCGCTGCACTGAATGAAGACACAGGTTTCCCTTTTTCATAGATCATTTCACAGGAAACCAGGATTCAGTCCCAAGACTTACTGTACTGCATTATTCGCACTTCTACTAATAAATCATTCTGCTTATCTGAAAAGTAAAGCCATACTGTTTTCCATGTGTGAATTATCCCCTCGCCCTTCAGTGATTCCTGAAAAAAATCTTAAGTTTCCCAAAGGTCAATGGGAAGTAACACTTTCTGCCACAAACAGAAAAAAGCTTAGGTATTGCTATCCAAAAATCACAAGACTGAAAGTCTCTCAATATGGATTATTTGCTATTGTATTCCCAGCACGATCATTTCTAAAAGCTCTTCTAAATGAATGCTTGAACATAAAAGCATATAAGGTACATTATGGACTTCAGTCAGGAAGAATTTGTCTCCAGAGCATGTATAAGCATTGAACCAAAATATTCAGCTGCCTGAGTGCAAATGATATACAGGGGTGTTATCAAAAGTAAAATTTGCAAGAGGCAAAGAGCTTGCATTTAGTTAGTGCTCAAAGCATAGGAGTATGCACATCTTCCTATTGATCTGCACCATCCCTCTGAGTTTTGCATTCTGAATGCAAAGAAGTTCAGCAGAGCTGCTGTCTCATTCAACTTATCAGATAAAACCCACAAATTGCTCCACAACTCCAGTCAGTTCATACCTGTGCTAGGAGGAATGTGGCACAGAGGAAGGATATTACTGATCAGCTGGTGGATGGCAACTTAAGTGGCATAAAGCAGCCTGGCCCACAGCTCTTGAAGAAACTCAGCAAATACTTGGGCCCAGAAGCTGGGAAATGACTGGTTAAATTGTGCCTCTGTGCCCTCTCTCTTCCCCACCAAGATCCTGAGGGTAGAGGAATAACTGCCCAACATTGAGGCAAATGGGCATCTCGCTCAAGGCAAAGCACTGGCTCCCAGAACCCAGAACTGCCCAGAACYGCTGCCCCGCTGCAGGCAACGTACTGCTGCTCTTCAGGGCAGTGGCCCCAGCTCCCACTGGGATCAGGTCTGTTCAGGCATTAGGACAGGTATTTCCAACTTTTTGCTCACTCTTTAGTCTCTTTCCCTGTCCTCCAGGTTCTCTATCACTTGCACACATCAGTACCTCAAACCATGACCCCCCCAATCATTCTGATAATCCTCACTGTGAATAATGTCTTGCATAATGTCAGAAAGGAGTCAAAACTAATGAATACATTGGTAGTTCCAGTGTTTCTAACCCAGAGCCCTTTGAGATGTCAGAGAAGTGGGAAAAGCTTAAAAAAAAAAAAAGAGGGAAAAATCCATCTGAGACAATTTTTTCTGTACCCTTGTTTACAGCCTAATGCACCACCCAGTGAAATCCATATAAACCATCCACTCAGTACTGCAGTGGGTGAAGAGATCACAGCATCATCTAGATACATCATATCAGGCATAATTTGCCTGGTTTGCTTTCCGTCTTCACTAGAACTTTCAAAGCACTTAACACCACAAGCTGAAAAAATGGGGATACGTGCTGAGATCTGAGAAAGTTCATCACCATCCTGGGGCCTTGCGTATAACCCAAATAAAGACAAGGTGGCTCTAGCCGTCCCTTTATAGAGATGTCCACCTGTGTTACACCTGGATGAAAATCCATAGCAACTTCAAGACTTGTTATGAAACCTTGGTTACCAAACATATTTCTTGGTATATGAGAATAGACTGAGAGGTGACACTGAATTTCTTGCCTGGCAAAACTTGCTAACTTCTGTGTCCAAAGTGGCTGTTCCCGCTTATCTGGTTCCCCTCAGGTGCTCCCCAATCGGTCATGCAGAGCGCGAGTGTCCTGCTGTCAGACAGCGCCTGAGTCTGTGTGCCCTGAAGACTGTGGGCCAGATGGTAAAGAGCACAAGCTGTGAGGAGAGCTACAGACAGCAAAGGATTATAACTTATATCAGCAAGTTTTATCTCCTACTTATGTTTTGTTTTCCAAATGAGGAAGTCTCACCTGCTTTGAAGTGCCTATTCCAGAATTTCCAGAGGGGCTAAATCTATTATCAGTGTCAGTAAGTGCATACCTGGAGGAAAAACTTACTCATAAACAGCAGGTTTGCAAGAGCAGAGGGCTGACCAAGCAGAGGAATGAGGAAGTGCTCTAACAGGTACTCATTTATAATGCATAGAGGCATGAAAGTGCACATCAGCTCTGCTGCTGTACCGTGCATTAGTGTACCTGAACAGAGCACTTTCCATCCCAGGACCTACAAGCACTTTACAGCTGAGGTCTCAGTAATAAACTGTGACATTTCAGAAATGGGAGAGCTATGGCAAAACCAAACCGAACTAAACCAAAAACTAAAAAGAAAAAGCCAGCCTGGGGTCCGAGACAAAGTCATGTAGAGTGAGGATGATCTCTCATTTGACTTTTACTCAACAACTCAGTGAAATGCTCCCACTCGTACAAATGGAGACCTTTTGTGTTCAGGGACCTCTCAGTTGCTCTCCTACTTCTCTATAGCTCTAAACACATGGGTTTTGTCTGTATTGAGTTCAGGAAAGCACGAATACAGACGCTCTGCATTTAGTAAAGAGGGCTGTGAAAGAGGAAGAGTCCAAAATGATGGTGACTTATATGCAGGGTATTAAATGTATCCTTAAAGACACAGATGGTGGCACTGCACCAGGAAATGCTGAAGAGCTAACTGCCTCTTCCTTTTTCTAATCAAACAATTTTGGTGCAAAAGATTTCATAGTCAGCACTGACTCCTTAGCCCCAAAACAAAACAGAGCATGCTTAACTTTAACTAGTAAAATCATTTGTAAGATTTTACTGCTTACACCTAAAGTTGAGCCTCCTTGGCAGTTTTGTGGTTTTACAGACAAGTCTTTCATGTTTAATTTTTTTTTTTTTTTTTAATTTGGTTTTCAAGTGACCCAAACAAAACCACCAAGAAAAACTCTTATTGTATTAGTGGAATCAATGAATTTAAATTTAAGCGCACTGCTGTCAACTGTGTGAAATTAATTGTAAAACCAAAGGAAAAAAAAAAGAAAGTAGAATTCCAGAAACCTCTTTTTACCATCAAAATTGTGCAAGTATTACAATTCACAAACTTGTTTCCTGGACACATACTGCCATATCCACGGTTCACCCTCATCCTTCAGTCTCTGCTCTGTTGGGTAAAGAAAGAGCAAAGTTTGACAGCTGTTGGCAAATACTGACAGAACCTATCAGGAGCTGCTCAGTCCTTCTGCGACCTGAAATCTGCAAGCCCTGCTTGTCTCACCATGTTGTTCATGAAGATGTTTTGAAGGATGCAAAAAATGTCTTTGTTTTTTAAACTGGATCAATGCAGTTTCTTGAGAAAGGTGCTGAATTTTGCCAATATTTTTTGCATACAGTTTCATCCCCAAAAGCTGATTTTGACCATAGTGCTTCAGTATCGGAGCCAGACATGCTGATCCTGTGTCCAGAGAAACTTTCCTCTAGAAAAATTGTTACCGAATTGTCTCTCTCTTCTCCCCTCTCTCTCACTCCCTCCTTTACCTTCTTTCTCTCTCTCATTCCCTCTCTCTGATTATCTGATAAAATGGAAAGAATTGTAACAGATTATTGGTAATCTCAGAATTTTACATATTTTACTGGCACATTGATTTATAATGTAGTCTGTGTAACATTCTGTTTTCCTACAGCAGTGTTTGAAGAACTATTCATCTATAAATTTGACACAGCGCTAGAGTTTTAACATTGTATTTCTAGATTAGTCTGTATTTTAATTTTGTTTTGAAGCCTGAGAAAAATGTATTTGTGGAATCCTGAAATGTATTTTTGGTGATATAATAAAAATCTTATCATTTCTCCTAAAATTACCTAAGCTAYGGAATAGTACAGACAGACGTCCAAAGGCAAGCTAATCACTGATACTTTACTTTTAATGGTATAGTAGCAGCCAATATATTCTAACTATTTTTTGCAGCACAGTGATGATCAGCACCTCTTTTTGCAGGGTCCTTACAAGTGATGAATAAAACCAGAAGGATTATGGAGAATGGAGGGGCTTCTTTTATCAATGCATTTGTAACCACCCCGATGTGCTGCCCATCGCGTTCCTCCATGTTGACTGGGAAGTATGTGCACAACCATAATATATACACCAACAATGAAAACTGCTCTTCTCCCTCATGGCAGGCTACCCACGAGCCACGTACCTTCGCCGTGTATCTCAATAACACTGGGTATAGAACAGGTAAGAGACAAATCAACAGTAGTTCTTTGTTTAAAGTGAAGATGACAGATATTCAGCGATGGGTCTCGAATCACTGCCTAAAATGAAGCGACTATTGTCCCAAATTGCGTTTACAGAGCAGCAGTTTAGTGTTCTGGAGAGGGAGGGAGGGTAGTACTGCCTGCTGGTCCAGATCCACAGCTAACGGCCTTGTAAAGAAACTCACTTGTAACAGAGCAGCATATTTTCACGTTTGGATGTCCCAGGTGGGAAATAAGCTGTTGGGCAGTTACACCTAGTGCAAAAGAGGTGCATTTTAGTGGCATTGTGGGTCTGAACTGGCAGTTCTAGCCATGCTTATGGTCAGTATTATGGTCTGCTTGTGGACAGCTGCTAACAGTTATGGAAGAAGATGTCAGGGCCAGGCTGGGGACTGGTGCCAAAGACCTCACAGGAGCGAAGTGCCTGTCATGGGAGTGAAACAAGGTGAATGGTATAATTTAAACTTTGCCATGGGGCGATATTTCATTTGCATTTTCTGAAAAGGAATAGAAACATGCCTTTAAGAAGGATTGTTCTGCTGTGCACCAATAAGATTTGACAGTTTTCTTGTAAATTCCTGGTGGTTTTCCGTAGTCAGGAGATCCTTTCCTGTCTACAAAGAGCTCTTCTTATTCCTCTCGTCTGCGCTTCAGCTTGATGTAAAACCTGATTCATTTCTGCATCACCTATCCCCTAAGATTCAATCTGTAGACACGTTAGGCTCCAGCCTGACTTCCCCTTCGCAAGGTATAGGAGTTGTGCGAGGTCATCAGGGTGCAATTTGTCCAGAAGTGTCGTTCGACTACAAAGACTCCCCTTTACAGGGCCAACGAGGCACAGAGCTCGGTGCCAACTCCGTTCCTTACAATGTAATTGGCAGCAAAGAAATTTGTCTCTATCAGCGGCTTAGGCACAAGAACGGATGGCTTTCAAAACATATAGCAGGCAAATGTCTCCATGCTGTCTGCTTGTCCTAATTCTCTTAATGCTGTTACATCCAATGCCTTAAATTTATCTGCCTGTTTGCCATCTTTTCTTCACCACACAGACAGCTCGCTCTTTTTTCTTATGTCTCTCTGTATCTGTAGTTCTGGAGAGCTTCTGCATCCTGTTTAAAAAGCAAAAACAGACAAATATTTAACTTCTTTGGAGCTGGCGATGGCTCTGACACATGCGCTGAATAGTACTTCAGTCTCTATTAAGCTGGTTTCAGTGAATTTACCATCTGAGTGCAGCACTGCTAAATCTGAGTAAGGGTCAGCATCAAGGCTTTGGAGGAGAAAAAGAGGGGAGAGAGAACTGACAATCATCACTGCTAGAAAAGTGCTGAATTCACCCTAAAATATAAGCTTTGTCTCATGGTTTATGTCTCAGAAATCCTTTCTGCTTGATCTATGGCTGCTTCATGAGGGACCCGGCTTTCCTGTTCTTAAAGAATTTAGTATCTTATTGATTTGTAATCTAATACTTGCACAACTAAATGCCTCATGCGTAAACTGGATAGCTCTGTCACTAGCCCTCTCTGCCCTTCAGGGGGTAAACACTCTGCTTTGGGTGCTTCTGCACTGCCTTGTATTATGAAGGCATGTAGAGATGTCTACCTAAACGCAGACTTGGCCCTATTAAATGGAAAGGAAAAAGGGGTCAAAAGAAAAGGAAAAGGAAAAAAATGCCTTTCCAAAGGCAGGCAGAGAGAACATCAGTCCTAAAACTGTCAGGGTAGCTGAGTTTTAACAAGGGGCAGGAAGGAGAAAAAGGAAATGGAAACAAATTAAAATACTTGTATGAAACTCCGATTCTGACCAAGGTACATTGTTTGACCCTATAATAATATGGCCCCAAAGAATTTATCCATTTACTCCTTGTAAGACGAGCCTACCTTCTAGTTACCCCACAATTATTTTTTGAAGCGGCAGCTTAATTAACAGCAGATCTCACAATACATTTTTCAAGGACAGTGTTCCTTCATTAAAAAGTCATCAAAAGTCCACTAACCAACTAATAATCTACATTTCACAGCTAGAAAGTTTAGTAAAATTGTAATGACTCAAGAATACCTGGGACTCAAGAATAATTGGGAGTGAAAAAGAAGGAACTGGGGACAGAGAGTGGCTACATGCCACATAGACTAGTTGTGACTCTGTGCTGATACTGCAGATGCTGTGGGTATTTACCCTGTGCATTTCTACGTGTTTTGAGAGGAAATCAGTATCCTCCTCAATGGGAAACTGAGGCAGAGAAAGAGAAGTGAGTGACCCAAGGCCACTCACAGTTTTGTGACAGTCCTGATAAGGTACTGGTCCAGTAAGCTCCAGTCCAGATGAGACAATCCAACCTGGTTCTTTCTTTCTTCCTCATCTAAATGATGAGGATTTAGCTTTCACTTTTTGCATAGGATCAAATTATTGTATAAGTTGGTGGAAGTAAAGGGGTGGGGGAGTGTTTATATAATGTCCTTACTTCTGTTCACTCCAAATAGTTTCCAACATCTATAAAGCATCTGCTGTCTCAACCTGCCGCAGCCTTAACTAAACCCTCTATACTGCAATTGATCACATGTGGGCAAACTGCTTATGAGGGGAGTCCCGCTGAAGCCAAGAGGACTCCACGCAAGCACAGCAGGCCATTTAAAGAGACGTCTGAAATGTGCTCTAATAAACTGCGGTCATAATTAGAGCCCACTGGGAAAACCTGGCAAAGAACAGAATGTTTTTTTCTTTCCTTTTTCTATTTTACTCTTCTACTCCTGTTCTACTCTGATGTGACCTAATGGAGATGTTGCATTTCATGGAAACATCCCTTTTTGAAGATTATATGTCAGTGTTAAATCATAGGCAGGAACTGTGCTGGGTGCTAGCAGGGCAGACAATATTCAGAAACAACACTGCCAAACCAAAATCACTTTTGCTTCTAATTATCATTAAAAAAAATCCCCAAACAATTAAGGATGTTTCAATGTTTATGGTTTCCCTTCCTCACAAGCTGTATGCTAATGCAGCAATGAGTCAACTGCACAGCTTCCTGATTGCTGAAAGTCCACAAAATTGGTAATGTTAAACTAGAATGTGTAGGAAATAGCAGGGAAGACACAGTCAATAGGTAGAAAGAGAAAACAAAGCAACTCTGGAGAGCTTCAGAGAGATGACATTTGTTTTAATTACATAGGCTCCAGCTGCTCATACTGGGGAGGAAAAAGGGTCACTCTGTAATCACTTTCAAATTTTGTGGAAATTGTGAGGAAAACTGGAGAAGTTTTCCTTCATCTTGTAGTTTTTAATGTCAGTAGACAGCTATTTAGATTCAGAAATTTTATTCGTAGGATTATTAGATGCAGGAGTTAGAGATTTTGCTTTGCGCTTTCCAAAGTATTGGCTGTTATTTGCTGTTCTTTTGGTCCTCCCTGCAGTACTGTTGAAGTCTCTTACTTTCTTTACCATCTACTGTTCTGTCCCAGCCCTACAGCACGTAGCCTTGCCTCTCAGATGTGCTCTTCAGTGTTGTCAGTTCACACTGCCATTCACCTAAACAAACACAAAGGAGAACTCCAGGAGTGCACTACCTCAACCTTGGCTTCCTCCAGTAGGAAAGGAGGATTGTGCTACATCTTAATAATCAAGCAGTAGCCGAGCATTATCTTAGTGTTTTAGAAGAGAGAGCCATGACAGCAGCACAGCCAATATCCAGGAAACATAAATGCAACAATCATTTTATTGTTAAATAGTGTGTCACGCTTTGTATATTGTGGGACTTTACATTTTTGCCAGTTGAATTTTCATCCCTTTGCAAATATGAAGAGAAATGTAAGTTTAAAATTGTCACCCTGACTTAACACGCATATGCATTCAAAGCCCTCTCTGCTTAGTGTTACTTTATAAAATTATTACCCTCTAATGCTCCCTTCTCTTAGCCTTCACAGGCAGCGTAACTGTGCAGGAGACAACAGGAGTCTGCCCTGGCTCAGCGACCGCTAACAGCCTCACAGCAACACGTCAAACTCAGGACCAGGCTCTCCTCTTATGGAGTCCCACCTGAAAAGATAGAGATCACCAAATTAGGCAATTATTTGCTTACATTTTTTATAATTGTCTTTGGGAAGATGTATTTCCCAATATTTTATTACTTGCTCAGAAGTATCAACCGATCAGAATAATATTCAGGATTCATGCATGCAAGTGGCCTGACGGCATTCTCGGTCTTTTGTGGGACAAAAATGGTAACATAGCAAAGTTATGCAACTTGAACATTAATTTCTAAATGCTTGCATTTGTAAAACTCAAAACTCAAAAAGTGACTGGACATCAAGATGTCACTATCTGGCATGTTTTGACATTAGTCACAGACTTCTGTGTAGTGATGAACAGAAATGGTCACTTGCTTGACATCTAGTTAATGTGTTCAACAGTTCGCGTCACCTTCTGATGCGTGTCAGTTGACATCTGTCACTTATGGGTACATTTCTTAGTGTAGTGACCAAAGAACTAGTAAAATGCCGAGATGACAAGAGACTGAAAGCTAAGGAGTATTTAAACTGTGCACCTTTCCCTTCTGACACCCAGGGACAAGCTAATCTTTCATAAAGGGAGCAAAAGCTATGCCTCCTGAAGGTGTGGGCAGACAATACGCTTCCTCTGGAGGCAAAGCCAGTGTGTTTCCTGTTCACAGCCTTACAGTACAATTCACTGCCAGCACACGCTATTTTTAATCTGCATCGTTTCAGTGACCTAATTTGTATCCTGCCTCATGCACCCTTTCAAAACAGAGAGGGTGACAGGATATGATACAGGGGTGGAAACGAGTGAGCAGGGAATGAGTCCTGGTTTTCAGAATATTTCTAAAGTGAAAATAAAGAAAGAGAGAGAAAGAACTCCAAGCGTTCAGGTTCTTTCTTAATTGATATAAAAGAGGCTGGGGAGCATCAAACATAATTTAACTTGTAAATTTTTTAAATAATTAAAAATATGCCTCACTTTTCAGAATAAAATTGCCCTTTCAGTCAAACTAAGAAATGTATAAATAAAAGTGAAATATGCTGAATATATTCAAATAGTCCGCAAAAAGTGAAATGTGAAAGAGGGAAAAGGCTGAAAAGGATAACACGCAGGATTTTCTAGTTCTATGGTATCATGTGAAGTGAAACTTTTTTTGGTTTCTGTCCAGGATCTCATCCAAAACCACAGCATGTTTGCCTACTTATGCTTAAAACAGAATTCTGTGCTATTAAATATTGCACAGAAAACCATACACTAAAAGATTTTCAGCAAGTTTACACATTCAAGTGCTTCATTTAGGAAAATCTGGGTAGAACGTTGTCTGTGCAATTATTTCATCTCTCTTGTTCATGTGGCCAAATGATAGTCTTTAAGTACATAATAACATGCCGCTTTTTGGAGGGTGAAATTTCCTTGGTTTAAAAAGATAGACCAGTTCTACCAAGTGGCATGATGCTGGCATCCGCATCAGCAAGGACAGGGGTCTCAGATCCCCTCTGCAAAACTCTACTGCTTTCTTACTGAGTTACTAAGCAGAGTGGGTTTTTATCACATATATGGGGGCTGGGGGTAGCAACTATAAGTTTTCAGATGTCTGCTGTGAGACTCGGGTGTCCTTTCAGGCATTGTTGTGTCCTCCCCACTGTCCAAAAGCACTTCTGGCTCCCTTCATCTTACCCTGTCAGGCAGAGCAGTCTCCACTCTTCAGTTTTCTCATCCCAGTTTTCTGGCCCTGCCAGACCTCACCTCGGCCTCTGCTCTCAGCCTTGTTCCCCAGCCTGTCTGTCCTCAGGTCGTTCCCACCCTCCCTCCCCTCCTGGCACCAGTCAGTCCTTGACAGACATGTCCTGTTCCCACCGCTTACCGTTAACGATCTCCTTTCCCAGCCTGATCAGCAATCTACTTCTCCTACCCCCCTTGCCTTGTCAGTCAGCTTCTTTCTCCTTTCTGCACTCACTGTCCAATTTCCTGGTTGACATTGCCAGTCCTGGGCCGCCAAGCC
The DNA here is from genome assembly GCA_035582835.1 of Phoebastria nigripes. NCBI lineage: Eukaryota > Metazoa > Chordata > Aves > Procellariiformes > Diomedeidae > Phoebastria > Phoebastria nigripes. The sequence continues at coordinate 544,978 of JAYKAV010002883.1, read as the reverse complement.
CCCACTGCTTCCCCCCCAGTCCCAGCTCCTTTGCTGGATCTCCTGCCGTTCCCCAAACTGCTTGTCCTTATCTGGTCACCTCCTGCCCTCTGCATTTCAACCAACTTTCTCCCACCTACTGACACCACTCACAGGTGGACAGGGAATAAAGTCCTGAGGTGCCCAGGTCTCCAGCACAGGCAAACTGCAGGGTTTTTTTCAAAACTGAGCAAACTTTGGACAGATTTTCACCAGGATGATGAAAGATGCCTCCTTGACAGAGAGTCCATCGTGTCTTTGACAGAGTTCGTGCTCTCGGTGCAGAGCATGGAAGTGCTATCAAATGAAAGCTCGCATAATTTTTTTCAGATGGTAAACGTAATTCCTTTTCCATTACTGCGGTTCTCAAAGATGGCTACTGTTCGGGCTAAGAAGTTTCAAAAAATTCAGCCTGAGGCAGACATCCAGTGTGGAAAATTTCAGTCCAAGTATAAGAAAGTTATAAGCAACTGAAAACAGGGTCTTATAATGAGAAGTGTCACACAACATCAATACTGGAAAGTGCTACCAGCTTGGCCCATAATACAGGCTTTGTTAAAGACATCACCCAGGCTAACGATTGCTATATCAAGTTATAGGCTAATGCCTTTTGCAACTGCTGAGTTATAAAATCTTTAATGCTCTTTTTGGTTACAATGGTAAACCTGGCAGAAACTGGGAAAGACCCACAAAGCTGGAGAAAAAGTAGAAAACCTGAGGTTTTCTACTGCGGTTAAGTTACAAGACTGGGAACTGCGAAATCTGAATAATATTCTTGGCAATGCCACAGGCCTCCTGCGTGACTTAGGTCTAGCTGAAGGTTAACCTCTTGGTGCCTCAGTTTCCTCACCGCATTTTGGGGACAGTGCTTATTTCATTTCCTAGGCAGTGCTGGCATACTGAACTGGCTTTCTGCGCTTTAATGACGTGATACACTAATCCTCTGTAATTCTTCAACAGAAGGGAAAAATCAAATTTCTTGGGTTTGAATCTCTCACTTGCATAACGGGAAGAAAGCAAGGAGGAATTTACTGGAATAATCTGCAAGTTGCAGTTTTGTTGGGCTCTGTCCCCAGAAGCACAGAATCACTGTGTGTCAGCCCTGAAATGTCATATAAACAGTGCTTCGCAACTCCTGTCAATGGTTTCCTGACTTTGTTAAAGGAAGTGGGCTGTCTACTTAAAGCTCTTGTCTGGGTCACGGTGACTAAACCTTACTGCAGCATGTCTTTTTAAAGGTTTGGGTTTGTTTTAAATCGGAAACATTCCCATAAGCCTCGACAAATAACAAGGGCGTAGAACATAATATACGTCCTTTGATCCGTGGAAGTGCAGAGATGTCTCACCAGTAGATGTAGCCCAGTTCACCTGTATGCCAATCCACTAATGCTGACAGGAGTTAGGAGACTAATTCTACTGTGTAATACTGTAAATGTTAGTTATAAATGCTTGTAGAAAATACTGGGGAAAAAAGTACTGAGAATTACAAGAATTTGAATCACATTCAGCTATAAATATCCTGGCTTCAAACTCCAGAGATCCCCCAGGTCAAATTCTCCTTGTCTTGCACCCATTGCAACCCCCTGATCTCTTCGTCCAGTTCAGGACTCATTAGCTAATTGCTAAAGGGAAAACAAAAAACTGTATTAAGGCATCTATTCTTATTGGGTACCAAACATGTATATTCTGCAGCCACTCCTGAGACACATAGATGTCTGTATAACTGTTCACCATGCCATGTGTTGTTGTTTGCATGAACTTAATTGAACATACTCACACGGAACCCAATTGTTCTGATATACTAAGCTACTCTACATGTGATTAAAAAATAACAATGTGTCCTGGGAACAGTTAGCAAAACTGCCAGAATGCAGATAAAAACTGTCTTATTAAAATGCAAAAAATCAGCATTTATCTTTCCTGTTATCCCTGGGGGGGACATTACATGCAATAATGAAAAGATGTCCCTTGAAATGGCATTACTTTTTAATGAGGCTTTTACCCACGGAGTCATAATCTCCGTTTTATTAATTACAAGCAGAAATGGCTTCCTAAACCCTGTAACTGCTGAGTGCAAGTGGCTTCTAAAGCTGAGCATTCCCAGTCAGTACTCAGACTTGGGCAATTCAGCAAGTGTCAGGCTACAGCTAAGTTAAGGATGTGGGTTGACTCTACAAGCCAAGCGTGTGAAGATCCAGCAAGGACATTTGCACATCACCGTGTCAGCTCCTGGGCAGTTCCGTGACATGTTCCATAGTGCTTTAATTGTTTACAACCCTCTGGTTGACAAAAAACAACTAGGACACCCGTCGTGATTACTTGCTGATTATTATTTGGCCCCATGGACACTACTGTGCTTTCCTTTTACTCTGGCACTTGTCTTCATTCAGAGCGTGAAGAGCCAGACACTAACTGCTGGCGCTGGGCTCCAGCTCTGACTCACTTGCCCTATCCTATACTCAGTGGTACTCAGAAAATCCCACGGTGAAGGGACTGAACTCTTGTGTTTCAGTAAAAGCCTGGCTTTTCCCTTCATCTGTCTAATTACTCATATCCTCCTGAGCTTTTGACCAACAAACCACTCTTGGTTAAAGCAATTTGGCAAATGTGATCCATTATCACAGCTACCGCTGCTTCTACTAGTATTCAGGGCTTTGCTGTACATTTGACATGGGAACTGCTTTATTCTACAACAGGGGGAAACATCTATTTCTGCAAACTGTCACTCAAGGAGCTGCTTAAAACTTGACAGCTCTGAGATTATTTTTATGATAAAATACTAAATCATTGCCAACACGAAGGTGAATGGTTCAGGCTGTCAATCCGAAGTCTTATAACACGCACCGAAATATGGGGTTCAGAGGGCCAAAGGGGAGCTAACAAAACATTATTAACATTGGAAAATTAAGTAATCTAAAGCAAGGAAACTCCAAGATGAATTGGCCCCCACCAGCTCCAAGCCTCCCTTTCCTTTTCTAAATTCAGTTTATCTTTGCTCGTCCTTATGCCCCAGATAATTTTATCTCTGCATTTTACACTGGTGGCTTTCTCTCAGGTAATGCCTGAATATCAAAAGAGAGAGGAGAGAAGGAGAGAAAGAAGCTGACTGTTCTTTGGTTTAGTGCCAAAACTGAAACTGTGGGGACTTTCTCAGGTCCATAAAGGAACACCCTTTGGTGACACTAAACTGAGAAGCTGTAGTAAGTCTTTCCTGATCATCTGTGTGCTACAGTTTTTCAGAGCTTGACCATTTTGAGACAGATTTTCATAGCCACCTCTGTTATTTACAAAGGCACTACATCAAAACCTACAGACACTAGAACTTCTTAGAGAAAAGCTTGCCAATAATTTTTAAATGGGCAAACCCATTTTTCCCTAGCCTTTTTCTTGGAAATTGCTGAACTGTTTGGCTAAAATGTTCCATAGAGCAAAATGCAGCTTGAGTCAGATAGCATGGAAATTGTCATCACTAATGATTGAAGTTTGGCAAGACTGTAAATAGCAGAGTTCAGGTCTCAGTATTAGGCAACCTTAATTATAGGTGGGGCTATCAAACCACCCTACATGATAAATTGCCACAACTTCCATTTCACAGCTTGAAAACCTCTGATCTTTGTGGGAGGCAGGTTGGCAGTAGAGTCCTTTACAGATGAGCGCAGCACATGGAGGTTCCCTGAGGTCATGCAGTAGCTGCTGATAGATCTGGGATGGCATTCAGGAGGGCTGACCTCAGATCTCCCCTGTAACCACAGACTGTCCTTGATTTTGCTTGGCTCGGTAATGCTTCCTCTCTCTCGGTCACATCACTCTCCCATACTTTTCTTCACTGTTGTCTCTCTGACTTCTCTTCCCCTTCTTCTCTTTCCTTGACTTCCCTTCCCACAGTATTTCAGCCTTTACCCTTACACTCTCCCTGGACATCTGACTCTCTGAGAGTTTAACCCAGTTTGGCTGCCTTAGAGGAGAGGTATGGTTTCCATTCCGGGAGGCAATGGTGCTGGGCACATATTCCCTCCCCACAGTCACCCTCTTCACCTCAAGCTTCTTGACTTCTGGTTGGCCTCAGGAGAAAAAAGGAGAGCGGCTGGGTTGCTTTCTGAGTGGCTGTGGGAGGAAGAGCTGGAAGCCTACTCTAGTGTCTGTAGGACTTGTTTGTATGTCACATTCCACGTGGTATAGGAAAGTAACATTATATATGACTGTAACCTCTGGTTAGTGACAGTTGGCAGTTATATGATCCAATTGCACCATATTTATGTTGCGTCAGGCAAGTTTTAATCATGAACATTATGATTTTTCCACCAGTTTTCCCAGGAAGTTCACCATGCCCACATCAATCAGATCTGAATTATTTAAGCCCTTCCACAAATGTGCTTTTTTGGTTAGATTGAATGTGTCTAGGTTGAATGTGAGGTTTTCCAAAGTTATTTCATTTCCGAGTAGGAAACAAGTACGGGGGTTTGACGTGTGTCCCAAAGCCCAGCTGAGGAAGTGACGCTGGGCAGCAGCTCTCCACGGACAGGCCTGGCTGGCTGAGCCAGGGCCGGCAGCGAGGGCAGGGGCTGCATACCAGGAGGGGTGCAGTGAAGTGGGCAGCTATCGCCCAGAGGAGCCCTCTCCCTGGAAAGGGAGAGGTCTCTCTCATTCCCTCCTCTTCAGGGATGTCTTATTTTGTGAGCACCAGGTGTACCTTTGTGCTGACTGCTGGGGACACGGGCAACAGAACTGCTGGCACAGGTGACCCTCAAGGGGCTTGTAAACCCCAAGAAAATTAAAAATGCAAACACTGAAGTTACTCAGACACCCCAGTAACTTGCTGGGTCTGAGCCAGAGCTAATAAATCCTTAAAAACCCAAGTTACAGGCCCAGTCAGGTGTTTTGTCTCCACACTGCCCAGGCAGTGGAAAAGCAGGGCAGAGCCATCCAAACTGACTTTTTTATCCAGGCCAAAGACCATACACAAGCAGCTAAAGAGCTTCCGTACCCATCTGTCCCTAGAAGCAACACGGCTGCATTTGCCAGGTTGCCATGCCAGCATTAATCCGCCCTCCCAAAGCCAGTTGGCCAGCTTTTGGTGTCTGTGTATCTTTGGCACAAGCGTTTCACAACTCCTAGATAGCTGGGAGCCCACTGCATTGTGAGATTGTTTTCCTTTTTACTTCCTTCCAGAGGAATTGGCAGGAGCACCTCCAAACCCTCCTGGGCCTGACGGCAAAGGCTGAAACTTTCAGTCTGAGTGGGTTCTGACTTGTCACCTGGAGCTAATGGAAAAAACCTCAACTTAGTTTGGCAGGCCAGGTAGAGGTGGTTGACCTCCAAGTCTTTGTCTCTTCGTTAGTTTTGCTCTAGAGAAGCTGTGGTAGCAAAGCACGGTGGGGATTCCCTCTTGCTCTACCCAAACGTGGCCCAGCGGGACGGAGATCCGGACTTCCCAGACCTTTTATCAAACCAGCAAATGTAGCCAGATTGCTAAGCCCAAACTTTCAAAAGTCAGAAGCTGAGTTCCAAAACATCACAGGACTTGCTTAAAACCACAAGGTGTTTCTCAGATGTTTCCTCTGGGCACTGAGTTTTTATTCCATTTTCAAGTGGAAACCAAGAGAAACATACTCATTCTAAAAAAAACCCCGAAAATATTTCACGTGAGCACTAGATTCCAAAAGATTGAGAAGAAAACCCAAAGTCACGAAGGCTTTCAACTCTCATAAAAACTCTGGAAATAACTTATTTTAATTTCAAAACCCTCTAAGGTATAAAAGGAACATTTTTGATAAAGCAACTCTGACTCATTCTAACACATTTTATCTTCATTCATGCATGCTTTTGCCTCAGACTAAAAGACTTGGATTGCAAAGCCTCATGTGTGTGTGTGTTGTTTTTTTTTTTTTTACCTTCACAGCTTTTTTTGGGAAATACCTCAATGAATACAATGGCAGCTACATCCCTCCTGGGTGGAGAGAGTGGGTTGGATTAGTGAAGAACTCTCGCTTCTATAATTACACCATTTCTCGCAATGGTAACAAAGAGAAGCATGGATTTGATTATGCAAAGGTATTTTCCAGACACATAAATGCTGCATCATTAATCTATATAAAAATCACTTTCAGATAATTAATTAACCAGATAATTAATTAATTAACCAACTACAACCAAGAAATTGAGATGTCATTTTCTCTTTAGGGCATTGCAGATCAATTTCCATGTGAGAATATTAATCGCACAATGGAAGAAAGTTTCCAAGGGCTCTTCAGTGCAGCCTGGTGATTCCTCCCTCCCTCCCTCCCTCTCTCTGCTAGAAAGTGATGGTTCTGCAGCAGAGGCAAATAGTAAATAAAGGCCTTTCCCAAAAATAATTGTGCCCCTTGCACTACTGAACTTTAAAGTTAGCTGAGTGGTGTCAGTTGTTACCCACATAAGAAACCTTAGTTAATGCTGTTTTCCATTATACAGTGCACACACCCAAAAAAAGGTTGTGCGCCTGTGGTGCAAGACTCCAGATATGACTATGAGAATAGATAAGCGCGAGAACACGGCCGCTGGAAAACTTCAGAGCTTGTTTGTGCTCTTGACAAAGTTTGGCAAGTATGCCAAGGTGGCCTGCCCACTACCATGAAGTTTCTCGGAAAGACTTAGGAGTGCAGATTGCAGACCTTCCAGCCTGCAGAAAGCAATCTGGAATTTCCTCAGACTGTAGCTCACGGAAGATGATACAGATGTTGCAGCTGTGGTTTCTGACCCATGTAATGAGATTTTATTGGAAGCTCGCGATGCCTGTTTCCGATTTCCCCACCCGTAGAAATTACATGATACTAATTATATATTTATATAGAGTAAAAAAAAAGAAAATAAAGAATATTGGTTAGTTATACATTCCTTACACACCCTGTGTATGTAGCTAGAATAAATAGCAAATAGGAGGGGAGTGGATGCTTTGGGAAAGCAGTCATACAGCCATTTCACTTGAACAGGCCACAAAACCAGAAATTATCACAACACTGGTGCCTCGCGCTCATTACCCATTTTGTACACCAAAAGGTCGCTCGCTGTCTCTTCCATATCCCTGCAAGGATTGTAGCAGCCAGGGCTACCGTGTGTGCTTGGAGCCTGCTACAGGAGAGGGGAAGGGGCAGGGGGGACAGGGAGCAGGCAAGTGAGGAGGTTGCAGCTGGTTGGCTTGTCCTAGCACCGACATGCGACACAGACCTTGTCCCTCAGGCTCTGCTTTTGCAGCTGTTCGGGGCCTCGAATCCACAACATATGATTAGTCATGCCTGGAAGTGCTTGAAATTACAAACATTGTCTCAGCACTTTCTCAATGAAGCTCACACTAGAACTCCAGGCCAACAGTGAATGCTCCAAGGTGGCAGGTGGTTTAATTTAAGTTTTCATCTTTTTTTCTTAGTTCCATTTCCTCCCTTCCCCTTGTAGGCTTCCATTTGCCACCTTGGCTGTGGGTTAAGCCAGTTTATTAGCAAGTCACAACCTTAATCTCAGCAGCTGCACTGCTTAAAGTTGCACAATTAAATGAACAGAGCCTGCAGGAATTCAACTGCTCCCTGCATTCGCATTTGCAATTTCTTTGATAAAGATTTTTGAAATCTGTTGCCTGTTGTAGCTCTCTTCCACTTTGTACATATGCAAAAATGTACTCTGAACGAAGAGCACACAAGAAACGTTTATGTAAACAAAAAACCAATGCAAGAGTCAATGATTTCTTGCAGTTAGGAGCCATTATCTTGTGAAAGTGCTTGATCAGTGAAATTCAAGAAACATATCTTTGTCAGTAGAGTCTGTCTTTTTAAATGTTACTTAGCATTATATTACAAAATCTGGTAATCATATTTACTTAATGCCTTCTGTTGTATCTGATTTGCAAAATACTGTCTCATTTTATGTGGCCTCGCCTGCTTAAAAAAGTAATTACTGCTCAGTCTCCCCTATGCTCCCTCGAATCATACATCTCTTTGATGGTATGTTTTTACTTCCTGATCTGAGCTTTAATGAGGACTTGAAAATAACGTAATAACGTGATAGTACGTGATCTAATTAATCATGCACTTTGTAACTTTTGCTTTGTGTTAATCGTATGTTCCAGGACTACTTCACAGACCTAATCACTAATGAGAGCATTAATTACTTCAGAATGTCTAAGAGGATATATCCCCATAGGCCCATAATGATGGTCATCAGCCACGCTGCGCCCCATGGCCCCGAGGATTCAGCACCGCAGTTCTCAGAGCTCTACCCCAACGCTTCACAGCATATGTAAGTCAAAATCACATGCTGCCAGACCTGCTCCTTGTATCTACTTCTTGTGAGGTATTTGTTTATGGAGAGGTGTAGGGACAGAGAACTCAAATGTAAGAAACCCATAGTAAGTGGTGAATGTTTGCTTGCTTCTTTTGCCGTGCTTCTTTCGGGGAGGAGAGTGACAGCTCTGACCATTATTAAAACAGAAAGAAGCTCTTTTCCTCCTGGGAAGTTGTGGGAGATTAAAAGGTCAGTATTTGGCTTTGTAAGGGCAGCTTCTTACAATACCCTGAAAATATGTAGTCACAGGTCAGGATCTGTTGGAAAGATATTACTTCCTTCGTCTTCCTCTAAGATATGCACTTCCTGGGCTCTAACTAACTGAGTGCATTGAGAGGAAAAAACACCCTTTTGTAGCTTTTGAGTGCACCAGATTTATTTATAGACTAGATACTGGCCGATTCCCAAAATAGCCTATTAGACTGCATTTTTAAATAACATGCTTAATCTTTTCTGGTGATTATACTGTAATAATAAAAAAAGAACTCTTCATTTTGTTTCTAGAACTGAGGCCAACTCCAGGTAGAAATCTGAGGGTAGTCCTGGGTTTAACAGCTTGCTTTATAACTTCAATATTCTGGGTACTTTTCCTCATAGTGAGGTGATAGGGAAGCTTTCCATCGCCCATCTGTCTACCTGGGCATGTGGACCACTCTTCCCATTTGTGCTTAAACAATGTCTTTGTGCCTCCTTCCGCACAGACAAAAACTTAATAAAATATTTTAGCTGGATTGTACATTGATTTGGCCTCTGAAAATGAGGAGGAATCAGCTCACACTGTGGAAAATCTCTGTCGTCTACAGATTGCATTTTGGACACTCTGCAGTAGCTCACACGCAGGGATGTTTTTTGTAGTTACATTAACTAGTTTAAAATTGCAAGGAGTAGCAGTTACTGCATAAACTGCATGCATGAACTGATCACTAGTTGGGGCCAGAAAGAGATTTGCTGTTCATGGCACATGGTTAAATATTTGTTAGTTTGTATTTTTTTATCCTCTTATTGGCGGCTTCTTTCTAGATATGCCACTTTCCCTTGCCTTACATTCTTAACTACATTTTTCTTATCCTATATTCTCAGCGATCTGCCATTCCTGAGACTAGTCTTTGCAAGTAATGCAAATCAGTGAGCAATGTTCCATAGTTATTTAGATATTCAGGCTAATTCCTACCTGTATACAGAAGTGATGAGATCGATACATTAGTTTGTAAATATTCCCTTGAAAATGGTTCTCAAGTAATCATCCTGAAGAATTATTATCACCTTTTTATGCCCTAAAGGTAAAATAAGATAGACATGAACACATAGAACCTGTCATATTGGGTTGTATGAAAGATCTTTCTGACTCAGTATCTGGAATTATGTGCTCCAGCAGAAAGCAGCAGGGAATGCTTAGGGGAAAAAAAACCAAGAGAGATTCCTTTTCCTCATTTTTCCAGCTTCTGAAAATCACCAGTTTAGGTGAAGCATCCAGGCCACTGTGCCCCATTCTCTTTGCATCGGTCTGATCTCTTTTTGAACTGCGGTGGCAGCCCCACCATCTTGTGGCAACAAGTTCCACAGTGTCACCCCGTGCGTCGGGGACAAAGGACTGCCTTTTCTTTCCTTCTAAACCTGGAGCTTGTCCATGCCACCAGTGTCTTCTACTTCCCGTCCTGTGAAGAATAATGAATAGTCACTACCTCAAATTTAATGGACCTCTCCCATGTCCTCTTTCAATCACTCCTTTTCATAGCAAGAGAGTTATATCTATTTGTTCTCACTCTGTTCAACAGATTGCTTCCCATTTAGTGGCACAGATTGCCTGGCCTCAGGCAAGCCATCCTGTTTGCCGGGGGACTATCCATCATACAGGAGGGTAGGATTCAAACTGTTTCCGCTTAGCTGTGGGGACTGTGTCTGGAAGAAAAGCACTGAATCATTGTATCTCACCCTACCTCTCCCCAGGCCAAAGCAACTCATTTTAGGCTCCATGCTCACTGTCTTCTGACAAAAGAGTGCTTGTAAGAACTTGCATTTGTTTGTCATGCTCCTGACACTTTCTACTGCTTGGTGTTTTCAGCCTACTTGTTTTCTAGCTTGTGCTGCTAGAACCAATGGGTTTAGTTAGTCTTCAAAATTTTAACCACCTCTCCACCTTATAGAGGTTACACGTCACCTGCAAAGATCAAACGAAGATTGTAGTTATCTATTTGCAAGCTTAGTTTCATCTGAGTACTTGTGTAAATTGATTTTTATTTGCGTGGATTCCTGGGGTCTAAACACCTTGCTCTGCTAGGCTACTTGTAAAATAGCCCAGAATATGAGACTCAGCTGTGCTTCTTGTCTTCTGGTGTTGTTGATTTCTTGGCAACCTTCTTGCAAAGTGTTTTTTCTCTAGTGACCTCAAGAGATCCTTGCTGGGTTGTTTTGTGTTTCTTATTGCACTGACTGATTGCATGTGTTAGAGTTCAGTCTGCAGACTAAGAAATGAGACAAACTGAAGATAAACTGCCAATTTGGGTGGCTGAAGCCTCCAAATAACTGATTTCTCTAGCAAAAATATTAGCAACATGCTCTAAAAGATATAAGAAGTTCAGTTCTCACAGAAATACTCGGTGCTCCCTGTGAAAACAGCCCAACAACAATAAAATCCCTCCTGCCAAGGTTTGTGTAATTCGAACATTTAACCCTTACGTTTTCTTCCTTGGTGGTCAAGCACCATTTGAATCTCTTTCTTTCTGACCTTGGGTGACAGCCATCCGACCTTGGATTTTGTTTTTAAAAATGTAGTTGCTATATCATGTTACTGTAATGCCTACCTCCAACAAAGAAGGGAAACCAGGTCAAAAGCTGCTTGCTGGCTTTACAAACGGAGATGGAAGGTTATACCTACAAACCAAGGATTAAGATAGCCTGTCAACCACATGTGAGGGGAAGTTTTGCTTAAAAAGACAGTAGCTGAAGCAGGCCCTTAAATTATGTGACATTTCTTTGCTGGTAAAGTGCCTATCATTTGATTGGAATACTACCTTTATAAATTTAAAAAAACCCACAAACCAGAAGTTTGTTTAGAAGAAGTTTTCCACTTGCACGTATGCAGARGGGAGCAGCTATGGCAGGAAATGCTTCAGTTCAGGGAGAGTTCTGCCCTCAAATGTGGGCGTCCGTTGGTCTCATTTCCCCACTTACCAGCAAGGAAAGAAGACAATCAAATGAATGCAGCAGCAAAGTCCATAAGGTTTATGAAAAACCCATCAAAGCCAAAAAGAAAAGGAAGAATTAACATGCCATTGCTACCTTACAATCCTGTCCTCCTCAGCACAGCCTGCTGGAGTGGCATGAAAAGTCTTACAAGGACTAGAAAGGTAATGATGTATACACTGTTTAATCATTAATTTTAAGTGATCCCTGTTAATTCTCATTAGCTCCAGTTTAACAGACTATATCATACTGGAAGCAGCAGACACTCTCTATTGTTCTTAAGCGTCCTTTCTCCCTCCCACTCTCCCACCTCTCCTCTCCTTAAAACATGTCCTATTTCTGACACCTAAAAATATTTCTGAAAGTTTATGCTGGCTGTTATCACCATAATGAGTGATGTATTTTCTGAAAATAAATCATACTAATGCATGTACTCTAGCTATGTCCAGAAGTTATTTCTGTGGAAGAAAATGGGACTGGAGAAGATGTACTAGATGAAAGCAATACATAGATTTTTGTTGTGGTAATGATCATCATCTGTTGGGGAGCAGGGTTGCTCCTTTGGACCTTGTAGACCTTTGGAAATGCTGTTGTTAAATATGAAGTTATGCCACAAGAGATGGTTCTCTAGGTGTCCCTGGCAGCYGTTACAGGGGAATCTTGTTCCATCAGACAGCTGAGCAGGAAAGCTCTGACTCAAAGGATGCTCTAATGAAAGCCTGAATTCTCAGTTATGCTCAGGGCCTCTGGCACTTTAACTTCCCTTTACCTTCCAGTGTGAACCAGTCTTAGGGGAACTGTGAATCAGACCTAAGCTGTTTATAAGCTGTGAAGTAAATAAACATTAGAAGCAAAAATCTGCGGGAGGCAGGTTTACTGAAGAATGTAAAAAATGGAAATCTGAAACACTGCTGGCTGTGCTGAGTTAAAGATCCTTGGGCTGGCAGGAGGATGGACAACCAGATTTTATGGTTACCTGGAAGCAATCCTATTGCCAGACTCCTAAATAGGAGCAGCTAGAAATGGTATCCGGGAAGATCATTCCCAAGGTAATGTGAGAAAAGGTAGATGATATGAAAGGCAGAGCTTTAAATTTCCATTTAAAGATAGTACGAAAGGTGCTGAACGACCAGGTCTGGCGGTAGCGGTGTGTTTGCAGTAGTGAAGCATGAAGAGCAATGCTGTTGCACCCCTGAAGCCCCAGAGACATCTTAACTGCAAATCTGGGGTGTGAGATGGCTGCATTCAGGGTGCCTTCTGGTCATTGAGGCTGAGTCTCAAACATCTGCCAGTTACAGTGGTATTTCTTGTAATGTGGACACTTACCCATTAGAGTAGGATCACACATTTGCATCAGTAATAAATCTTGACATGTCAGTGTGTCTTGTCATGGCTGGCCTGAGGCCCACTTGGACTCCTGACTTAAAGATAAATGATCAAAATCATCACACACGTCATTGCGAGTGTGACTTTAAACAGGACTGGAAGAAATAGTGTGATACAGAAATGTGGTAAGATTCTAGTTACACAGTTAACTTCTGCAGCAGCAACAAATAATTTTTCCTAAAATAAAAAGGTGTTATATTTAATGGGTAACAACTTTTTTTTTCTTCTTTATTCCGAAATACAGCGGTTGTGTTACACTTCAGGAGTGAAACTTTCATACCTCACATCCCCAGATATATAAATATCCCTGGGTTTAAAAGATTCCCCTTTTAAAAGGCAGCGAAAATAGACCCAGAATGGTGAAATTCAACTTCACATTAATACTGACCATGCCACTGGTCATGTTTTTTTTTACTTTTAATTTTGCCCAGAACCTAGGCTTCCTGCTTTCCAAGAACAGTGTCTAAACCTGGAAGTCTACTTTCCCTGGAAACAAAGGATTTGCTTCCTTTGTTTGTTTACTCTTTTTCTGAAGAAACATGACCACTTATGCAATGTTTGCTAATCATATTTCAAAGAATAATATAGGTGTTAATTTTGTACAGAAACTATTCATTTTTCACAATGAGTTTTACCATAGGTATTATTTTAAAATATTCTTGACTTTTATTTTTATGAAACGAAAATGTTCCTGAGGCATATAAGTACTGTATTATTTTCACTAACTGGAGGACTCCCAATCCAAACAGAAGATTAGCCAAACACTTTTGGGATAAAAACCCCCGAGAACTCTGTGGAATTATTCACAAGCAACATTTCTAGGCAGCATTTCTGTGAACATAATTTTCTTTTGTTGGATAAAAACAGGAGGGAATTAGGAGATTGTAAATAGAGGCAAATGCAGATTTTTAGTACGAGCAATTGAGCAAATGTTTGTAAACGTGCTTGTTTCTTTCCATGTTAACCCATCTGAAACAGAAATGTATAAATTTAGATCAAACTTTTAGAAAACAAATGTTAATTTAAAGTTGCACTGAATTCTGGGAGCTCTTAAAACATGCTGTACTCTGCTTTATTTCTTTTCCACACAGATACCGCAACTGTGTAAACAGCATTAGCCAAGCTGAATCTCCCATTCTTTTCTTAACCTGTAAAGTATCTTTTTGTAATAATGATTTGCAGAAGGGCTTTATTCCATTTGTTTCATTGAATATCACACAAAAAGCAGTTCAGTTACTAGTTGAAGATAATGTAATTCATTTCTGAATGATTTGCTATTTGAGGACCCCATTTCAATAGGTCCTCAAGTACAAGCATCCGTTGTTTTGGGTTACTGGAGTTTTTTATTTCTTGTTTAACTTAAAGTTATTGTGGTAGCTTAGAAGACAAATAAGATGCATTCTCTATTTTAAAATTCAAATTTAAATATGCAAATATAGTAAATACGTTGTCAGTAAGAGTAAATAAAATGTGTGATATGAAATGCTGATTGTTCATGTAACTGAAGGTTATTGAGGTCTTTTGGATTCAGGCCACAAAGCTGAATGCTAATATAATTCCTTTCGTCTCAACGTAACTTTAAGTATCTATTTGAACCAAAGCTTACAGATACATAAATGATAGATTTCATGGTGAATCTTTCTTTAAAGAGAAAACTGTACTAGTGCTTATAGATATTTGCTCCTTCCATAACCTATAGAACACTTTGTTATCACCACTGTGGGCTTTCCTGCTGCAGTTTAACAGGTGGTAGACAGTGAATGCAATTTCCATGATGAGGCATGAACAAAACAATGCACAGTGATGCAGAGACATTAAGTGCTAACAGAATTCAAACCACACAATTCATCCCGTTCCTGAGGAGACTGTAATCTAAGGCTAGAGAAGGCTTATACTGATTTACTTTTTTGGTTTTTGCAAATGTGCACATAAAATGGGATGATTTCTCTGTAAATTTATTCACATAGGTGAATGATTACACAATCTCAGGGTGAATTATTTTTCTCATTCTGCAAATGTGTTTATGGGAAGGTGCCTGACTGGGTTCAGCATTTGTTATTGTTAAGTATTTGGGATTTTTTTGTTAGTTAAACTGGGAGTATCAATTTGAAATTTTATGATCCTGACATCTTCCAGTGTCCTGCCTAGTGCCAGAACAGCCCTGTCACGGAGTGCCAAGAAGTCTTTGCATAGTATGTGTTGGACAAACGTAAGTGAGTAACTGAGCGATCTAGATTTGCCCAAGCTAGTACAGCCTACAAGAATGACAAATACTATACCTTTTTAGCAGAGTAATCATTTGCTCTCTCAATCCTTACCCTCTCTACAGATCTAATATTCATGTAGTATGTTGCTGGTCATTTTAGAACCGACCTATATGAAGGGGAGCACTTTTCCATGTTATCTATTCTTGTAACATGTAAAAGGAACTCTCAGTCAGTCTCCAGGCACACATTCAGAAGTTTAAGTGCTTTACTCTTTGCTGATCAACTAGCAAGAATGACCTTGAAATCAGAAACTGCTCCTTACTGCACTCTGGGGCAGCATCTGAGCTGTTCAGGGGCAGCCCAGCAAAGCCCGACAGGCAGGTGAGCAGTAGCTCCTTGCCAGACTTAGAGGCCATGGACAACCTGAAAATAATGGGGTACCTGGCACTGTCTGCTCACCACAGATCACCAAATGTGCTCAAGACAAGATAGCCTCCGTGCCTGAGAAGAGGCAATAGAAGACACGGTACATATCTTCAACCTTATGTTCCCAGTGCTAAGAGGAATCAAGGAAATGTAGATGTTGGTGTTACTTTACAGCAGTATTTGTCGATACAGAGCAAAGCCATTCCCAAAAATGGAAGAATAAACACAGCGACAGACTGTGCCATGATGACTTTCAAGAGCTTATAACAGTTGAACATTTAGTTGATATCTCCGACTGCTTCAAGAAAAAAATGGTGTGATAAACAGTTATCACTGACAGGGAAGAGGTCTGTCTACTCGGAAAGGTTTTCAGAAATCAGCAATATTCTCCCCAGAATTCACCTCTGTTGTGTTTGTTTGTTTGTTTGTTTGTTTGTTTTACACAAAAAAAGGTAGACATATCTGAGGGCAATGTCAGATCTTGTGCCTGGCAAGCAGTGCCGTTCTGGTGGATTTCTGCAAGGCACAACAAACAGGGGTATGCAGGGAACATAGACGAGCTGTGGGATTTTTTGATTCTTTTCTGTCTCTTCCCTAGTACTCTTTCTCCTACACTTTGGACCCCTGTTTCACATTCCTCCATCAGCCACTGGCACTGGATATTTCACAGAAGGTCCTGTTGCTTGAACTGTGTGGGAGGAAAATTCTGCTCACTCTCTGCCTACTGCATTTCTCACCCAGAGAATTCAAAATGCATTTGGAAAGTGTCTGTGAAAGGTTTTAACTGCCCTGCTAAACCCTTGAGTGCTGCTTTTAAAGACTGTCCGTTATGTGGAGGAGGCTTCTGACAATGGCCTGGGAACATGAGACCTGAGCCTGCTTCAGCAGCTGGCTCTCCTTCCTGGCACAGCGGCAGGCTGTCACAGCGCCGCCGGCTGAGCACAGCTCACAGCCACCTCATCCTTCCATGGCGGGGGCACTCAGGAGTCCACTGAAAAAAAGCAGGGTTTTGCTGGAAAATGCTGATTAATCAAAACTGAGCTCTTTGATGGGAAAACATCTCGTTTGACAAACTTCCAAAGAAACAGAGGAAAGTTTGCACTGGAAGCATCCTTCTTTTCTGTCAACGTGCCTAATACCTGATAGGTAACCAAAACTCCTAAGACTTGCTTCTTCAAGGTCTAGGGCTCCATTGGTCCATTTGCTGGGGCTGCTGGCTAGCCAACAACCTAGAGAACTGTGCTCCTGGGCTCAGTTTCATTAATTTTGGGGTAGTACAAACATTCCTTTAAAAAATCAGACTTCTMTCATGGGAAATGTCAAAATTTTGACTTTTCTACCTGAAATAAAAGAATTTCCAGCAGAAAAGGAATTTCACTTTGTGTTTGTCTTTGCTAACCTTTCCATAGTTCTTAGGAAGGAAGTACTCAAGGAAATGTTCACAAATCCTGTAATACCATTGTCTCACTTCTGTTTTCCCATGATGCTAATGGTTAAGTAGTTTAGTCAAAACTAGCTGTATGTACTAGAGACATACGTACTTCTCAAATTCTACCTAAATTCTCAAAAATAGTCGCCAATTAAAATGTGGACTCCATTAATTTATTGCAGTTGACTATCAGTTTATTACGTTGTCCATTCAGCCAATTTTTATCCTCAGAATATATAGTTATAGGTTATACATACTATAGCTTGATACAGTAAAAATAACTGCTTCCACCATTCTGTGATCACATACAACCATGTCAAGAAAAATGAAAGCTAAATGAAGGACTGGTCAAAGGTGTGACTTTGAGTTATCAGTATACAATGTTCTGATATTGTTCAGTGCTTCCTCTTACGAAAAGACGACTACACATAAACATTTCTGTGGGGAAAATGTACCTTTGGGTAATGCACATATTAAAATTATCAGTATCTAAAGAGTAAATTAATATTGAATTGCATTTTTGTTATAAACTGAAAAGAGAACCATAGGAATCAAATTAATCTAATCACATAACAACATTTTTTCATTTTCTATTTACATCTATTTTTCAAAGGTAATGTTGCAATACGTGTATCACGTACTGCAGTGTATTAGAAACAGGGAAAAAATAAAACCCAAAGAACTTCATCAAAACAGCAAAGCCTAGGTTCTCAAAGCCTAGATTCTGCAAGCGTTAGAGAAGGAAAGTGGTCATACGTAGATGAAACCATTCCAGGACATGGATTTCCTTTGGTTTCTCTTCACCTTTTAGTTGTCATGTATGCTAGGTATAAAAACAGGATTGATGGAAAGCTTTTGTACTGTGCATATTTGTACAGCAAGTTCATTTGGCATATTTTTTGCAGTACTTTTTCTTCAGAGGTGATATATCTGTGAACGTATTCTCGTTTCTTATATGATATCCTTCAAAAATTCACTGGCTGTGGCTAGAACACCTCTTAAATCTTTCCTTTGATGTTCGTATGAATTCCTAAAGCATCGTTCTTTGCTTCAGTAGGACTCTGTGCCATACTTCTTAGTACCAGTATCGATAGCAGTATTAGTTCAATATTGTTGTCATAGTTCATGTTATGCTGGTAATGCACTGTGCTTTGTATTCACCTAAAAAAATAACACCTCAACAGTATTTAGTGTACAAATAAATGTTATTTTGGTACGGGCAGAGTTTGCACATCTACCACATCACCAGGCGTCACTGGGACGTAGCTCAGGTGATGGCCAAGGGCAAGCGATGGAGACTGAATGTGGGTCTGGAGTCAACAGTGGTGGCTGCAGCACTTTCTCAGCTCTCTCCTTCAAGGCTACAGCATGACTTTGTATCAGAGCTGACCCTGCACCCAGGCAGCCGGCCCCAGCAGGGTTGTACTCAGGGTCCTGGCAATGCCTGGGCCATCACTCGCCTTTGATGATGGGGAGGGGAAAAATGTCAGTGCTTTCACTCTTTGGGGCATCTTGAAAACTGGTAACACCGGTGTTACTGTTCTTATCTTAGTACTGACTACTAAATTTCTTTATCCCACAGGAAAATATCTTTCTTGCGAGTTTCATTGAACTTGTGCTAATATAAAGGTAATTTCCCCACTGGAAGCATCAGGGCAATTTACATTAATACTAAGGGGAAGTAGTCATCTTTGATCTCTGACTTTCTTCATTTTTCTACTTATCTTTATGGGATGCATCATTCAGATGAGCATTCTTAATGATTACAGATTGTTTTGAGCATATCCCAAATGTTTTGGCATATCCCAAATATTAACGTGGATCTGGTGGTGGTCTCTGAGCCTGAAAGAAAGCTCAGAAAGCAAGTGGTTAAAAAATGTTGAGGAAGTAATGTATGAACCAGTGAAGCTTGGAAGCCACTGAAGTGATGTTTGTGATATTTTACATTAGGAATACCAGCTACTACACAGAATATGTGATTTAACTGTTTGTTGGCTATTCCTGTGTTAGAGGAGTTCCCACCTTCCTCTGAGGTCTGTGGTGGTGCACAACTTTTCCGATCCTTTCTTTTCTTCCCAGCACTCCCAGCTATAACTATGCACCAAACATGGATAAGCACTGGATCATGCAGTACACGGGGCCTATGCTGCCTATCCACATGGAGTTTACAAACGTCTTGCAGCGCAAAAGGCTTCAGACACTGATGTCAGTTGACGACTCTATGGAAAGAGTGAGTTCAAGGAACTACTGTGAATACAATCTTATTAGTTGATTACAAAATTAAATGAATTCTTTCTTTACCTTCACCAACCACAGGCTGGGGAGACCCCCTGGGCTACAAAGAATTACTCCACATATCCTCAGTAGAAATGAATTCTGTTTATGTTCTCTGCAACATAGTGCCAAGCTCCTTGCTTGCTTCTTTCAATTGCTGGGTGAATAAACTGATGACTTTTTAAAAGGGAGAAGTCACTGGGCCTAATAGAAAGCCTGGTATTAACAGAAGATGCATCACCTGCGTGTACACATGGGTAGACACAGGTGCACACATGACAACTTCTATTCATTTCACACACTCCCTTCACAGTTCATCCTTCAGCTGAAATCTGGGAATTGGCAAATCACAGCAACTCAGGTGTCAGTCTGCTAGTGTTTGCAGAAGTTAGGCAATGCAGTGTACAGCTAATTATAGGTAACGTGATACATGAACTATTAGGTGTACTTTGCATGACTTTTTGTTCAAAAATCAAGCACCATGACCAAAGATCTTCCCCCAGAGACATTTCTTTAAACTTTAATAAAAATTTACAGCCTTTTCCCAAGCCCACAACTGTAAGGAATGAGAAAGTAGACTAACACAGTAAATCAAATCTGAGTACCATTTGCCCTAAAGCTGTAGCAGACTTTTTTCCCAAGCTGTGTTTGAGTACACAATGACTTTTGGACATACTAATGCAACTATATTAGTATTAACATATTTTGCTATTTTAATTTTCTGGACCTGTTTAATTTTCCTCTCTGTCAAATGTGAAATTGAACTTCTAAGTTGAATTTTTTAACAGCACAGTAAAGGTGAGATGTAAAAATGTCCATCCCCAGAATGTCTGTTTCAACAACCTCATCGATGTTGTGTTTGGTTATGTGTATTTAAGGGAGTAAAACAATGGTTTCACATGATTATGCACAAAATGTATTTTGCTGCATTTAATCCAGAGTTTTTCCTATGCTGTGTTGCAGTTATACCAAATGCTTGCAGAGATGGGAGAACTGGAGAATACCTACATTATTTACACTGCTGACCATGGTTACCATATCGGGCAGTTCGGACTGGTCAAGGGGAAGTCAATGCCGTATGACTTTGATATTCGAGTTCCTTTCTTTATTCGTGGTCCAAGCGTAGAGCCGGGATCAGTGTACGTTCTCTTATGTCTCTAGCACAGCTGTTGAACCTAATGTAAAATGTTTCTAAGAGCGTGTAATTATCACTCTGTCTAGTTCCATTTCATAAAGGATGTCCTATTATTGTAGAGCAATGAGTCTTATAAAGACGCACATCTTTCATTTCGCATATTATTAGTAAGTTATAATGCAGATGAGAAAGTTGTATAATGTGTAGTCCTGTAGGGTTAGGCTTTGAGTTTTGCTTTTAAAAAGTAGGTGCTCATCTTTACTGCTCACGTTCTGGGGTAACAGAATGGATGGCGTCATGCCCTCATTGTCAATGAGATGAGAGTAGTGGCTACTGCACCTCCTTGTTTTATTGTGCTTACCTTTTTCTTTGTGATGACAGTCTGCAGTACTGGCCAGTCGTTCTCAGAATTGTAGCCTTCAAAGGGGATTTTCTAAACTTAGCACTTCTGTAGAGCTTTACATCTTCAAAGCCCTGATAAACATTAATTACCATTCTCTTTCCAAGCGAATGCGAAGACTTCTATATTGAACACATGAAAACTATGACCTTTTCTGTTGATTTGCAGAGTGCCTCAGATAGTTCTCAATATTGATCTTGCTCCAACAATTCTGGACATAGCAGGACTTGACACGCCTCCAGATATGGATGGCAAATCTGTCCTAAAGCTTCTGGACTTGGAGAGACCAGGAAACAGGTGGGTCCCAGCATTTTTTTTTAGCCAGTTCAGAAGCAAACACCTAAGTAAATCAACAACTGAGTGGAAAAAGATTCTGTGAAAATGAGCTGTGTCATGCCAACGACCACAGCTTTCACATTTGAAGAGTCTCTTAAATAGCACATGTATAAAATTGCAGGTATATATAAGTGGAGAGGTGTTTTTTCAAAAATAAATTGTTAACACTAGCAGTGCTATACATAGGTGTCAGCAGTAAATATTATTATTTTGCTTTCAGGTTTCGAACAAACAAGAAGACCAAAATTTGGCGTGACACATTTCTGGTGGAAAGAGGGTAATTATTAGGGGTGAGAGAGTTTTGGGAGAGCCTGCCTGCTGGGAACACTCTCTTGTACATGCTTTCCTTTCTGCTCCCTCCTCTTCCTTTTTATGGTCAGTGAAGTAGTAAATTTTGCAAGCCAACTTACAGGCCTGACTTGTTTCCTAGTTTCCCATCACTGGCTTTGCAAGCTGCTGTGCTCCCAAATCCCTACCTCTGAAGAAATTTGAAAGCATGCTTTTCTGGCGACTCTCCTAGCCTGTACCTCCTCTTTCTCTAACATTGTACTTGTGACCGCTTATGTCATCATCTGACTCATTTTCTTTCCAAATCTCTGTTTCAAGTCCAGCTGTGCAGAATCCTCTTATCAACTGATTTTGTATTTTCCATCACATATTGGAAGCATTCTTTATTTTTGTTCTAGCTAAGAAAAGACTTATGTGTAAATGAGATGATTGATGAATATAACTGCTCCTCTTTTCACTGATACCTCTTTACACCCTCTCACCTTGCCAATTACTGCTGTGAAAATTTCCTCTGAGTAAAAATTTTACAACAATTTCCTTGTGGCACTTTACGGCTTTACAGATCATGGAAATCTTGTGTGATGTAGTACAAAACAGTGCATATAAGACATGTTGTAATATATAAGATATAGCCAACCTAGTGCTGAATGAGTATGGAAGCCCTTTAGTCTCTTCAGCTGGGCTTTTCAGCCAGGCAAGTACTGCTTCAGCATGTTTTGCTTTGTGAAAGAACATACATTTATGTATGAACGGTGCTGAACTGTGTCAGTTAGACATATTTCAGCAACCCTTATTTTTCTCTGGTTAATTTCCAGCAAATTACCTAAGCCTTTTTTTCACTACGTGGCCTACATTGAAGGTCAGTAACAGAAATGTGGGGATTTTTTTTCCCTGAGAAGACTTTAAATCTTCAAGTAGCTTTTCTTTTCCAGTTAATTTCGTCATCTCCAGAGTTTAGAAGAATGTATCTAAAATATTCAACTGTATTTTTTTTAAAGCAAATTTCTACGCAAGAAGGAGGAACCCAACAAAAACACGCAGCAGTCTAATCAACTACCAAAATATGAGAGAGTAAAAGAATTATGCCAACAAGCAAGATATCAGACAGCCTGTGAACAACCAGGACAGGTAAGCCACAAACAACTGCAGTCTTCTATGTGCCACAGGCAAATACCTATTTTTCACTATGGGTCAAAAGAATTTGAAGAATATGGCATTTGGAAGACAGCTAAAAGTCCATTATTCTGAATATCTTCAGAGCAAAGAAAACCAGACACAAATTGCTCAATGGTCCAATTTAAGGTGTTGGAGGGCTGGTCCTTAGTTTGCTGTGTCTGTACGGGGCTTATGGTAAAAGTCCCATGCTCAAATATAACATTAGATGACTACTTTTTCTTTGATTCGGTGTATTGCTAAATATGCAAGATAATCCAATGATAATTATGAATAAGGGAGAGAACCTTTTTGAGCAGTGAAAGCTTGTACTCACTGGGCTAATGCAGAATTACTGAAGCAAACTGGTTAGTCCTACAGTTACACATGATTTCATTTCCTGGGATGAACAACTGGACAACATACTTGGTAATCATCATGCTTTATTATTTATTGAAACACCTTTAATAGAAGGGTCCCCTTGCTCAGAAACATTTGCTGTTTAAGGTCACTGTAAGGAATCAGACAGTGATACCCAAGTTACTTTTTCTTCTCGTAGCCTTAATGATTTCAGTATAACACCTGACTGATACAAAGGTCTAATTGCCTGCTCGCAAAACCAGAAGTCACTGCACCCCTGACTAGTATGCTTACACCTGCAGCTCTGCAGTGTGTATACAGGGAGGGAGCTAAATTAAGAAAAAGCAAATCTGACCCCAAATTCTCTTCAATCCATTCTGAATTAATGCTATCCCTATGGTAACATATGAAGATTAATTTACTGGGGAGATTTGGAAGGGAGCTGTATGCCTTCCCACCGACACCACCTCCAACCAGGCACATGCTGAGGGCCCCAGGCAGCAGCTCGCACCCTCCCTGCCATCCTCCCCCTCCATCCCCGTCCCCACACACCTCCCCGGAGGAGTGTGAGGCGATTTCTCCCAGTCAGGCGCTTGCGCCTTTCCCTCAGATGTTTGCTCAGACCGCTGCAGCCAGCCATAGACCTGGCGCTGAAATATTGGTAAGCTGTTTTGAATGGGAGCATAAAGCCTCACTGTGCTCTGCTTCCATCTGCAGCCACCCATGGTGCTTCACCCAGGGCAGGCGGAGCTCCGCACAACAAACCGGAGGGCGCTGGGGAGAGCTTGCTCACTTAGAGAAATGCTCCGTCTCTACCTTTCCCCTTCTCGTTCATTAGAGCGTAGTGTTACAGTAAATCTTGGTTAATCCCAGATTGGACTGGAATATGTTTTGGCTGGCACATCCTTGGTCAGGTCCTCTGCCACAGCTCTCGCCTCACACATGCTCCTTAAACATGGCCACTTTTGAAGGGATATACACAATATCACAGTCTCACCCAAGAGCAAAGTTTTCAGGAGTTCAAACACTGCCATTGTAAACAGAGATTAAATTTGAAAAACTGAACATTTTAATAAAAACTAAAGGAGATCAATGGAGTCATTTAGACTGTTAGACGCTAAAATGTTTAGTTTTAAAATACCAAAATATTTTCTTTGCAATTATTTCTTATATTTATTACCTCTTATGCCAAAATCCAGGCTTGGAATAGCTTTACTTTTCCACATGTGAATAGAAAAGGTTAAGTGTCCTGACCAGATATCATACCTGAAGCAGTAGGAAACACTGCTCACAGCCGTGTTCCCAGCCCACTGTGGTAGACTTGTCTTTCCATCCCATATTGGTGAATCCCGTTTGATCAAAGGGCGGAGGGAGAAGGCCTTGAGTCAGCAAGGAGCTTACGAGAGCAATGGTGTTTGATAGCAGCTGTCCCACCTACAAACTCCCATCGAGGCCCTTTAAATGCAGAAGATACATTGGCTCCACAGAGCCCAGCAGCCATCCCTCATGGCTGAATGAAGGACAGGGCTGAATTGACCTTTTTAAGACCAATTTTCAGACCTAGCCATCAGTGTATATAAATTATTTTCTTAAACAAAGAAACCAGAGTTGTCCCTGATACTCCTAACATCCTGAAGGTTTCTTGCAGGGATGCCAAAGTTAAACGTGCCTACAGAAACCTCCCGTCAGACAGAGCAAAGGCAGTTTCTCTCTCAGGTATGGGCTATATGCAGTGCTCACAGGGAAGTCAACGTAGAATAGGAAGGGTGTGAATTTAAAGAGCGACATTGGAAATAACATGAACATCAGTAAGGCATTGCAGTGTGATATAAGTGTCCGCAGGATTTTTGCCATGTAGAAAAGTTCTTAAAGAAAATTAAAAGCTAATAGGCCAAATAATTTTACTTTAACCCAGATGGTTTCCTATGTGCAATATGAGGCATCATAGTTTAATATGAGGTTCTTCCAGCAGATTTCCCCTAGTCATTTTGCACCTCTTGGAAAAGAGGAAGAGGAAATATTGTTATGTTGGTCTTAACTTTGTTTTATCTTTTGAGATTAGTATCTTTAATTTAAATTACACAGGTGCATATATGGAAAAAAATCTTCATTTTAATTATGATGGTTTATAATACTTCCTACATTTACTCTAACTGGTTGCAGTTAACATCACTTAAATTAAAATCGTCTTCACAGAATGAGTGATTGCTGACAGATTTTTAAATAACGAAATTACTGGTCTGTGGGAAGTTGCTGCTAAATGTCTGGAACTAAGAATAAGCATTTGGTGAATTAATACACCAATGTACATTTAGAGCTTGTTCTTCATTTTAATTTACTTTAGTCAATATCTAGTTAATTTGAAACAGAGAACACAATTGGGAGTTGAAAAAGAAGAAAATGTGTTTTTCCTGTATTAAAATGAGGTGTGATCCTGAGACCTGCTAGTTCCAAAATCTCCAAGGATGTGGTACTCAGGAAAATAAATGATTAAGATTATTTTCTATATAATAAGTAACGTCTAAACAAAAAAAAAAAAAAAAAAAAAAAAAAAAAAAAAAAAAAAAGAAAAAAGAAGAAAAAAAGAACCTGGCATAGTAAAGACACTTTTTTAATTAAAAGTTTCAAAATTTCAATTTTTTTCTATGCCCAATGTCTATCCAAAAGTACATAAACATAAAAAATGGAAAAAAGAGAAAATATTAAACATCTGTATAATTGCTATAATTATTCCATAATTTTTTAAGTTCTAAATGACTCTTTGCCAAAAAGAGATAGGAAATTTAGATTATAGATTTCATTTAGCTGCAAATCAGTAAGGCTTGTGGGTTACCAAAAAAAAAAAAAAAGTTTTATTTCATTAAGAAAAAATAGTTATAAAATGCATATGCAAAATTAGCTTAAATTACTTTCACCATGATTTTTTTTTAATTTAAATTTTTTAGCACCATTAACAGATTGCATCACTTTCATTGTAGAGCACCCTCCCCTTGCTATTTTTTCGTAATCCCCTTTATGGGAGGACAGTTTCCAAAAGTTCGCTCACCTCCTTGAGGACATATCAGAAATGAGATGCACACAACTGCATGGGTATGTTCACTTTTGAGTTATGTTCAGCCAGTCATTAACTTGGGTCAGCACTGAGCCCTTGTGGAGGAGAGGACCGCGCCTGCGGAGCTGCGTTAGCAAGAGCACAGCTAACAGGTCATGGGAAGCGATTACTCGCCTCTCCTTGGTGCTTGTGGGCTGCAGCTGGAGTGCTGCATTTGGGTTGGGACCTCCATTAGCAGAGGGACATCGGTAAGCTGGAGCAAGTCCAGTGGAGGACCCCAGAGATGGTCAGTAAGGAGGGGCACAGGTTTGTTTAGCCAGGAGAACAGAGGGCAAAGGGGGAATCTAATTGCTTCCTTCAACTAACTAATGGCTAATTAGAGAGAAGACAGACCCAGGCACTTCTTGGAGGTGCACAGCAAAACGGCTATCAGCAACAGGCAAGTTGCAGCAAGGGAAAGTCTGACTAGGTGAGTGGAAAAAAATGTTACCATAAGAGTGATTAAGTACTGGAGCCCAAAGAGGCTGTGGAAGGCCCATCCAGGGATACTTTCAAAACCTAATAATGTTGTTCCTACTTTGAGGAGGAGGTTGGACTAAATGACCTCCAGATGTTCCTTCCAGCAATTGCACATGCTCTTAATTTTTTGCTTGCTTAATACCTGGACTTGAGTATTTCATGTTTACTTCCTCCTCCTCAGCTTCATAACTTGGGAAGTGCTGTTAATTTTGTCCACCTTGTGAGTGAGTTATGGGTCACCTGCCCATATCTTATTTGGATGCAGACTAAATTTGGGTTCCCCCCCTGACCCAGCTGTTGACCTGTGCTCAACCGCAGCACAGCCGGTCCCATCACACAGCCGGGTTCACTCCCCCTGCAAAGGGAGCAGCAGTGGGGTGGGCTCTCTGCTCAGCTTTGGGGCTTGGGGCGGGGTAGAAGTTTCCTTTGCAGTCCCTCCTTCACATCCCAGAGACCACTCAAGAAATTATGATGGGAACCGGAGGTT
Organism: Phoebastria nigripes; assembly: GCA_035582835.1. Taxonomy (NCBI): domain Eukaryota; kingdom Metazoa; phylum Chordata; class Aves; order Procellariiformes; family Diomedeidae; genus Phoebastria; species Phoebastria nigripes. The sequence continues at coordinate 518,016 of JAYKAV010002883.1, read as the reverse complement.
TCCTTCGTAGTTTATATGCCAAATTTGTCACCAGTTTATGTGGTGTATCTTACTGAGGTCACCTGATTGAGCCCAGTTGATTTAGTAATGACTATTGATGGGTTTTAGCACTTAAATGGTTTGCAGGTTGTTTTTATATTTCATTGATACGTATTTCCCCTCTCAGCTTTACTGTAATAAAGTACACAGTATAGAAATATCTATTCATCTGCAACATTGCTACCCCTGCTGTTGTTTTAAAATGGGAAGCCATCAGTGCAAACTTTTAACTAAAACTTTGTTAAATCTCCAATAGAGCAGAAATAATAGCATGTGAACAAATGTTTCTCTGGATTAATACAACCTTATCATGAGACAAATCTCCTCTCAGATTTCGACTGAAATAACCTGAGATGAGAATATATGTTAGATCAGGAGGTTTAGAGGCAAGCTACTCTTAAATCCTCTGGCAGGTTATTTTTGTTGAACTCACTCCATCTTCTCACCCATGAAATTCGTCTGGATACTTAGCAAATATCAAATAAAAGCGTGTTAACTGTGTTTTCATTTATACTTTTTCTTTCTCTCTTCCCTTACCTAAATGTGTAATTAATGAGTTGAGTTAATTCATAAGTATTTATTCTTTTTCTCTCCACCATTCTGAGTCATAGGAATTTTTCTGAGGCATAATTTTGACTTCTGGGACTTAACCCTGTTTCCCAGATAGCAGTTACCTTTCGAGGTCTTGTGACTGATAGGCCGGGTGTCTCCAGTGTGCTGTTCAATCTATTATTTATAATCAGTATCAAATCCATAGCCAAACATGCATTTTTATCCTCTTACAAAAATTACACAAACCACAACCTTATTTTAAAGTTTTCTCAACCGGGGGGGGGGGAACCCTCCCAAAATGAGGACTGTGAAGCTTTGTGTTTAAAATTTCAGCTCTTAGGTTGGATGACTCAGCAACCAAACCCAGACACAGGTCTGGTTATTTTATGGGCATCCATCTCCTACCGTCTGCTCTGCAATACCTGCCAGTTTGTGAACAGCAAAGGTCTGAAACTTGTAAAGATCTGTGGTCTGCTGCCAGCTCCAACGAGTACTGACAGTGGGCAGAATGGGAAAATGCATCCTGCTGCCCGTGTTTGTATGACATGCATGCCCATGAACTCAAACCAATCTAGACAGCTTTAATGCCGTAGCCGCTAACCTTCCTTGTGCTCTTTTTTCATGCACCTCAGCTTTAGAGATGCAGAATATTGTGTTTCCTCCTGAGGAAGTGTATCCGAAAACTGCCCTAAAGAAATAATGTTCCGTTTGGAGAATACGCCTGAAGACTGTACAGTGAGATTTTAGTTAATTGTTTCTCAATGTATTTTACAGTGATTTAAAGCTTTACAGGTAGTCACTGGAGACATGTTGCTGAATCCAAGCATCAGCTCGGCAGTAAATCTGCAAGGTTCTTCTGGCTCTGATCCAAACAGCGTGTTATGTAGTCTGTACATACCTCTTATTTCTCACGTATCCTTCGCCATTTAAAAATCTAGTGTAAGAATTTAATTTTATTGTTCATATTCATATTTATCACATTATCGTATCAGCATTCAGTCGAAAGCATGTCTATTTGTAATGCTAAAAGAACACTTGCTATCAATCAGCTTACAGATAATATTGTAAAGGAAATTAGAATGAGGCTTATTAGGTGTAGTCTGGTTTGGCTCAAGTATCTATGTTCTCATAAAATAAATATCACAGACCATACATTCGTAAAGGTCAGCTTTATGACCAGCTGCAGAGTATGAATAAAAACACATAAGCCGGTAAGAGCTGGCCAGAATTGTCAGATGGCTGGCCAGCAACTGACAGCCAGACCCTGAGCACTCACTAAAACCCAACAAAAATTATGATATGGCATATAAGCATCACTCACGGATCCTCCCGGTTTCAGATCAACCTCCTGACACTTGCAGGAGTCAAAAGGCACTGGTGATGAGCATGCAAGAGTCCATTAACATATTGCTATTCCATACGCTGCCTCCCACCTCAGCTTGTCTTTCTCCATTTTCTATCATGTTACACCTAGTCAAAGAGAGTTTCTTACGGCATTCTTAAAGCAAGGTATTAGCAGCCCAGTCAGTGTAGATTACTGCAACATTTGCTTGTGTTTAAAGCAGTGACAACTAATTCCATCAACCTGTTTTACCAGAACACGGGTTCGAAACTGGCTCTTCTTCACCATCTGCCCATTGATACCACCTTTTCTTAGTCATAATTCAGCAGAGCATCTATACACAGGCTTACCTGGAAGCATGTGTGTTTGGGACCAGTCATGTGCTTAAAACTAAGTACATACTTCAGTGCTTTCGCGAACAGCTCATGCAGCTATTGCTCTCTTTAGACCCTGCAGAGTCATCCCTCATAGTTGACAGAAACACGGCTGCAACATAGTTGCTCAAGGATTCATAGGAATTGCCAGAAATTATGTTATCCCTTGTTAAAATACCACCCTGTTTATGAGTTAAAACCAAATATGAAGATAAGTTCCTTTATCTCTAAAAATAATCCTTCAAAGCATGGTATTTCATATTTCAGCCTAAATATTTCACATTTCAGCCTAAATATTTAAGTTTCCTATTAAACAGAGGGCAGCTCTTTCCAGATTTGACAATTCTTCAAATTTAAGCAATCCTTAATCTGAAGTACCAGCTCTATTCTGAATAAAATCCAGAGATATTCCAGTCTAGGAACATCACTGGTTTCATTGGTTTCATCATTTTCAATGCATGACTGTGTTCAGCATTTTTACCACTATCCTATCAGTGTTCTCTAACAGAAAGACTTTTTGATGGAATGGCACCTTAAAAAGCAATTTTAGGTACCAAAAATGTTTAGACAGAAAACATAGATGATGCAAGAATCATGTTTAGCACTTTCTGTAGTACTCCTTTGAGGTTCTCTTTTTGCAGAGTTTCCATTTTAAAGTATCCAGTGAAATATAGTATAAATTAAGTCCTCTGTAAATTGAATGTATATGACCCAATAGTGACTGATTATTATCAGTATTGCTATTTATAACTGAAAGGCTATTTTTATCCTTTTCATTGGTTCCTATTTGTTCGCACCTGAGAGTGGATGTTTATTGGATAATAACAGAAGTCTGTTGATGTTGAGTTGTAAGTACAGACAAGCTAATAGATTTCGTAGAGGATGCTCTGGAGGTGAAATATTTGATGTCTCAACCTAAGTGCTTACACTTCTAGAGCTGACAATGCAGTCCATGCATTTTTTATAAGCTAGAGAACTGCTATAGCTATGACACTTAAAATCAATCTTGTCTATACCTCAAGAATGCGAAATTGTATAGTCTGTAAACTTCCTAGGCTATTTTCTCTTTCTTCCATTTCTTAAACACTGGGAAGTAGCTCAAAATTGGGAATTTTCATGAAGTTATTTCTGTTTTACAGTGATTAATTTCTTCATTCTTTTTTTTCCTTTAGTTCTGTCCCTGTGTATTTAACTGAATGTATTTTTAAAGTCTGTCATACATTTCCCCCTATATTACATCAGTTCCTATAGGACAAATTGCTTCCCTATCTGTTGAACCACTCACTGACTATTGCACTTTTCAGGAACACTTCCTCAGGGTGTTAGGCTGTATATAAATAACCGTTTTTGAGCATATTAACATCAGTAGACTCTGGAGCTGTGTGTGATTCAATAGAAGGTGGTCCAGTTATGAGGGAGTGGTGCAAAAATTGGGACCTGCCCTTACGGGTGGCGTCAACCCAGTTCTAAACTCAAGGAGGAGATTTTTGTTCCACAAAAATGCAGCAATTCTAAATTCCCTGAGCGAACCTGGCACACCGTCCCTGTCAAACAGCTGCACTCGCGTGCAATGTTCAAATACTGCTGAGATGTAACAACAGAGATTAATATTTCCAGGAGCACTTGGGAGCCTCTGTCAGGACCAGGGTTCATGACTGCTCTGCAGGAATGCATGGAGGACATGGCCTTAGCCCATAAAAATTTCTCAGCATTCAGGTCCAGTTCAGCAGAAACAAACTGCTGCTGCTCTGTACTATTTACCGTAGCCATCTAATTACGGGGCACTTTTCAATATGCTGTGTGACATGGCCTCTTTGAATGGCAGAGAGAAAGCAAAAACAGGACTCCGTTCTCATTGCGGTAGCACAGCCCTAAACCAGACTCCCTTACCGGTATTATCACGTCAGGTCCCCTGACACTCACCCAGATCTGGTTACTGCTAATAGAGGAAAGTGGTACGCACATACACAGCCCATGACGGTATTTTCATCTAAACTGTTTTCAAATTTAGATCATACCTTTCGAAACAGGAAAAAAGGGAAATGAGATCTTGAGGACATGTTTAAATTCATGAAGTCTTCCTTTTCGTGCCTTATCTTAACATTCCCTATGCTGAGCAATAATACTCAGTCAGTCATGCATTACCAAAATGAAAAAGCACCTGTAAAAATATTGTCACCGTGTTATATTTCCGGTTGCATGTTTCTCAGGGTTTCATAGCTTTGTGATAAAATCTGACAAGATATTTAACACTGAAGTGTCCACTGCAAATACCGGGTAATTACATTTCATAGAAACCCTTAGCTTGCCTACTCTTAAGACACCTTTCAGGAACTGTCTAATTAATTTCCCCTCTATATAAGGGGGCAGGAACTCTCTCAAAGCTGTCACAGTCTATTAACTAAACAAAGTTGACTTGAAGTCCTGCTTAAGTGGATATTTATAGTGCAGCACATCACAATGATTCATGCTGAATGTATATTTTTATGCCTTAATTATATTCAGAAATGAAATAGACTTACTTAATTTTAAGGTAGTTATCTACCTGATAGTAGATAGTAATAGTAATAGTAACCACCCAAGGTAGTTATCAAGTCATTTGCTGTTGTCTTGCTCATGTAGCTCTAAGTCGCAACTGGAGCCGTGCCAGTAGCAGCGCAAAGCAAAGCCACCAAGTACAAACAATACCCTTTTAACCAGCCCATTTCCTCCCCTTTGCCTTTGAAATGACTTTATAAGGGCAAACTTCTACCCCCAGATGAAAATGCATCATGCCAATGACATCACCCACAGAAAAACTCCTGCTGCAGTCCTCCTGCCGTCCGGTGCTTGCCTCCCCACCAAGGAGCAGGCACGTGTACTTATGTGTTTAAACTTCACGTTCGGCAGAGATTAAAGCAGCTCTAGCCCCAGAAAGATGCTCAGTCCTTTTACCTATCCTAAGCTGCCTCTGCGACTTGGTGCCAAGGGCAGGGAGGGCTCACGTGGGGCTGGCCAGGGCCCCGAGTGCACTTGCAGAACAGACCCTGCTTCGGTTCAGGGTGGCTGTAAACCAGCAAAGTCCCTCGCAGCGAGATGGTCCTACCAGCTTTCAGGCGTGGGGTTTCAGGACTCCGTTGGTGTGGGGATATTAAGGATCCTCTTCCACGTTTGCTTCCCCTCTGAAGTTAAATTGAGGCAGAAGGAAAACGGGAGGTGGGGAGCTGAGGTGAGAGGGAAATAATTGCTGGAGGGTAGGTGATGAAATGAGATGAAAGAAGGAAAAGATGAGTCAGTGACAGGGAAAAAGGCTGACACAGGTTAAGTTTCACAACATGACTGAAGCGATATAACAGCAATGCAGCCAAATGACAGGGCCCTGCTTTTCCTCTCCCATTAGTTGCTGGGTTTTTTTAATTCTGAGTTAGTCCTCTTTTCTCCTACTGAGGGAGAGAGTAAATCAGTGCAGGGATCCCTAAGTCAGCATGCAGCCAGAAGCAGGGACTATCCCGTATTCCTATGGCAACAGTGAATTGTTAGATCGGCTTAGGTGTCTTGCGAAACATTGCCACGGCAAGGAAGATAAACATGGGGAAAATAAGAAAACATATACAAATTAAAATTTAATGAAGACATATTTAATTTTTGTATGATGTGCCAATATTTTTTTATTGATGCAGAAATGGGGACCCAGAAACCAAACCTAGTAGTCCTGGATTTCAAAGAATAGTTTGGTATTCATAATGGCCAGGAAGGTAGAAAACAGGGGAGGGGAAGGGGCAGCGCATCAGTCAGAATCTTCTTTTATGTGCATTAAAGGATTTTATAGATCTAGAGATGAGCAGAAGGACCATTATGGCTTACTGCATAATGCATGCTCAGTGCCCGATTACGCTGACATGGGCAGGGATTCAGGAAAGTTAGTCTAAAAATTCCATCTTAGAACTCTGAAGCATCTCTATAATGATACTTTTTAAAGTAAAATTAAAAAAAAAAAACAGAGGAACTGAATCCCATTTAATCCTTGTTTTAAATAGAGAACTATTATTGGCTTGTACTAGACACAGAGAGTCTTGTTTCAATGTTAGTCATAATAAAAAGTGATCTAAATGGCTATTGAAGCCACTCCAGGAACCTCTTGCTATAATTAATGTTAGACAAAGAGAATACTTATTTTACTGTAAAATGGTGCTTTTGAGACTCATTAAAAATTAGTGCCATATGTTTATAAATGTAACGTGTACCCAATAAACACAGGAAATATAGTGGTGCGGTCAGTTCTTATCCTGTAACAGTCATCTCTTGCTGGGATAGGAAGAGTGCACATGCTATTGCAGAATAAAATCCTGCAAAGCGTTATAGCTCTCAGACACTTTTACTTGTAGAAAGTCACCTTGCCACTTGTAGGTGTGGGTTTACACTGAAAGTCTGGGCATGAGTGTAATTTCTCAGGCAGCCATCAGATGTACGTAGGCCTATGGCCTTTTACACATGGTTTACTGTTCTGGGATCAGAGTCATGCCAATGCACAGGCAAGGTCTCTGAGCATGGGATCCATCTTTTAGCTCAGCCCACATGTTGGGCCAGAGAGTGCTCTCACGCTGCTGCAGCTCAGAGCCACATCAGCTCACTCCTCAGGTTATCAGGTCAGCAAACCTACCTGAGACTTAGTTTTCTTTCTTCGTTATTCAGTCAGTTTGACAGCACCCCCAAAAGAGTCCAGAGCAGCCATTAATTAATGGAAGAGACTTGCTGAAATGTGTGTCCTCTGATATTAGTCTCCATTTCAAAAATTAAGTTGGGGACTCCATTAGGACCAGCATCTAGCTGTCTTGCTATTATTAATGAGGCAAGAGAAAGTTACGCTATTCAGTCACAGGAACCAAAAAAAGACACGTTATAGGGAAACTTAGCTGAAACTGCAACTAAAAGGTACCAGTTATCAACAGCATTATTGAGTTTTGTTCTCTACACTATCCAGCCAAACTTAATTGCTTTGTATGCAAAGTCTGGTCATTGTGGCTTAAGATGCACAAGTGAACAAAACTCACTGGGTGATAGTCATTTATAGTTGTATTCAAATTATAAATAAACATAGCTATTTCTAGTTCTCCCTATTGTTATTCAGACTACAACTGACTTAACATCTTCACAGGCTTCTTAGCTTGTGTAGGGTGTTACGAGTGCCAGCTATAACCCAGCAGCCATATATGGCAAGCTTTGGGCATGGGCAAAGGAGCTCTGATCTGTCAGCACCTATCCATGTTTAAAAAAGAATGACATTTAGCTTTTTTAAGACAGTTCAGTGTGGAAAGGAAATTAAAGTCCCAGTTGCTTTTTAATTTGAAATGTCAAGACAGTGGGATCCACTGGAAAAATGCACCTGGAATCTTCCATCTGGTTCAGTGATGTTGATAATCAAGTCAGACAGATACTGTGCAGACAAGCTGGAAAAACTCTGTTTCCTCTCATTCTCCTGCACTTGCTCTGATATTCAGCACGTGTACGATGCCTTTACAGGTACTCCTTCCAGGCTGCGCTTTTTTCTCCCAAGTCTGATACAAATCTTAAGACTTAGGTATCCAAAGGAGTTTATCCAAGCTAATTTATTTGTTTACTGTCCCTAAGGTTCTTCGCCTGCTTGCACCTGCTGGGTAGGGAGGGTGGCCAGGGGCATCGTGCTTTCAGGCTTCTCCCTTCTCGTGTAAAATATAAAGAGCCAGCAATGTTTGCAGGTCTGAGTGGCATGGTTTGCAGGGGCATGTCTTAGGGTGCAGGTCCTAACTCTGACCACTGGTAAGGAAATAAATTACATGTTGTTAGTGGTTTATGCATTTTTCTATAAATCACATCCACAGTTTATCCTTCTCTTTTCCAAGGAACTCTACAACTGAATCAGTTCTTCTTCAACTGTGGGGATTTTTTATTTTCCCCTGAATCATGTTAGAAATTCCAAGTCATAGAACAAAGAAACAAAGTTTGTTTTTTCAAAGGAAAAAAAGGGTTGGTGAAAACAGCCCTGACAGCTGTACTCTGTGGCTCAGTAAATTAAGACTTTTTACTTGCTCCTTTCAGGGATGTGTTTAGTCTAGATACTCTTGATTTATATATCTTTTTTGGCTTGGTTGTATTTTTTTTATGCAGATTTGCAGTGATTTCATTCAAGCTTATGTTTGCCTAGCATGAGAGAGATGTTGAGAAGAATGTGAGTGAATTTAGTCCCTTAAAATGTTTCCCTTCTCAGTTTGTTGTTTAAGGGACTGCTTAATTTTTAAAGAAATTTGCCTGTCTTGTTTTACAATCCACCTGAAAGCAGCAGGGGTTTGGAAGGCTGCTGGGAAATCGTCTTCATTTCTCTCTCTCACAGAAGTGGCAGTGCACGGAGGATGCTTCTGGCAAACTTCGAATTCACAAGTGTAAAGTATCTAGCGACATACTCGCCATCAGAAAAAGGACCCGCAGCATACACTCCCGGGGATACAGCGGTAAAGACAAAGACTGCAACTGTGGAGACACTGATTACCGAAACAGCAGGACCCAAAGAAAAAATCAAAGACAGTTCTTGAGGAACCCTAATGCGCAAAGTAAGTGTTATCTGATCTCTTGAACCACTGTGGCAAAGAGCAGGGGGRAATGGCTAGCAGAGTGTTGGCTTACCAGTAAACTCTTGTTTTCACCTCTGTGTATAATGAATACATCTGTAATTGGCAGTCAAGTTCTACATAACTGCCTCTGTAATAACAATAATAATAACAACAATATTTATCCTTTGGATCACAGTGAGGAATAGTCTTTAGGCTGCTGATGGTGGTGGTGGTGATGCTCTGGGGCCGCCTATCGCGCTGCTCAGACATGACAACTCGGTGGCATCTGCGGATCAATCGGTGCCGTTATCTGCTAAGATGGCCAGTGCAAGTGTTTTCTTGCATCGTTAACACTGAATTCACATGCTGTTTGATGATAACCCAAAGACATCTTCTACATGAGGCACTGCAGTGCTGTGACTGCTGTCGGACTGAAATTCTGCTCGGCTGTAGCTTCCCCGCAAGTCAGTCCCGGGATCCCCGCAGGGACACGAGTTAGATTGCAGTGTCCTCTAGTGGAGTGTGGGCTGAAGGGAATGTACACGAGGGTTTAGGACAGCAGTACTTGAATTTGTTTCTGCTAATGATTTCTACAAAAGAAGCCTATTTAAAGAAGCCATTATTTTAAATGGAACAAGTATTTTCTTCTATCTGCCCAGCGATGAACGTGAAGTTCTGTAGCTATAGCAATACAAGCGGACCTGGATTTCAGACTTTATTCAAGAGCAGGCTGTATTCTCCTGCTGTCTATCTAGAATGGGGAATGAAATAAAGATGGGTCTTTAAAACAGGAAGATAGTGAAGTCATATAAGAAACACAAAAGTTAGAAGATGCTGCACAGATGTCTATGAAATAAGAAAATAATGTCAGTATAGTTCAAAATATTTCCTGATTTAAAGCCTCCCCCACTCTGGGTGTGAACAAGAATCCCTGGTATTCTTTGTACATTCAACCACAATATTGTCTGCCTTGAGTTGTCTCATTGTTCAGACTAAATGCTGCCTTGATATAATTTCTTCCATTTGTTTAATTGTCTAAGGAATTTGACAGTGTGCACAGGCAGACCTCTGCTGAAAATTCTACATGTCACAGACTGCCAGAGTGATTGTCAAACTGGGGAATGTTCCCCTAAGTGGTATTTTCAAGGGGAGATACCTGTCACGTACCTTGGAAAGAGAAGGTGTCGCCAGGGCACCAGCAAGGGCTGAATGGGGCTTGCACCTGGGGGGAAAGTGACTTGGGGAAAGAAAGAGGGGAAGTATGGAAAACATCTGAAGGGGGCATCAGAAAAAGTCCATTTGTTATGTTTTTCTTCTTGACAACATTCTTATTCCTCTACGTATATACATATATATACATATACACTGATATATGATGGCTCTTGCCCTTTTAATGCCTACCTTTAAAAAGGAAAAGGTGTTACCCTTCTAAAAAGTCATTTTTATTCTAAAGCATAAGTCAAACTTATGTCACATGCCAATTTACAGGTGATGACCTTGTTTCACAGTACTGAATGGTTCAATTTTCTAAAGTGGTTTCTAATCCTGTGGTCTCTGATTTTTTTAGTGTCTCTTTCTAGATATCTGATTTCTAAGATACTGATTTTATGTGGAGATATAGATGCTAACTGTGGCGTAAGGTCAGACTAGCATGAAATGCAAACCTTGAAGCAATCGAAATGTCATGCTACTCATGAAAGTGTGGGCCCTGACGTATCAAAAAATCATTAAATAAGTTTCTGTAAAGCCACAGAAAAAATAAGCTGTTTTTACTGAACAGCATTCTTACTCTTTGGAGTATGCTTTGTGTTCATGGCATGGGTCATGTAGATATGTATATGCAACCGGGAATGTTTCTTTCTTCTGCTCCAGAATACAAACCCCGATTTGTTCACACTCGCCAAACCCGGTCCTTGTCTGTGGAATTTGAAGGTGAAATATATGACATAAATCTGGAAGAGGAAGAACTGCAGGTGCTAAAGACCAAAAGTGTCACCAAGCGTCACAATGCTGAAAATGAAGAAGCAGCAGAGGAAACCGATGATACTCCTGGTGACGCAATGGTCGCTGATGGCACTGATGCTATAGGTCAACCCAACTCTGTCAGAGTGACGCACAAGTACAACTGTTTTTTCTGTGTTTTTTTTCCTTAAAATGAAATCTTCATTTCCTGATTGTATTTTCTTTCCATTTTTTACAATTTTATGGTTACAATATTTAAGAACTTAAAACTATTGTTGTAGGTTTTAGATAAACCTGAGTTGTACTGGAATTATTTAACTTTAGTACATGTATTTTAAAGGGAGGCATCTAGTTTAGGTTTTACTTCTGAGGAGGAGCAGGCATCTCCAGAGGGAGATTCATCCTCCATATCAAAACACGCATCTTATGATGGATTAATCACCCTGTGAAGCTGACACTCCTGCTGTTCTTTATAAAGTCTAGGCTACCAGGTTAGCATAGAGGCCTAAATTTGAGAGGACTGAAATCCCACTCTAAATGAGGACAGATTAGATCAGTTACATCATCTTTCTTAATGCTTAGTTGTTTGCAGCCAGTAACATTAGATAAGATACATTAGACCTGTTTATCCCTGAAGAGACCCACAATCATTTTTCCATCCTGGAAGATGCTTAGATTTCAATTTTTAGCCCTACACTAAATCTGAATGAAAAGACAAAAATCTCAAAAGATTTTTTAGTTTAAAAAAGCTAATATGATTGATCTGAAAAGCCAGGCAGATGCAGGCAACAAAAATCTTCTATTTTATCTTTTCTATTGTGTTTAAAATATAAATAGCATTTCTGTCTTTTCTTTTCTTCTTTTTTTTTTTTTTTTAAACATCAAGGAAAACATAAAAGTTAGTTTTGAATAAGCAAAAATTATCCTTTTTTTACATTGATAATTTCCAACCGTGGCATTAATAAAGCCTTAAATAGCTTTCTGGAAAAGTTATTATTTCTCCATAAAGTGTTTTGACTTTTACTGAATACAGTATTGTTTTCAGAATTCTATGAGTCAAGGGATAACACGGGAAGAGAGAAGCATCTAAATCTACCTTTCTGTTATTCTTCTCAAAAATTAAAAGAAGGGTTCTGATGAAGCAGGACTCAAGAAAAGTTGTGGAATTGGAATATTGGAATATTTCTGTAATTAAGGAATTTCTGTTTGTCAGCATGGAGACTTTGAAAGCCCAGCCTGTAGCCTGCTGGATTTTCTATCTCAGCCCACCTCCTTGGCCTTCCATGTGCTTTGTTTCTCTTGGTAGAGCTGTTTTTTCAAACACTGGTATGAATGTTTTTGTCATTGCATCACTTTTTAACTTGAGTGTTCTGTTGGCTTTTTTTAAATGACTTCTTTGACCTCTTTGCTCTAACTTTGATTCTTATTGATCTTTATTGATTATATTGATCTTTAGCCCATTGATGTACGTTCTGTTCTTGACTAATATGCATCCTTGGAAGATGAGTCACATTCATGAGGCAAGAGGAATATATTTCTCAGCAGCTGGTGGTTAAATAAGCAATGGCATGTTTGGTTAAGAGGCCTTAAATTCTGAACAGATTTTTATTTCAGTTTCAATTTCATTTCTGATTGGATTAAGAATCTCCAAGATAGCTGTGCCATTGCATTTTTGCTTAACAGGCACAGAGCATCTGTCATGGGTGAGGATTTTTTTATTTTATTTTGTAGAGAAAACAGATTGAAGCAATTATTAATACTATTAAGTCAACATGAGAAGACCTTGTAGGGTTTATTTATTTCTTAACAGAGTGTAACAAAGAATTGATTAGGAATGTTGGAAGAAAGAGAAGAAATGGGTAGGCAATTGGGAAACCACTGACCTTCTTTTTCCTATTTGTTAAACTCATGCCTACAGATGTTTTATTCTTCCAAATGACACTATTCACTGTGAGAGGGAGCTGTACCAATCCGCCAGAGCCTGGAAGGACCACAAGGCTTACATTGATAAGGAGGTAAGAGGTATTTTAAAATCTGAGTGAAGTCTTTGCACCGCTACCTTTTCAAAGAATAATTCTGACTCAGAAATATTCTCTGCAGATTGAAGCTCTCCAAGACAAAATTAAGAATTTGAGGGAAGTTAGAGGACACCTAAAAAGAAGAAAACCAGATGAATGTGACTGTAGTAAACAGAGGTAAGAGAGATGCCATTCAACACTGAAAGCTACACCGACTGCTAAGGCTTACACATTTTCCAAGTTTTTTGAGATGGAAAAGAAAGAACATAAGCTTTATTGATATTTGTAACCACTGTAGGTACTTATTTTAGTTAGATCACTTTTAAGAGTAGAAACTACTGTGAATCAAAAGAAGAGAAATGTAAAAATTTTAAGTTTTAATATGTTTGTATTCCACTAACATATTTAAACCCAGCTGTAGTTTTGCTATAATCTAGCATAGGATCACTCACACAGATATAACTTCTTTAAATGAAGTGAAAATCGTAAGTCATTCTGTGTAGTTCTTTAAGAAAATGTCAAAGATGGTATGTTTCTGGTTGGTTTTGTGTTAAAAATGGTTTCACGACTTGATAATTCCTAATAATTTTCCCTGTAGCTATTACAACAAAGAGAAAGGGGTAAAGGCCCAAGAGAAACTGAAGAGCCATCTTCATCCCTTCAAGTAAGATTGTTATTATCCTCTCACTCTCTCAGCTGGCTTTTTAGTGACTGGAGAAATATAATTTTTTGGAGTTTGTTTGTTTTTTTGTGGCGAGGCAAGGGAAAGAAGAGGTCACATATAGCAAGTTCTCACAAGAAACCTTCAGTAGTTTTGGACAGACTTGTGAAATTTTATGGATAATATGTTTAAAACCTATTGATAGAAAATGGACTGAATTAATAATTTCAGAAGCTGATTGACCTCACGATTGTTAAAAAGATCCAGTTAAGCCTAAATCCAACAGTGCGTCATTTCTCATGCTTACTGAAGAGAACACTTTGTCATAACAGCTAGGGTGGAAGCTGAGCTAGAAGAGGGGCATATTCTCATCTTCTCATCTTTAAAAAAAACAGAAAGATGTAAAAACTGCTAATGCCGTTGTTAACCAGAGACCGTTCTCTGTCAGCCATGCCTAACGTTCTCTCCGAACAGAGAAGCAGCACAGGAAGTGGATGGCAAACTGCAGCTGTTCAAAGAGAACCGGAGAAGGAAGAAGGAAAGGAAGGGGAAAAAGCGCCAGAAGAAAGGAGACGAGTGTAGCCTTCCTGGACTGACGTGTTTTACCCACGACAACAACCACTGGCAAACAGCACCATTCTGGAACTGTAAGTCTTAACCTCCATGTGCAGATGTGATCTAGGTTTTCCTCTGCTGTGTTACACAGTTTCCACTTCATGGAATCAGAGCATTATTTTGAAGAACTGGCACTTAGTAATGATGCTGCTGCCGTTATTCTGAAGTATGAAGGAAGAATGTCACTTGAGTATGCCTGTAATTGTTGCATTACTTATTTATATGAAATTATCACAAGAGGCTCAATGCTAAACACTGAAGAAACAAAAAGGAGAGTTGGCCTCTGAAACACAGACTTTCATAACCCGCCACTGAGATTTGTGTCATCTCTTTGAGATCAAGACGACCAAATATTTCATAGGAATTTTAATTGGGTTTCCAGTTATTAATAATAACCTTATTCTTCCAATTGCCACCAATCCTTTTTGGGACTTGACCTTTAATGTTGTCACAAATTTCAGCACATAAAAGGTCTACTTTAGTTTTATTGTTTTGATTTCAAAGTGTATCATAAACAACTTACCTTATCGTGAAGAAAATACAGATACTATCCCTTATGAATTCTTCCCATTATTCCCATTTTTTTGTATTTTAAAAGAATTTAAAAATCACAACTGTGGAACACTCACCTGGTGTATAAGAACAAAATATTAGAGCTAGAAAATATTTTAAGTTCCTTTAAACTTCAGGGTAGATAAATAACCATCCTATTGAGGCATGCTTCAACATTTCTCGGTATTCAGCATTAACAAAATAATACCATTCTCATCTTTGGCGGCGGAGGAAGAAAAGTGATTGAAAACGTTACTTTCAAAAACTTCAGGATCATATGATGATTAAGTTACAACATATTTGAATCCAAGCAGAAAATTTGCTAAGAACAATTTTTCATTCGGAGAAAGAAGTTGTCTTCTATTGATAATCTGTTCTGATTGCACCAGGACTTCTGCTAATATGCTTTCTACATTTTAAGCTGTTCCTAAAGCAGTCATATGCATGATTTTTGTTTTAAAGACAACAATTACATTGGCTTATTACTTTTTAGCTGTGGAGTAACAGTTATGAAAAGCATTCTCATATTGCTTTGTATTCTGGCAATGCTCCAGCAACAATCGTGGTGTAAAAAAATGTCCCTTTGACGCAGTCCGTAACTTAAAGAGCTAATGTATTGATTCACATTACACAGATAAAAAAGGTCCAATACCATTACTATTTTTATGAAGTTTGTTCAAAACACTGATACTGTTACAGCTAGTCACAGTACTAATAACAAATTTAAATAAATCTAAATAAAAATCTAAGGCAATATTAATATTTTATTATTGGAATTAAGGAGACATTCTTCTACAGCAAAACTTTGTTAGCAGTTTGTTTGAAAATTGAGAGGGACCTTTCTTACAGCCTTTTCTGCTGGCAGAACAAGATTATAGACAAGATATACCCAGGTCTCCTCTATGGCTGCTCCCATCACTATGACACCTGGATCCAGGTTTCTTCAGCCTGGAGTGGAAGCCTGCTCTAGGTTTCCCCAGGTTGAAAAGTGAAAACAAGACGTAATCTAGTTACACTGCTTGGGATTGTCCTACAAAGGCCTGACTGAGTGCTTCAATTTCCCTCTTATTTGTGTATCAAATAAACAAAATGAGGGATTGCAGTTCAAAATAATAGTTAAGTGGAAAACTCAAGCCAGTAAGGGAGAGCTGCTTTAAATGAGGCATAGGATTATCCATTCTTCCTTCCCACCTCGCTTCTTCCACCTTTCCTGCATTCAAGGTGCCAGGCAAGCTCCCTGCTTGCTCCCTGCTTGCAAACCCATCTCTTCATTGCCTAATCTCTCTCACTTGCCTCATTCCCGTACACTGCCTCCCGCTTTCTTGGCTGCTGTGTCATTTCCATCTCACTTATGATATCAACCAGCAATTTGACCTTCCTCTGTAGTGCTTATAATTCCGTAATTTTCTATTGTACTTGCATCTCAGAGGCTCTACTAGATTAAGTTACTAGGTTACTGTTGGGGGAAACGGTATCCTTACATATAGTAAGCAATTCCAAGGAATCCTATATACAAATCTTAAGGATCAGGATTTGTGGTTTTTTTTTGTAAAGTCTGAATTCTGCTCAATCCCAATAAACCGTATATAACTCAGAACAGAATATGCCTCATTAATTATAGGATTCACTATCTTCTGCTTTCATTAGCTGTATGTTTGTGAAAATTACGTTAGGAACATTTATTCTGTTTTAGATGAGAATCTAAGATTATTCAAATAGAAGATTTTTTTAAATTGATCTAGAATTTAAGTACATGAAAACTACAGAAGTTTCACTAGCAGGAGAAACAAGCATATTATTTTTCATTGAAAACTAATAACTTGGTTTTTTAATTACAGTGGGCTCTTTCTGTGCTTGCACAAGCTCAAATAACAACACTTATTGGTGTTTGCGAACAGTCAATGACACCCACAATTTTCTATTTTGTGAGTTTGCGACTGGCTTCTTGGAATATTTTGATATGAACACTGATCCCTATCAGGTAAACCCCTTTCCCTGTTATGAAATGTTGTTCACCAGACTCCTCTAGGGTATTTTATTTCTGTTAACAAGTATTTTTTCCCTCCATTCCTCTTTTTCTCAGCTGACGAATACAGTACATACAGTGGAAAGAGGCATTTTGAATCAATTACACATACAGCTAATGGAACTGCGAAGTTGTCAAGGCTATAAGCAGTGCAATCCGAGGCCAAAGGGACTTGAAACAGGTACAAGAAAAATAGAAGTGTTTATTTCCATTTTATTCATTTTTTTCATCTGCCTAAGTACTAATTGGATCCATGAATTGTCGCTGTCCTAAGTGTTGCTCTGAATAGTTTGGAGTGATCCACATACACCATCCTGCACAACCGCATGACCAGGAAGCTTCTTTGCAAGTTTGCACAGGTTATTCTAGACAGATATTTATGGCAAACAACAAGATTGGACAGAAATGCTGCAGGAAGGTTACCATGTTATTTGAGCTAATCAATAACAAGCATATGCAGATCTTCATAGTCATAACTCTTTTCTCTGTTACAGGGTTTATTTGATTAGTTTTTGCCTCCCAGTAGCAGGTGAGGTGTTAAATCTTGTGTTTATTCCAATTGCTGTCTGTCTATATGAACAACCTCAGGCTCTACACCACAATTGAGACTTAACATTGCAAACTTCTAATCAGCAGTAGTCCCCTCCGCTTTTGAGGAAAGCAATTATTTCTTCACAAGAGTCTCTGAGTACAAAAATAGCTGGTATTTACACTTCATTACTCTGGAATTCATTGTACTTAAATTTGGTTGATTGAATATTGTGATTTTTTTTACAGGACTATTTCCTTCTACATATTTTGTGTTGTTGCATCTTTGTATCTCTTTCTTCACCTACAAATGTTTCTCTTTTTTACAATATCTGATTGTTTGGGGGTTTTATTATTTTTGAAAAACTGTGGTTTTTCAGTTCTTTTATATAAAACTTCCAGGAAATCTTTGTTGGACTGCAGCTCTGTCTTTATTTAACACAGTACATTTCTTTTTAGGAATTAGATGCTGTGCATGGAAAACTACATTGTGAATGGTTTTACAAGTTCTAAACACTAACAAAAGTTACTCTTGTATTTTCCTATATCAGGAAATAAAGATGGAGGAAGCTATGATCCACACAGGTATCCACACTTTTTTATTCTCCTCAGCAGCTTCTTTCCAAATAATTGCATGACTCCAGTCCATTTCAACTAATGTCTGTATCCTGCCGTTGTTGCACACAGCATAGCTTTTGATGCATGCATTTTCTAACTACTTTACACTGAACTTGGCCATTGTTTTTTAGATCTACCATTCTGCATTTAATGTAGCTTATTGTCATAGCAAGACTTCATAGAGCTCATATTCCATGCCTGTATTTCTTAGATGTTTACACAAGGAAAATGACACAAAAAGAATCACTTCTTTTGGGTTGTTTTCCTGTTGTTGGGTTGATTTTGAATGGGTTGGGGTTTTTTTCTGGTTTTATTTAGGAAGTCTGTACAGCTGCTTTTTAAACGTAAACCAAATGTGCTTAAAAAGCTTTCTGAGGTATATGTATCCAAAAAGCCTAATCAAACCTATGGAAGTAAAGTAAAATCTTCTCACTGGCTTTAGGAAATGTTGCTGCTTTAAGCAAAAGCAGTGCTCAATGTGAACAGCACATGCTCAGAAGCCAGCAGGAGACAGGTCAATATAAGTATGGCAGAAAGATGAGGCTCCTTTGGGTAGGGGGGACGATGCTTTTAGACCAGATCACACACTGATCACGTGAAATGAGATTTCTTCAAAAGGTTATAATATTTGAACTGAGGAAGGGCACCAGGTGAGGTTTTTTATACCTAATGCTTGAACCTGAGGAATACATGAAAGACTGATGTTTGCAAGTACATTTATCTGTTTGCAAGTATACTTATCGTACCTACATGTTTATCATGCAGAGCCCAGTTTCTCCTGGTGGAGGAACCAGTCAAACATAAAGCAAAAGCCTGAAGAGACTGAAAAACCTCAGGTCTTAACAGTACTGCACTTGCTGCTCATTGAGCAATACTTGTACTCAGGGTAAAAAACAGATTAAAGTCTGTCAAGTGTCATATTTAGATTTGATACCTTTTCATGGTATATCAGTTTTATACATTTTCTTCTCCATGCGCTTTGGTGGATTAGCTCCTGATATGCATTGTTTACCTGAGACGTAAACTGGGTCCAAGGAGTATACAAGTCTACATAAAACTTTTTTTCACAGGGTCTTCTGAAAAGAACCTTGTCATTAGCTCCCAGCAGCCAGGGGACAATTAAGATAATGTATTTCAATGTTTTATAGATCTCCAATTTAAGCAGCTAATTTTTCCTTGCAGCCAATTTTGTATTTTCTCACTTGAGTAGTTTTGGAATCTAGGAAAATGATAAGCTTTCGTTTGGTTATATCCCAGTTGTTTGCATTGCTCATTACAGCCTGGAGGGAACTGGTTGCTACAATGATAGAAAGTAATCCATGTAATTATGCTTTTAAGTCTTTCATTAGAAGACATCCTTGTAAGCATTCCTCATTTTAACTACAGGTCTAACAGAAATGGCATTTTTGAATTGTAGGATTGCATGAAATAATAGTGGAGCACACAGGATTAATCTTTAAATTATATCTTGCTACACTGTTTAGTAATGAAAACATTTTAACTTCTGATATCAAGTCAATAAACATTATGCTACTGGGATAAATAGCAGGTATGGTATAACACAAGTGATATTGCTCTGTGCCGTTACATTCCAGACACCCAGTTTCTCAATATGCACAGATGCCTGGGTTCAACATTTTGGTTCAAGCCCCATCTTGGTGGAAATTGGTTTTCTTTTCTAAAACAAAAATTTTTTTAAATGAACAAACACCATTTRTCAGGAATCATTAAAATGATCTCTTAGAGGATCCTTTTCTTGATGCCTGCAGAGAAACTAGCGGAATAAGAAAGGGAAAGCCCTATGCTGCTAAGTCATCTGAACTACCCCTTAGGCTTCCTTCAGACCACGTAGTTCATGCACTCAGACCTGTTTCCAGTTCAAAATGTCCTGAGTTAGTACAGTGCTACAGATGTTACAAATGCACTATTGAGACAACAGGCCTGTATGGAAACAGCCAGTATAGTGCTGTTTGCTAAACACATAGGGAGAGAGCTTCAATGGGGGACAACTCGTGTCACCTGTGCCCTTTGACGGACAGAACAACTCTGCAGACGTGGCTGATAAAAGGATGTGCGAATTACACACTCCTCTCTCCTCTTCTGCTTGTCTGAGGTTTTTCAAAGCCACCAAGGAGACGATTGTACCTACTTGTCTTTAGTTTCAGTGGAGATACATCCAGAGCCCTTATTAGTTTTGAGACAACGCAAGCACGGATGGCATCATGGGACTACAGGGCATGATAATTGGAGAGCGAAGCTTAGTCAATGCTTGATTTTTAAAAATTGGAAGATGTTTTACTGTGAACAGTTAGCAACAATTTTTCTCTCTTTTGGGTCTATGACATAGCTGAGAGATTCCAAAATATTGATCGAGGAAACCACTGCCATGCTGTTACTCAAATGTAACTCATCTGCACTTTCCCATTTCACACCTATTTGTAATGAGATTTCTTACAGGGGAAACCCTTTTCTTTCCTCTCTCCTTCCTGCTGTATGCTTTGATTTCAGTGGGAACCATTTCATGCTTACTGCTAAGTTGTGGAATTAAGCTGTGAGGTGACTCACTCAGTCAACCAACATACAGCCAGCTCTAGGACCTTAAGACTTTGCTTTCCTATTTGTTTAACATGTATGAATACAAGCTACCTCTGTCCCATGTGTTTAAACACGTTATTTTTTTCTGCTTGACATGAAGATCATTGAACAATTCTCAGTACCTTCCCAGCTGTGAAACTCCTCTGAGACTGCAGAAACAGTGCCACATTTAGAGGGGAAAAAACAGATCCAGCATGAAGGACCATGTAGCTTTGACTCAGCCTTTGAGCTATTTTGTAGGAATACAGCAAACTCCTTGCTGATCTTACTTCTCTGCAGCACAGCCCCGTTGCCCCTCTGCTGAGCCTGATGGGAAACCCTGCTCCTCTTCACTGGCCCCCAGACCTCCCTGCTGCCCACCCTGACRCTCAGGCTTGCCCAGCTCAACCCCCTGTCCCACTGCCTGGGACAGGCAGCAGAGGCTCCTCTGGGCCCAAAGGCACCTTTCTGGCCCCTGCTTTGCGCCCCGCTGCCCTGGTCCACCCCTAGACCTGTTACTGGTCAAACGGCAGCACTCCAGTTTCAGTTTCTGCCATCACATACCAACCCGCTTTGGCCACCGACTTTCCTACAGCAGTTTGTTTTCCTATACAGGCTCTGATTTGGCAAAGAAAAAAAAAAAGAACTATCAATACAAATCAAAACAGAACAAAATTTAAATATTGTTGCATTTGCAGTGTGGTTAATATCTTAGAGGGTTTGGTGACTAAATTCCTCAAAAATGCATCCCTTCATATGATGTTTTCCAGGGCCCTTTATAACTCTAAGCGCTGGAATAGTAAGACGTTTTTTTCTTGAAACCTCTGCAGTATTTAATTATTTTTTGTTTCAGGAAACAAATTATCCATAATTTGTCTTACGAAGGTGGCTCTCATGGCCATGCCATGATTTCATTTCTCTTGTCTACTTCAGGAAAAGAAAGAAGGAAGACGCTCTGTCATAGTTGTCCTATCGGATCCAAAAAGCTTGTGTTGCCTCCTGTAATAGGGAGTTTGCCAAGTGTTTGCAAAAAAAATATTTCTAGAACTTGCTTTAAAAAAAATAAGATATTTAAATTTTACGTTGTAAAATATTTACAGCTGTTGTATT
This sequence comes from Phoebastria nigripes, assembly GCA_035582835.1. NCBI lineage: Eukaryota > Metazoa > Chordata > Aves > Procellariiformes > Diomedeidae > Phoebastria > Phoebastria nigripes. Next base: position 496,482 of record JAYKAV010002883.1, on the reverse strand, counting down.
AAGTGAAGGAATATCAATTAAGATCAAAGATTCAGGTGTTTCCAAGTGAGGGAAGCGGTCTCCCTTTGGTGCAGTATAAGGCCCCTCATCATAAGAAAATCTCAAGTTTTTTTCTGACGATAATGGTATTTTTCTGACTTTCCATGTGATGGACTAAATAGTGGAGAAATTCTTTCCACAGTGAAATCCCAAGCTAGTAAAGAAGCAAAGAATATAAGCTATGATAGATACAAGTTGTATTTTCTGTTTTACTTGAACAGTGAGAAAGGCCAAGTTAAAATGCAAACAAATTAGTGGAGATGCCAAGAACCCACTGTAGGGATGAAGGGTTCAATATCGATAGATATTTGTGCTCAGTTCACGCTGTTGGACTATAGCCGCTTGAACTTCCAAGGTAATTACTACTAGCCTACCTGCCTGTACAATTTTCAGAAAGAGAGTAAGTCATCTCAGTGAACTAATTACTAAATATTGCCTACAACATCCATTTGTAAGGACAAATTTGCCACTTTCCCTGACAGGCTTTTGCATTACCTGATTAGCTTTGCCTTGTAGTCCTCTTTGTTGATAAAATCTTTGGACTGAACACAGTCTGCACAGTGAATTAAATGAAATAGTGGCATTCAGTGTTACTTGTCAATATAAAATTTCACACTACATTTGAATCTGGGTCACTATAGTCACTGTAGTGACTTTTAAAAATCTTTTGGAAATGGGTTTCCTTCATGTCTTTGCTTTTTCTGGCTGTGATCAATATAAAATGCAGCTCCATTGCTACTTATAGACTCATATGTATGCCCTTTATTCAAACTTATTATTTGATAAAGCTGTTAGACATTTTCTTTGAAAGCTTTTTTTTTTAATTTAAAAAAAAAAAAGAAAACCCTTAGGAGGTTCTATATCTATGTATGTCAACACTATTTTACAGAGTGAGTGATGCAGTCCTATAAATTAATTCACACCAAGTTTTTACAGCTTTTATTTCTCCTAATTGCTCCATGTAAGTTAAAATGAATGTTTACAAAGTAAATAAAATACTACCTTTGGCTATCATTTATTAAATAAAATGTGGCTGGTTGGTTTGTAGACCATATGTCTCAAGCTACCCAGACACCACATTGCTGTGGGCATTGTTGAAGTTCAGGTCACTAATGGCTTTCAGAGTTAGTCCCATCTTTTAAACTTAACCATTGTTCATTTATTCCATATTTTAGTGGAATGTTCAGGAAAGGCAAATGGATTATTCATGTATTGAAGCACCTTTCCTGCCTTGATATATCAGAGGAAAGATTTATCTCTGACCGTCATCACAAAGCCCCATTAGACCAGATTTTGCGCTTTTTTACTCAGTCCAAGGATGTAGCAGAAGACAGGGAGTTTCTTGCTGTGTGTTCAGTGGGAGCTGTGAACACACCTGAGCCCAGAAGCATTAATATGATGACAGATGTGGAGCGTCTTACATTTTGAGCTACATATGTTATGAATAGTGGTGCTTTCAAGCAAATTGGAGTAGAAACGCATGTGGAAGCTTTGCTTGCACTTTTAAGCTGGTGTTCACCATTAGGCTTTATTCTTTCTTTCAACAGAGGACAGTTATGGGATGGATGGGAAGGCTAACCTGCCCAATTTCACTGGCGACATCGACTGGCAAGGACTGGAAGACTTGTACAGTGTGAATGAAAGTGTATATGAATACAGATACAACTATAGACTTAGTCTGGCTGACTGGACTAATTACTTGAAGGATGTAGATAGAATGTTTGCACTGCTGAACAGTTACTACCAGCAAAATAAAACAGACAAGGCTAACACTGCTCGAAGCAATGGGGACGGGGACGAATCATCCACGCCGTTTACTGTGGTGGAAATGACTTCTGCTGAAGAATCAAGTGGCCTGCCTGCAGAAGAGTTGCAGCTTATTGTTCCAACGGACTTCGCAGCCCTCGCTTTGAGCACGGTGAATTTAAGTCAGGAGAAGAAACTTGAATTAAACAATGATATTCCTGAGAAAAGTAGTTTGAATGACGCACACTGGAGAAATAATCATCAAGCTGAAAAATGGATGGAGAATAAAGAATCGGACCATTTTGATATGGATTTCAGTGGAAACGGTTTGATAGAGTTGGAGTCCCGGCATAGCTTCATGCTACAACCCATCAGCATTCCTCAAAAAGACACTCAACAGGACAGTGACGCTGTGGAAGATATATTTGAAGATCAAATATATCTTCCCATGAGGTCTGATGAACCCCACGTTCATCAGGCTGTAAACGTATCCATTAAGGATGCATCTATCGGTACCCAGAAAACAGGAACTTCCTTAAAAAAAACGGAACAGAGTCTTGCAGGGGAAACTTCACAAATCCTAAATGTAGAAGGCAGTGCCTCAGCTCCACTCTCCTTGGATTAGATCAAGTTGTAAACCATTAAATAAGTTCTCCTTTTTCTTATTAGCAAACTAATAAAGGTAATCATGACAACCGACATTTCATGTTTATTGTAGATACGTTTTGCAGCTAAATTGAGCCCAGTTCAGTATTTGTCTGTGTGCATTTGTTTTATTCACACGCACATATTTTCACGGTAATTCTCCCCTCTGGGAAGCAAGATTTCCATTTTTTTATGAAAAGAAACAGTGTTAACTCTCAAATGCAGTAGCACATTCTCTGAAAGCTAAAAATTACTTCTTTGAAGAGGATGTTCAAGTTACTTTCTCTATTTCCAAATGATCCCACCATGAATGAATGTTTCAGTCTACCCAATCTGTCTGCATAATGTCTTTTTCATAAATTATTTTAACCACTGGAAATTCCTAATGTCACCCTTTTGAGTAAAATGCACTTTTAAAATCTGTATGCCATACCATTTATGAATCTAATACCTTACATGTTCTTAGTTTGCTCATTGTCTCACGTAATTGTGAAACCAATAAATAGATTGACAGGAAAGAGGTAATCAGCATGGATTGTGGAAACAGACTCTGAATATTATTTTAGCAAAAATATTGCATGTTTTTGTTACTTTGATTTAATTAAATTTACTCTCAGAAAGGTATGGCTAATGATTGTTAACTGTAGGAGGATTTGTTTAAATTGGATTGTTTCCCTATATGTTGATATTGTCAGTATTAAAAATCCATGAGGTTTTTTGACTTTTTTTTTTCTGATACTAGTAGAAAGGTTTACATCAATACATATATGCTTTTGTCACCACATACGATTTTTATTATCCCGAACCATTATCTTGAAAGCATTGTTAGAATTTTGAGACTTAAATTCTTTTTGTTTTGTTTTGAACAGGCRTTAAAGGGAATGATAAAATCATGTTAGATTTACATTGTTCTAGATACAAAAGGCACATGAGGTGAAAAGTAGTAGCTTAGATAATTTTTGTTGTTGTATTCTAAATTTTTTCTTGAACTTTACCAAACATTAAATTTTATAAAATATAATGCAAAAATTACTTTGAAAATCTGTATTACTCGAAACTTAATATCTTCCCTTGCTTTTTATAAATTTCTAAATAATTAGCACAACAACAACAAAAGAGAATTACCTCAAACAGATGTAATTCCATAGTGTCCAATTCACGGGTGTGTTTCCTATCTGTTACATGTTATTTAGTGTAGTGAGTATTTTTTGGCTATTGCAAGCACTGCAGGTTAAACTTACATTCATTGCATTGTATTTTAAGTTGAAACTTTTTAAAAAGGAGATTCTTTTAGTAGGATTTTATTAATTTTAAGAAGCAGTCTTTTTGATGGACTCTGTACATATGTTAAAATTACTAGCTCTTTATCTGATGTATGTGTCATGGGCTGATTGATAGAAAAACGTATTTATGGTCATGAATGATGCTATTTGTACATAGGTTTTAAGTTACTAGGATACAGACTGTGTTTTTAAATCTTGTATAATATTTCTGTGATACTTTTATAGAACAATTCTGGCTTCGGGAAAGTCTAGAAGCAATATTTCTTGAAATAAAAASTGTTTTACTTTACCTGCTTCAGAGAAGTCCAGATGATCCAGTTTTCCTCCTAATTAAGATCTATTTTTAAAATATGTTAATAGTTTCAGTTTTAAGAATCCATCCACATCTAAAGCAATGGGTAACTAAATAACACACTACATTCTGTTAGTTATAAATTATTCCTGGAGATTGTGAATAATATATATTTTTTGTTTAAGACATGCTGTGATTTTATTTTTTTTAATTCCCAATTCATCCCATCCTTTCTTCCTTGAAGTCAATGCACTGAGCTGCACAACCAGCGGTTCCCAGAAGTAAAGCAATATTACACGGTGCCATCCCCTGCTTTGCTGCTTTCCCTCCTCCCTGCAGAGCTCTGTCTCTGACAGCAAAGCGCAGCAGACTAGACGTGCAGGGCTTAACGAGAGTGGACCACAGAGCTCTAGTCAGGAGGAGTGTCTCCTCRCACAAGTCTTCAGAAAAGGGAATTTAGCTTTCAAAGTAAACTCTCTCTTACTTGCATTCTACGTTTCTTTGGTGGCCTGTGAATAAGATTAGTTTCATAAACTAAAATCAGCCTCTGAAGCTATGCTTCTGGATCTCTTCTTTCTTCTACACAGTACTTGGACACCGATGCTCCTGCAGACATGAAGTTACAGGTGGTGCTTGTGGGAATCAGGAAAGGGGACAAATGGTTAACTAAGTGCTCAAAAATCAGTCATTGCAATGCTAGGTAGACCCCTGAGAGATGTCTACCCCTGGAAAGCACACTGGCAAACACAGGATGTATTTCAAAACAGGATGCCAAGCAGGCTGAGCCAGCAAGTTTGGGAGGACTTTAAGGACAAAGGCAAGTTGAAGCAAGGTCCCATACAACCTACCTCTCATATCTTTGTGCGAATTCTTTGGGGAATTAGCCAGCACCAACCATGTGCCCTCCATTCTTTGAAAGTGCATTTCTTTGACAGAACCAAGCAAGATGCTTTCTTCTCTCTTAATGCTTGGGTAGAGATAGAGATAGAGAAGGGAATGGTGCAATAGTGTGGTCCACCCATTCACCCCACTTGTCCTTCCTCCTTACATGACAGCTTGAAGTACTCACTCAGGAAATGGAAGAGATCGCATCCTCCTCATCTTGAAAGTGGTCAACCTTCCTTCTCCCAGGACAGCGCCCTATCCTCCAAACTATCAGGGAGCCTTTTTTACAGCTCTCTTATAGGAGTGTGGAGGGAAAAAAATTAAAAAGAGACTTATTCTGTAGCTAAGAGGTACTGGGAGCAATGAGCTCTGATCCTTGCTCTCTGGCAACATGCATCAAATACTAAACCAGCCCAAAGGTAAGGGGCCAAAAGCTGTCGTATCCCTAAGTGCCCTAAGCAGCATGTTGCTATCCCAACATATTGTGCATCTCTTTCTGTGCAGTACTTCTTGTCCCATAGCTGAGGCAGTCGCGTCCATGAGCAGTGCATGGTGTGACTGTCAGGAAGCTCTTACAGGCATCAGGCAGTTGCAGGCTGAGGAGGAAAACAAATGCCTAAATCTGACTWCATGGGCAAGCACTCCTCACAGCAGGCAAGCAGAGGCCCGAGAGGAGGACCTTCTTGGCTTTTCTGATCTGCAAACTAATGGCAGGTGTGTCTTTTTTGAGAAGTGTCTACTTTGTGTCTACTTTCTGAAGAGGGCCTGGTGCTGGGCAGGAATAACTTTAAGGCTTGCACATCTTTGGGAGGTGTCAACGTTATTTGAAATGCTTCCTCTGGGATTTAAAAGAAGGCAGCCAGTACTGCCCTCACACCCTTGGACTGCGTGAGACACTTTCTGAGACCTCTTACCAACTTAAAGCTTTCAAGAAAAGCAAAGATAGGTAATGCTTCATTTCCAGAACTTCAGACATAAGCTAGTTGCTGTTATGGGTAGGTAAATCCTCTTGGTCCTGAAGTGTTAATGCACACAAACAGCTAAAAAAAAAAAAAAGTTAAGGCTCTTGGGTAACATTTGGATCATAGCATCATTCTGCAGTTCAGGTTTATTTGACAGCTGAGTGAAGGGTTTTTCAGAGTGCAGGTCTGGGTATAGACACCCCCTACTCTCCCCACCAAAATCCCTTKAGATGTCTGCAGCTGTTTACATTGGAAGTCACTGAAGCACAGTGGAAGAGGATCTGTGTGGTGAAACAGTTGGGGCTGAGAAGCCAAGAGCTGCAGCAACCCTGTTCAGGGAGGATTTGTTCAGGACTGGTCTTGAGGCCCAAGGACCCGTGGCTGGTGCCTACTAGGTGTGATGCTGTAATAAAATCTCCTCCTTTAGTTTCAGCAAAAAACAAAAGTCCAGTTTGTGTGCTCTGACACCACTTTGCAGTGAGAACCGATGTGCAGCAAGTGGGGTACAAGCCAGAGAGTCGTTTCAAAAACGAATGTCCCACCTGAAGGGACGCAATCACAGCCTGAGCCACCTCGGAGCTGCCTGGGGTAATTTTACTCCCGCTCAGGCAGCAGATGTCAGTGCAGAGACACACAACCGTGCCTCTCCTTGGCCCCTGCAGCACCCCGCTGTGCTTCCAACCCCTGCCAAGGTAGCCCATTTACTGTTTTCAACTAGCAACGATAGTGCTAGTTGATGTGCTGGAAATCTACTGATGATAATTTCATCCACAGCACATTCCTTGGTTTAACAGTTCTAGTCACAGACACTGGTGACATTCAGGGGGATCTGCAAGACGCTTTTTTGTGTGGTTATATGCATTGGAAATGAAAATGGATAAGTCTTACTTTGAACTTGGAAGTCAGAGAGGATCTGGACCGCATAGATTTCTCTGCCGTCCATGGAACGGTAGCTCCTCCCTGGTTGCACACATCGGCTGAAGCTGCTTTGCTGGCTGAGGACTCGAATCTGCTAGGTGCTGTGCACACCACCGCAGTTTCTGACTGTGGTCTGAAACCAAATGCACTTAGATACCTCAGAAAGACAAGCTGCGTCCTGAATCAATGCGAATTCAGCTGCTCTGTGGCAGCAAAGTTTTGTTTGGTTATTGCTGGGGTGTGGGGGCTCATAGTATTCACAGTACACCAAGCAGCAAGGACGTTTCATAAAAACAACCCACAGCTTATCCAGCCATGAAACATGCACTACAAGTRAAAATACTTTCATTATAAAGACTCAATAATGAAACATGTCTAGAAAAAGATATTCAACTTCAACCTGCTGTTCTTTTGATCTTGAAAGGCCAGGCTGCCTTGGGACAGAATTTCCATCCAAGGATACTGCTATACTTTTAAATAAAAGTGAGTCCAGAGAATAAAAAACCTAGCTCCAAAACCAAATTGTATGAACAAGGTCACATCCACACTGCTAGACTAGGCTGGCCCCATCCACATTATATAGCACTTAGCCCTGGGTCTCCCCTTGGCTCTGTGCTGATATTCCTGTGGACCCCAAATAAACAATTTTCAATTGTTTCCATTTTTAAATGTCTGTGGTAATACAAGACCTGTGTTGCAACAACTAGAACTCTTACGGTGTGGTACTGCGGTGCGTGCCGCAGCCCCTGCGGTGTTGCATGAGGACAGGGGGGTCCCTGACGCACGCAGCCTGTGGTTTTGGGTGCAGGAACCAGGGGAACCAAACCTGGCTCAGCCACTTCTGAAATGTGGGAGGTCTCTGTGGCACAGCCCTTCCCCAYGAACCACGTGGAGGTAGTTTGTTGGCGTGGTCCAAATCAGAGCCAAGGAGCGAACTAAGCAGTGTGGACGACAGGACTGCAGCCCTTGGGTTCATGCCCTGGCCCTCTTTTATTGAGCAGCGTAGATGCACATAGGCTCGTACCCTCTGTATTTTTTCCAACTGTCAGTATCTATTTCAAACAAATTTGTGTTTCTTAGCATATAACTAATACCAATCAAATTTAGTGCTAGAGGAAACTGTGGAATTTTAGTTTATTTCTGCACAATCGATACTTAGTTGTGATTCGGTGGTCACTGAATTCAGTGGAAAGATTTGGTTTTGTCTGACGACACACTGAAAGACCAAATACTTCGTCACCTGATCCAGAATGATTGCACAGCTACCCACGTACCTTTTTTGTTGCTTTCTTTTTTTTTGTCAGAAATAAAACACACTTGATATGCAATTTTTTTATTTCCAAATATCAAGTATTCAAGGGTTTGTTTTGTAAACACATGTTTACAACAGATGCTGACAATAGATTTCATTAAATGATGTGTTACACAGCTTTAAAATTATTCTAAGCTCTGCTGAGAAATAAATATCAATTAAAAAACCCCACACAGGAGCCTAAAGTATGCAAAACAAACCGCATAAACCAATTAGTCTCTTTTTACCACAGCACAGCACCCACACACTCATACAGTCAGACATACTCTACAAATTTCCTTGATACTCTACACATTTGCTTAATAATGAGTTTTTTAAAAACTAAACAGTTACAGGCAGAGTGCCCACTCCATGCTCCTAACATACTACCCAGACTATTCTGTTGCTGTTCTGCTTAAAATCATTTGGTAGAGGTATGCACTGCAGGCAAGGGCAAAACTCCCGTTTGCTCAACCGGGGAAAAAAGCAGGTCGTCTTTGAGGAAAGTCTTCACTCAACCGTGGATCACACTGACTCCAAATCCTTTTGTTTTTTGTACCGAAACTCAGTTCCAGGTGATTTTGTATGTTTTTTTTTGTTTTGAAATTTCCCTCCATGTTTTCAAATATGGAATTTCTTAAAGAGGTAAAATTTCTGACCTATCAGTCGGAGGTGCACCTCTTAGTGCTATTTAGGATACAGAAGCCTTCTCTGCATGAGCAGTCCAGGCACAGTAACACAAAATAATTACCTTTCAGAATTCAAAATGGAAGGGAAAAATTTTGTCTTCAAGATTTTAAAACCAAACCCCTCTGTTTTAAATCACAGCTCACTTCAAAGTGGACCAGATCTGGYCTTTTTCCATTGCTAGAGCTAGAACCTGCTCTTATTCTACCCTTCTCTTTCTGGTATTCCATGGAAGAACATTAATATTTCAGATCTGAATCCTCAATTTAATTCAAACACTTACTAACATTGCTTGGTTAAGGGGTCCCAGAATTTWGTTCAGTGTTTCTTGTCATTACTATAGAATTTATTTTCAGCCTCTGCTTAAGCAAAGCCACTAAATAAAGTAACACTCTACAGCAGGATAAATACATCCTACATGAGATTTCTGTGGTCTGTATAGCTTTTATCTTAGYTGTTAGCGCTGGGCCAAATCCTACACTGCCTCCTGAAATGACTTTCCCACAGAAGAGCTAGGTAGGAATTGGCCCACCGGGAACTACAAACACTGTCTTTGCTGGAGCAGTCCAGACTTTTAAGAACAAAAACACATGCAGTTGCATCATTGACATGCCTTGAATATGTCATTTAAGTCATAGTGAATACATCATAAAATACTTCAGTACCTATTAGCACCACAGTGTTGTTTAGTCATTTGTCCAAAGATTATCAAGCTGGCTCACCCTTCCTCGAGGTGAACAATGTTTTGGATGGTTTTTGTAGTCCTTCATGAATTCCAAAGCTTTTCACCTATTCTATATCATGAACAAAATTTGTTACAGGATAACATTGTGACAACTGGTTTGAGATAGAAAAAATAAGAAAATACAGTACACACAGCAGATAATGTAATAATTAGAAGAGTAGAATGGAACCTGAATAAATAAGCATCTATTTCATAACACTTGAAACCAAGAAAAGTTTGGAGCTACTTTGAACTTGCAGAGCTACATCTGTGTTTAAAAGGCTGTATTAAGTCAAAAGAAAATAGCTTATCTGAAGGACTGGAGGAGGGGTTGCTAAAAACTACAGTTATTAACTGCAGTTAATGTAATAGATATGGCTATGGGATATGGATAGTGTTAGCTGTCCTCCTTAACTTATGTAATATACTCTGTGGAGAGGATAGGGAAAATTTCCTTCCTGAGGATCAGGTAGGCTTTCAAACCTTTGGCCACATAATAACATGTATTGGTGATATTCAGTGTAAAGGAGACTAATCATGTGAACCCTGGCCACACCTAGTCCCCAAGCTGAAGGCTCCACATCTCTACCCTGCAACAATGTTTACATGTAACCTTTCTGAAGTGTTATTTGTAAAACAAGATGTTATAAGAAAAAAAGAAAGCCCTAATTCTGTACCAAAGAATGAATCTACCACCATGATGTTGACTGTCCATCTTCTAAGCACTCTAAAGGATAAAAATGTCTATAAAATCAAGTCCAATATGTGAAGAACCTGAAATGTGTTGATACAGGTTCAATCTACAAGGGGCAAACACTCTGTCCAAAGCAATGCCTATTCACATTGCAGACCAGGAAAATCTCTGTTACCAGGTATTTTAAACCCCTGGAAAGCAACAACAGCTGGATGGCTTCAGCTGGGGGAACCCAGACACTGCAGCATACAGCATGGCATCTCCTATGCCGTTATAAAAGACACATCATTGAGAAAACAGAAAAAGATAAACTTGTTCAGGAAATATTTTGTCTTTGATCTCCGAAAACAGTAGTAGTAGTAACTACTACTAGTGAACAGAGTATAAAAGCTAAACAAGCAGTTGCTATCACTTAGTTCACACACACGTGCTAAAGCGCCAGCTTGTTAACGTCCAACCCAAGGTACTGGCCCAGTTCTTCAGCCTCATCATCAGACTGATGAGGCTGAGAATCTGGCTCCAAAATAGCAGTAAGACACTTTGGACCTATTTATCATCAGTTTTATGTCAATGTAACACCACGAAGAGCTGTGGTATTACACACACAGAAAGTGTAGTAAGGCAGCAACAATACAGGCGTTTTGGGGGAAAACCCGCAAGAACAGTACAGCAGGTGCTGACCCCTCTCCCAGCCATGCTGTCTGGAGTTACACAGAGCAGGCAGCGCTCTGCTCCGTTTGTGCGGGATACTGAAAATTTGTCATCTGAACCTTTTGGTCCAAATTCTGTGAAAGGGCACAATCGGAACCTACAGCATTACTTGAGCAATTTCATTGGCTTTAAGGTCAGAAAGATGCCCTTATTTAATCTATCTCCCCACATAATGCACAGATTTTCAGTGAGAAACTAATAAAATAAGTGAATGGCAGGAAGAGCTAGAATATATCTTTGAGCATGTCCACAAAAGATTTTGAATTTTAATATTTGAAAATGAAAGCTTTCCGTCATTGCCAGATATATAAGTAGTCACACATGAATGCGACAGGGGAGTACTCGAGTGCTACTTTGTGCTGTTCTGGTTACAATGATCACTGAATCCATGGGGAAAAAAACTCAGCATGGAAATTACTCCTTGGGTAATGGAACTCCTTTTTGAATGCAGATGGGATTCGGTCTAATACTTACATACATGCATTATTTTCAAGTGCATTACTTAAGTATATAAACTTACACAGATATTTAAGTGTTCCGCTGGATCAGAGCCATAACGAATGGTTAATGCTATGAATTAATAAGCTATATTTTAAAAAAAAGAAAACATATTTTTGAAAACACTACACTCAAGTGCTTGTAACAAATTTAGGGGATTTCAAACTTAAATTTCTAATATCTAGGAGGAGATTTGTGCCCTACTTCACTTACAGAACAGCAAGTTCTGAGGAACTGCATGTTACTACATGCATTTTTAAAGATACAAGGGCTGGTCAAAGAACTGAAAGTTTCCAATTAAATATAAATTGCACCATAATATTCAACAYGTTTCTTGCAGGTGCTCACACTGTACTGAAGGACATAAAATGCCACCAGTTCTAAATTACACCATGTTATATCCAGTATGCTCATGGGGGACCAAAACTATAGGGCTTTTGCCTAGAATTAGAAATACAGAGTCCCACTCTTCAGATATTCCAGCCAAGACCTCAGTCCCTGAAAGCTCTACAAACCATCTCCTGAGGGTGCTACACTCATAAGCACGCAAGACCACGGCTACACCCGTTCTGAAGGGAAAGGGAAATGTCCTTTWTGAGGAAACAAGGATGAATGGGAGGCTAAGCAGGGACGATTACCTGTTCAGTCAAGTCCATATATTGGGGCTACTTCTCCTCTCATGTCCCTCACTCTAAATCAGGAATAAGTGGTGTAAGAGGAAATYAGTCTGTTTGTGTGATGGCATGATAGCACTTTGTGGACTTGTAGTTAATCGCAGGGTGTCGTTGCTCCATATTATCCCTCACTGGTTAACTGCAGGTAGACAAGGTTTGCTACTGATAGCAGCCTGTGGGTGAGCAGGACCCCTGCTTTACATTTTCTTGTGCTCACTGCTATCCAAACTTTAGTGTTTTGGGGTAGAGAGGGAAGGTAGTGGAAATTACAGGTCAATGGAATTTTATATTCCCTGGTCAGAGGGTTTCACAGCAGGAGGACAGCCTGGCCACCTTCACGGGGTGATAGATAAAGCTCCTTTTTTCTTCTTGTGAGTTGGTTTAGCACCACATGTCGATCATGACTACTGCTAGGGATGCACACAATTTCTCTGGCCATTTTGCTTCCTTCAGCAATGACAACCTCAGAAAACAGTGTTTGTTCAGCAGGTCTCAGTCCGTATTTCAGTCAATGTTGACAATGCCGGAATTGACTTCTTTAGGAAGTTAATGTGTTTCCCCTGCATGCCTTTATTGGCTTAGACTGTTACAGCTTACTCACAATAAAGCCTCCTTCAGGAATCAGTCAAAAAACGGCCAGAGTTTGGGTTTTCTTTCTTTCAGAGGATGCTGATTTAATTAAGTGATTTTGTAGAAATATATTCATGTTGTCAAAATTATCTATATCAAAAAAGACTAATGATTTTTTATGTTATGTTTTGTTTTGCATATGATTTTGAAAGGAAAATTAAAAGGCTATTCAAAGTATGTAAACAAGGCTTTTTCAGTATTTCCAAAGTGAACATCTTTCCCTCTACATTCCAGTTTCTCAAACGTTTCAAAATGTTTTTAGAASTGTAAGTGTCAGGATTCCCTAAAAAGCAGGTGGTCTCCATTCCAACAAGCTCTGAATTTCCTTGAAATCAGCTCAGAAGCGGCAGCAGTTGCAGATGTGTCACTTCCATCACTCTCATTCTCTGCCATCAGTGTCAGCTCCTGACAATCCTACAAGCCTAATCTGCTCTCCCTTGTTATTCACACGGAACAGAAGTGCACACAAAGCATGAAACAGAATAGATTAGGGTAGATGATTCATTTCCAGCCTTTTAGAATTCCCTAAACGCTCTCTTTCTGAGGTATTTGAAAAGATTGTCACTCTTCACCTCATCCCGTGCTGATTAAAATGGGCGAGTGACTAAAATGAATGGGTGATGGGCTGGAATTACACTTTGTCCTACTACTTTGCCTCAATTTTTGCCATGGCAGGAAATTCTTGGTGCAAGAAGCATTTGAGACTAGAGCAAAAGGAGACACTTTTATCATCTATTCTGATCTCCTATGGCAAAAAAAAATAAACCMAATACCTTTGAGCCAAGGAAAATTATTCCTCGGGATGAGAAGYGTAGAAGCTAACATCTCAGGTGGCACAGGACTGAGGATGTGTTGTGCCTGGTAGCTGGATCCCAAAAACCTATTAATATGTATAGAATAGCAGGAGGTGATTAAAACGATATTCCTCTACGTTGTAGTTTGGAGTAGAAGCAGCTGAGTTTGCAGCCACAGAGAGTGGAAATCGTTACAAGCCACATAAATGGACTGAGACATTCTGAAATAAGCAGCCACCATTTCAAGCAGGGGAACCAGCCCAGTGGATAGCCCCATGTGCCAGTCAAGGAGAGCCAGATGAGGGAAGGCAGCTGGCAAAGGAGAAGGAGAGGGAAACCTACTCTTCCCAGGACAACTAAATGGATGCCAAGGAGAATACTGTCTTTAATTTCAAGGACTTGGTTCCATATAATGTTTGATCATTAATAAATTAAATCATTGATAAATTAAAAATTAAACGAGGAATAACTCTGTTCAAAAATATGCAGAAGTTCTTCTCTCTCCTATTTATTTTCACACAAGCCCCCCACATCGCAAAATCCAAACCTGCCTATCATTAAGTCCTCTTAAAAGAGTGCTTTTAATTTTCTAAACTTCTAAGACTTTCCCTGCAGGGCAAAATACAACCTTGACTTCCTAGTGTCCACCTGAAATCATTCTCTGCCCTTTGAGACATCATTAGTACATCATAAGCATGGCACTACAAAGCCTCCAGAGTAAGAAATGAGATGCCAAGTACATTTGATTAGAACGTCTCAGCATCTCCTGGGGAGAAAACACACTACAGTAATTTGGAATAAGCAAAGGCCACATCATGTCCCGTGGGTACACGCTTGCAGACAATTTCTATTCTTAGCTCTTCCCTGGAAGGGCAAAGGACAGACGACTCGCCCTTTGCCTTCACAGAAGCATTCAGTGAAGCTGAGAAAAGGAAAGGCGGCCACATGTGGGACAAACGATGCAACTATGACCTCCAGGCCTGTCCCACCAGCCTGCCCAGCACCGGGCAGTGGGAGAGGCAGAAGTGGGGCAGAAACGAGAGGGACCCGGGGTCTGAGCCAGTGTTCCCTCCCAGCTGTCCTTGGTGGAGGGGAGCACAGCACCCCGGCAGTGCCAGGAGTGGAGGGGAAAGCCTCGTACCAGGCACCGCGGCAGGCAGGCTGCTTGCAGCCCACTTGAAGGGTCTCTCTGCTCAGTCCTGCAGCAGGCAGCGAGTGGCACCAGCCCGAGCCCCGCGCCATCGCTGGCTGTGAGGGGCCCGCCGGGTCCCAGGCGGCCGCTCAGACACGAAGCGAGGCCATCAGCTCTCCCTCGAGATTTTTTCACCGAAGCTGAACTAGACTGGCACGCGTTTCTGAAGGACAGCCAAGCTCTTCCTATCAAGCAATAACTGGTTATTTTCTTCTTCAGGAAAAGTATGGATTTGGCGCTAGGAACGGCCACCCAAATAACTGCCTGTATCATTACAGAAATATGCACATATCTGCTCTGGTATGTGTATTTGATTCCTACATCTTAATGTTATTACAAATTAATACTGAAGTTTTTTACTCCAAGTGTTATACTTTCCTAGCCTGTGTACTTTGTGAAGAATGACTACATCCCATCAAATGAAAATTAATGCACATTTTGACAGGATAAAGATATTATGACAACATTTGCAAACGTTACCTGATGCATAACTTTTGTATGGCTTAACATGTTATTAACAGTACTTTAAACCTTATGTTCTTTTTTAATTTAATGCTTATGTCTGAAAATAGCCCCTTTCAAATTCAGTTGCAGTAATGTCTTTAAAAGCAAACTTTAAACTTAATTTGCTGCACATACAATTATCCAATAAGTTGCATAGTTTAAATAAGTTCAGTTGTGCTTTGTAGCAGAACTCACAGTAATTACTCATCTCTTAAAAATACGATTTGTGGATGTGAAGTTGATGATACATTTAAGCATCTTTGTGACGTCTAGACATCAACGATATGAGTTTTTGTCACTCTTCCACTGACTTCTGCTGTTCATAATACCTCACCCTTACACTGATATTAGATCAGAGCATGGACATTTAATGGACACATCTGAAATAATTACAAACACAATTTTTAAAACTCCATTGTYGGGAGGGGAGAAGTAAGAACTTGGGTTGGTTTGAGGTATCCAGCCCTCAGGAACATACTATGGTTGTTTGCATTAAGCTTTGTTGGTTTTATCACATGTTACATTGAGATTAAAAATAGAAGGCACAGGTGTTTTACAAGGCGCCGTAATTAAGTCAACCAACAAAACTAAGTATTACATTACCAAGCCAGGGGTCTATATCTCAGCAGTGACTTCCTCCAATGCATTTTCATTTGAGGAATTTATTGCTTCTGAAAAAGGGCCGGGGTATGTCTGTGCTACGCAGTTCATTCCTTGTGCCACACTGATATCTCCTCGGGAACTGAAGGTAGGGCAGGATCTAGTCCGTGCATAGTTTTGTTGGGGTCCAGCTTGGCCAACCATCTCACTCACAGTGTTCACCGGCGAAGCCCTCCATCTCCGTCTCTGCAGTTGCTCTTCTTTACACTTAATGGAATACCAGGCCAGGAAAATAAAAAAGAATCCCACAAACTTGAGAGCAGCTGCCAACCCAAAGTAGACAAAACGAAACGAGGTGACGTCGTATTCCCAACAAGACCCTTGTACGCCGCAATCCTGTTGCCAGAGCATGCACGTGGTGTCAATAACAGCCCCAAAATAAATTGGAGTGGGAATGTAAGCTGAAATAAAAATAGCAACACAAATAATACATGTTAGCATATAGTAGAAGACTTCTAAAGAAACTATATGCCTTAGACGAACAGGTGGAGGTTGAGAAGTTCTGAGATTTCTACACTGCTGTTCTCACACATAATGTAAAACATGGAAAACTGGTCAGCCAATCTTCCCACCAACTCTACTTATCCCACACATGAAACGTACCACAAATGGGAAAGAATTCAAGCAAAGACGACAATGCAGCAGCACCTTACAACAGGTACTGCTTCAATCTGCTGTTCCCAGGCAGCTCTTCTTGAGCCACGTCCCCCAAAAGAAAATTCAGTGTTGCTCTCAGGAAGTAAAACACGGGAGAGGAACAAAATATGATGTTATCTCCAGAGYGCTACTTGCTGAACATCCATTGCCCATGAGCTGGGAAAGAGTCGGGGTTGCTGCTTTAGATTAAGGAGAAAAAGCCCCAAAGACTGCAAAATGTTTCTCTTACTGAAGATGGATGGAAGCAGTGAGACCACTAAAATTGTAAATTTTCTTTTGAGTAGATCTTCCTCAGAAACAGATTTTAACTTCTAAGGTTGCTAAAAATGCAGCCAGCCCACTGAATGCTCCTGCTTTCTCCAGAACTACGATACTTTTAAGACAAGTCAGAAATGCCCTTCCTCAAAGAAAAATTCCAGATGCAGCTACATGGGCTTCGCCTCTCGTTCTCTTAGAACAGTCCTAGCTTGCTCAAGTCATGTGTTTCGTAGTAGCGGAACACCTGGAGTGTTCTTTATAGGCAGGATTTTAGAAGTTCAAGAGCTTGAAAGAAACTACTTTTTGGAATAAAGAAAATTAAATACATTCTCAGCTACAACATTTTCAGAAGCTATTAATTTTAGGTTCCTAATACAGTTAGTCAGGCAATTAGTTGCAAATTTATGGAATTTTATTACTTTTATGGTACATTTAAGCYGAACATGGCGAGCCTTTATGGAAATGCTGAATAACTGTAAGACTTACCAAGAGTTCGTAATAAAACAAACTGCATTCCTAGTGCAAAGGGCCGCTCCCCATCTTCCACAGACCTAGCAAGCGAAAAGAAAACTCCTCTGAAGAAACAGTCATAACAGATAATCATTGTGGTATGTTCTGGTTCTACCTCCTGGCTTTTTTCTGAGCTATAAAAAAATCTTTGTCTAAATTTTTTCCATTTAGATTCTAGTATTGTTAACTCTTATTGCTAGGAAAAAATATAGCCAGCCCCTCCTGTCCCTGTTTAACCAGAATCTCAATCACACCTTTTAACCTTTCTTTACCTGTGTAAGGCCTGAAGAATTTGATCCAAACCCATTAAGGAAATTTAGAGAATCCATCCAAAACGTTTATGGCTTCTCATGCTAATTTCCTATTATTTTGTATAATGTCTTGCTTTATTTTCTTAATCTTTTTCAGATAAATTAGAATTAATGGAGAATTAAGTTGCTGAAAGCCGGACTCAGCTTCTGAATTTAACAGATCTCTGCGTAGCATAAGCACTTTGGAGCTACTTCAGCAAAAATATCAGTAGAAACATCCAAACAGTCTCTTTAAACACTGTTCCTTTTCAACACAAGTAATACAAGATTTCTTCCATTAGTTTCAAAGGAAAAATGTCAAGCTTTCAAAAGACTAAATACAAAGTAATGATATTCCACAATGCAACTACAATTTTAGTAAACTACGAATTTTCTTCTGATTTAAAAAATGTTTTTAAATCTTAACCTAAAGGTCTGAAATTAAGATAGGCAGCTTCTAATGACATTGAAATATAAGATAAAAACACACAAAAAGACTACAGTCAAAGGGGTGCAGCTGCAAAATCAAGGTTTTGAAGTCAAGCGCTCACTCAGAAATTGAGAAATCGGAGAACCAACTTGGGCCACAAATCTTGGACCAATGCGCTGTGCACAATATGTAGTTTGGGACGGTGGGCGTCACTGTTCAAGTGTGTGGGCCATCCTTTTTTTTACTGAACATTACAAAATCCTGCTGGAGATGTTCCTTATGAACCTCACTATTGTGARGGTCACTGCAGTATTAGTGTTCATTGATTGTAGTTTACCTTTGCATAATTGCAGTGCAATGACAATGGTTTTTTATTATTATTATTGTACAGGTGGAAAACCCAGAGAGAGAAGGAGTAAGGTCAGAAGTCTCTGAATTGTAACGGCGATGTGCACACAGTAGTTGAGCTAAGGCTGCGTGAGCAACTGGAAGTCTGACATGCCCRATCCCAAGCGCTTGGCTTCACAGTCCAGACAGTGATCCTTTTACTCATTTTGTAGATTTTTTGAAAAGCAAACTGGAAGACCAATTCCACCACATGACATGGCACAGTCCTCCACGTGTCAGCAGCAGACTCCTGCATAAACCCCAGCCACTTGAGCTGAGAAAATGACAGCAAGAGAGTGCTTGTCCTTGCTGGGGATGAGACACRGATGCCTGCCTGAGGGTTTCACATCCATGCTCACGGCTGAGCCTAAGGAGAGCAAAGCCAAGTCCTGATCTGCCTCGTGTTTTCCAAGGCTCCATGACCTATTACAAAGATTTGCCATTATTATTTTTATAGGAGGCTAACTGTGAGCAGCAGCAGACCACCAGTAGTCTCAAAATATCAGAGTGAAGATATAAAGACAACACTACCAGGAGAAAATCCCACTTGGTTGGGAGGACCATTCTTGCAGAAAGAAAAGGCCCGAGACTGGTTTAAAAAAGCTCAATTTGGAGAGAGATTTTACACAAAACCAGGTCAAAAGGTGTCTCTATGTTAGCAATTAATGAAGCTCAAAAGCAGCAGATTTATACAGTTAAACAGCTCATGCTGAGGACCTAACATCTACACCACAAGCATTTCAGGTTCTGTAGGGATTTATTTCAGATCACCTCTAATCTGGTCCCAGGGACTGAATGCCCATTTGCATCTGGATCATTCTGGGTGTGCTTCTGAAGAGCATCTCAAACACTGAACAGGCTTCCTAGAGTGGTGGTCGATGCCCCCTGCCTGTCAGTGTTTGGACAATGCCCTTAATAACAGACTTTAATTTTTGGTCAGCCCTGAAGTGGTCAGGCAGTTGGACTAGATGATCATTGTAGGTCCCTTCCAACTGAACTATTCTATTCTATTCTATTCTGTTCTGTTCTGTTCTGTTCTACTCTATTCTACTTTTTCTATCTTCCAGCTCATCTCCATCCAAAAGGAACTTACTTCCTGAACTCTGAGAGCTCTTCAGCTTCAGATTCCAAACCAAATCGACATCCTTAAACCACTCTCTTTGTCCTTCTGCTACCAGTAGAACCAATACCTATAGGTGTGCTTTGTAAATCCTAGTAAATAATTATCTAATTTCCCTCTAATTCTTCCTCCTCCTCTTTTAACAACAGCAACATATATTATACAAACACAAATTTATTTTAGCAGTAGACCATATTCTGTTTTTTCAGCTCACTTTTCTTTAAAAATCAGACTGAAGTTCACTTACAGAAGCTGTATTTTAAATGGACAAAGGTGTTACAGGGAGTGATAATGGTTATCAGACCAGATGGCAGAGATGGGAAAAGCCAATCCAAAAACCTGAACACTTTTTTTCAAATGGACAAATAAATGACACTACCTTTCCCTACAAAGACTGTGTTGTTCTCTATCCTTAAATGACCATGGTGACAACAACACTACTGTAGTACAAGTTCAAAATTCTTGTGAAGAAAAAAAGGGAAGATTCAAAAACAGGCATGTGGCAGGAATCAACAATTTTAAGAAAGAGAAAAGGATAATTTTAAATACTAACTTTTTTTCATTTGCATTTGAAAATCCAAACCATTGCTCAAGAAGGTTGAAAATTTCTTCAGCAGTAATAATTTTCTTACATGATGCTTTTACTTGTTCTCTCTTTATAGCGCCTGGAAATCGCTGGGCATTTCATATTTCCTAAAGTGGATTATCATGTTACACATTCTAAATACAACCAAATTCCACCCTATCCATGTCAGACCTATTCTATTCACTTTTTAAGGATACATAAGCTTGAAGGAGTTTGGCTGCATTGCTCCAGCCTCTTCTGACACAGGCACTGGTGATAGCGGGCACAGCAAAAATACTTAAAAAATCGTAACGGAGTTCTCACCTGAGTGTCACTATGATTGCTGACGGCTGGGCGCACGCTGTTATAAGGGTAACAATGAAGAGAAATATCAGGAATGGGATAAGCGTGTTGCAGGTTCGATCACACTTCCCAGAAACAGCGTAGCCGTTCTCATTCAGGTAGGTTTTGACAATAACCAGCCGGAGCTGACTGCGCTGGCCCACCGTTGGTGGAGTGATCACCTGGCGACTCTGGACACAGGCACATTCTGTGTAATTTCTTACCTGGAAAGAGTGAAAAAGAACATTTCCACATGAAAAACCCGTGCGAGAAAGACATTGCACAGAGATGTGGTATAACAGTCCCATGGTACTTCTCAGTCTCTACCATCATTAGCCCAAGTACAAGCGAGGTTACCACTCTAAGTATTTTTAAAGCTGGCCAGGACTTTCCGTGATGAGACTGCCTTTCCATTGCTTATGACTTCCACTGTTTAGGCTGAGTTTAGAAAAAATTCTGCAATATTTTTGGAAAATTCTGCTGAAACAATTCAATCACTTCTGACAGGGAGGCTGGAGAAAAAGATTGTTTCTACTTGTATTACAAAAACTGTGAGGAAGCACTCTTTAAGCAGCACTGACAACACCATATGCTGGAATTTGGCAGGCTGTCAGCGTCCATCTTCAAGAGATGTCTTCTGCCATCTCAATGAAAGTCCCCCCAGGTTCGGCTGAAGAGCAACAAGTTGCACTTCATGCTTGGAGCCCAGGACCTTCCAGCTGGATGTGAATGTGGCAGGACCTTCCAGCTGGATGTGAATGTGGATGTGGATGCGGATGGGATTTGTACAGGAGCAAAACCAGAGAATAAGGAGAAAGCAGAGACTTAAACACRGAGACTGAAGGACACAAGGGATTCCTGAATGGACAAAGAGGCTGAAATTAGGATGAACAGACTGAATAACAAAGCGGCATATCATAGGCAAAGGGACCGTGATTTGAGCAAGGTGAGAAAGAGCTAGATCAGAAATAGCCTTCCATCACATTTATTCTACCACTGTTTTCAACTGCTCTAACGGTGAAGGGGTGTGCGGCAGATGAGAATACTCCAGCATTAGAGGGGAAACAGGTCAGGGCTCATGTGATGTTACAGGAAGGAGTTTTTGGTTTTGATGTTCGCATTCATAAAACCTAGGACCCACATGCACAGAAGCTACATTACAAGACCATCTTAAGGTTGCAAATTAAAGCACCTGGACATCAGGAAATATCCAAATTAGGGTTGTTTGTCAACTTTAATGTATACCTCTGTATGTGTTTGTGTTATGACATAGCCTCACATTTTTTTTTTCCATGGGATTTAGCTGAACATTTTAATTATGTATCAATTTATCCAGTATTTTACCTCCCATTTTCAAAATGTGGCTCCAGGTATTTTTTTCCTCACACTAAACATATTCCATTACAAAGACAGAATGACTCATATTTCATATGGATTTTTCTATCACACTCATCATTACAGCTTAACTCTTTCAAAAAGGAGTAATTTATCTTCAAAACAGTTATGAGATGAGGCACCAATGTTGTTATCTCTATTTTGTAGCTAAGTAACTGAAACAGATCAAAAGTTTCACAAATATGGGTGGCAAATTTGAGATAGCCAGGATCCTTTTTTTCAGAACATTTTCCATTATATACAACTTAATATATTCTAAATGAAACTTTTTGTGCCTTCAGATACAGATTTAGGCACTCAGGGCTTCTACAAATGGCACTTCTGGTTATTGCTCATGTCCATCATCCTGAATATGAAGAATACAAAATTAATGACCAACTGGGAGAGGTTTCGTTTAAGTGACTTGCCCAACATCGCTTAGGAATGGAGGCAATGACAGAATCCAGTTTCCCAAGGCAGCATTATACTGTCCTGTCTAATATCACATGAGTATTTGCTTTCTTCCTACAGTCCCTCACCTTAATCTCTTTACTGCTTCCAAACAGGCATCCTACAGAAAATAGTCCTCTTTACTATACAATCTTGGTTCATCACCAGATAAACCAAGTCTGTGTACTAAAAGACATAGATATGACACAACAGAAATGCTAGAGTATAGGAATATATATAAAATAGGTATGAACTGTACACWGGCATCCTTTTCTCCTACTTCCAATTTTTAAATGGTTAATTTTGAAAAGACTATATTTTATAAACTTAAATCCAAATGTTTTAAGTTAGCAACATTTTGTGTGTTATAGAGTGACACAAGATTACACTTGCTGTTTTTAAAAGTGCCCTACATAAAGCATTATTTAATGAAGAAATGTATTTTCCTACCAATGTCAGCCCTATTGTATTCACCATTAGCTACCAAGTTAAAACTTCAGGCCATGAAGGATCTTTTCTTAAATCATAGGAGGAAATAGTATGTTTCAAAATCTGTAGTGAAGAGTACATACTCCCAAAGTACCTCCCAACTAAATGAATTATTAGTGCCAGTTTGGTATAAGGTGAAATGTAGCAAAGATCAAACCTATGTCTCCATCCAGCAAAGCACAAATAAGATTTATATAGACACTGAAAGTTAACCACAGGCTCACGTCACAGGCTTTTCGCATGGGGCCAAAGCAATTTTCTATTAAAAACCAGCAAGATACTGTAAAAAAACCCCAACCTATAAAGGAAATGAATCTGTTCTAAGTGGAATCTACATACGAACCTGTATTTTCAGACCATTATCCAGTCAAACCTGAGAAAGCGCAGTGCTGGACCTAACATCCTCCTGCTTCACAGGCTGGCTCAGGGCTGCAAATCAGGAGGCTGATACATTATAAATAAGCTTTCTGGAAAGCACAATCAAGTCCTGAGAAAATCAATGTTTACATTACTTCCTGTCTTTCTTAATTATCCTTTTTTAAAGGACAGTTCTGTAACAGAAGAATTTAAGAGTTTGGTTTTTGTACGAAACRAGCACGACCATAATGCTCTGTTGATATTTAGGTCAGATTCTACTTTTCAGCTGTTTTCTTGTGCCCAGTCCTGGAAAATGCCAAATTTCCATGGTGTGATTTTACCAGCAGGATGCCCTTCCCCAGTCCAGCATAACTGGAAGACTGGGCTGTAACAGGCAATGTATTTCCAAGAAAGTAAGTGGATTATTAACATCCTTTAAGTTCTGGTTACTTGAGTTCAATGACAATCACTTCATTTAGCCTGGAAGAGGTTTAGAGAAAGGCTATGAGAATGGTCAAACTGTTTTACAAGAGCAGAATAAATGGGCAGTCTTTATTTAGCCATGCAAACAAAAGACCTATCAATTCAATGGTGCAGGTGCAACAGCTACTTATGCAAAGTGACGAGGCTGACACAAACACCAATGACTTTAAACAGGCCATAACTAAATTTGAACAGGCATTTAAAACACTTCCAACTACCTGAAGAGTTAAGTTCTTCCTTTCATTCAGAGAGGGAGCCAAAAAAAYCCAAAACTGCTCTTAAGATAACACTGATGAGCTTGTGGACAGACAGTATGACATGGCTGCCTGTGTTAGCAGAAAGCTGAATTAAATGACACTGACTCAAGGTCCCCTCTCCGAGCCCTGCAGGAGCAGCAGACAGGCAGGCCACTGCCATCAGGGACTTCAGAGTCTGTACTGGAAACACCAGCACTCCCCACCCTGTGGCACTTTGCACTCACTCGGTTGGAGGATTCACTCGGTRCAAATGAGCTTGTGCTTCAAATTTGTACATAACTGAAAGGAAGGGGAGTGGGACCGTGCATCACCACTTTCAAAACATGGAAAGACTCATGCAAGAGTCGGCAGCAGAGCACCTTCTCCAGAGCTTAAGAGGGGGGATGCTTGCGCTAGAAACAGAGCATTCTTTGATCTCCATCAGTCCCAAGGGGTTACTCACGGGTTGTATGTGGGTGGGTGGGTGAAGCACTTACCCCTGTGCTATGGTTTCCACCATTGATGCAGCCAGCTAGGCAAGGATTAAAATATGTTATTCCATCTGATCCACAGACAGGCTCGTATTCATGAATCTTACATCCACAGTTAACATTACAGCTCCCAGTCAGATTCCTGTGGGCCATGGCAAGAGTGGGACTGAAGAAAGGAAAAAGAACATGCTAGTAGAGCAAGCACAGATATCCTGCTGTTCAGAAGGAGAAAACATCCTACTCATTAACTCTGGAACTGAGAGTTGATTATCAAAGAAAGACTGCATTAACTCTAGGTTATGTACATGATTTAAACAATATAGAAGAACATGCAAGGCATCCCTGCCATCAACTAAAAACATAATAAAAAAAAAAAATACTAAAGTTTAAAACTTGTATCTTATTTGCCTAGGTAATAGTTGTATTTTTCCCATTTGTTTCCTTTAAGAGTTAAGACACCACTATTTTATACATCTATCCTAAGCTGTAGCAATTTGTTGTTTATTACTAGTGAAGGGCTCAGTGACGAGATGAAAGCATTATGTGAACTAATAGGCATCTCTTCCCACATACCAACAACCATTCAGAAAACTTAATGYTTGTGTTATTTATATGTATATGTGAAATCTACAGGAATGTCTCTAGATCTGGAGGAGTGCTGTGCTGYTACTAAATGTCTGTAAAAGAACCACTACTCCACTTCCCTGGACCATTCCCCAAAATCTTGCCAAAGTCCAACTTTCTAGGTCCTCCCCAGAACGGTTTGGTGGTATGCTCAGAAGGAACTAAAGGGAATTTCAAAGCTGAAGGACACGCACACACCAAAAAGCAGGCTCTTCACCATCTATCACTGCTRCTCCAACCACGTGACTGAACAGATCTCAACTGCCACAGCAGGGAACTGCATCAACTTTTCACTTGCAGGCACCAGGCCAGCCTGGGATGTCTTCACCATGGGATGAATGCGCAAAGGGACCCCAACCAAGGCAGCTCATGGCACCCTTCTGAGCTCAGTGGCTCATGTAACAAGGCCCGAATGAAGCACTGCACTGAGGCAGCTACAGGTCTCTCCCGATGCACCCTCTCCTCTAGCTAACACCTCTGCATGGCACGTCTGGGCCCTATCTGGAGAGAGCAGGTCTTTCGGAAGCAGTTTTGGTATCCCCAAATGGTACTGCCCTGGGTGCTGGGGGTCCCAAAGCAAGACAAACTCCTAAGACAGAACCAATACCTGATATCCTGAGCTGCCAAGGGGCAGCCAGTATGAACCACTGAGTGCCAGTGTGCAACTCATGGCTGGAATTGAGATTTTATAAATATATAATCCCACTGTGGCTCTACTTTACCGTATCAGTTGTACCACTGCAGCTCAATCTAGAAGTGACAAAGTAATAGCAGAGTCCATATCTGTAAGATCACAGACTCTTCATCAGAAGATGATGGGGAAAAAAAAAAACACTGATGAAAGGGAGCTTTTTGCTATCTGTAGAAAGAAATCAACTCTCATTACAACTGACTGCCGGCTGTCACCATCACAGGTTTTGACTCGGGTTGACTAAGTCACACAGTCACCAAATTAACCAGCTCCTGCCTTACCCACCATATCACTTCAGCCCTGCCCAAAACAACTCTCAGGTCACTTAGAAATGCCCAGCTTTGGGCACAAACCCTGGAGGAGACACTCAGCTACTCCCTGCACTGAAGGAAAGCCCAAGGTGACACTGGACTTTTAACATTCCTGGGTAGGGTAAGGGCTTGGAGTACAAAACAAAGGAGGAAAAGTGTTAGCAGGCACAAAGGCAACCTCAATGAAAGAAAAGAATAGTAAACCCCCGTACGTAACTGTATATACAAATTCTGATTATAGAGAAACAGAGAGTGTTAAAATGAAAGAGTTAAAGAAAGAGAAAATGGATACTAGTTTATTTGTTCCCAAATTAAAAACGACTGGCCTAACTAGACCCAGTGTATATAGAGCTAATATCAGAGGATGTAAGGTATCAATCTCTATTATCTAGAAGCTCCTYATTAATGAGGAAGTAGTTGATGATCATATCATATTTTTCTGACAAATAACTGGTCTGAAAAGCCATTTACTTTTAATGGGCATATTTTCTTGAAAACCTCAGACTGGTTTAAAGAGCTACTACGCTACCTTTGGCCCTTTCAGTTACTGGGATTGCTCAGATAAGTTTTGCAGCATTGCTTTTTTTCCTTGGCTGGCTAAAGACTAATTGAAAACTTATTTTTGTATATGTACATTTTCTGTGAAAACCTTTAGAAACACATGAAAATGGCTGTTGAGACCACGGTTGTCTCTTCACCAGTATCCTGTCTCTAACAGTAGCCATRAGAAGATGACTAGGGAAGAGCAAGAACAGGGCAAGTAACTTCCCCCAGAAAAGTATTCTYTCAGCCTCTAATGAGTCTCAGCCCAAAATATTTTCTAAGTCTAATGTGTTTTTTAGTTAATAAACCCCATTTTTTTCCCCTGTACTTCTCCCCTTGAGATTAAATTTTTTGCTTCTACAATACCCAACAGCAAGGATTTTTTGACAGTCCACAGCCTGTTACACAAGCTGTTGTTTGTTTTGAATCTGGCTCTTACTAGCTTTACCTGACAGCCCCCACTTCTACTACTTTGCTTGTAAATTCTGAACACATGAAGGCTCCTGAAAAAATAAACTTAAGCAAATAAACTATAGCCAACATGAAAATATTTGCAAGCTCTAGTGAAATCTCATAGTTGCAATTAAATAAACCACATCTAATATTAACTAATCTAATCTAATCACATCTAGTATTACCTGAAGGCATTATGGCAGAAGGTACCTGAAGGTATAGGCATAAAGTATTACCTTTTATCCATGTTATTACTGAACATGCTAGCTCAGGTACCAAAAAGAAAATAACTGTTCCTCTTAGATATATATGCAGACACACCTTGAAATGTAAGTTATTTTCTGCTGTCATTATGCAGCCAAATTGTAACAAGCATGAACTTTTAAATGGCCCATATTATATTTATACCTATTTTTACTACACTTGCCATGCTCTCTGTCGTTTCAGGTTGCTAAATTAATTTAATAAGTGGAAAAGCAAGAGTCTGCAATGTGGTTTATTGCTGGCTCAATTTTCTGCATCTCATTTGGAATTTCATCTGGGTTTAAAATACTGCCAGCAACATGAATGCATTAAGCCAATGGAAAAGTTACGTGAATGACCTTATTCATACCAATCTATTTCCAAGTGATAGGGTTGGCTGAGGCTAGGGACCCTACCTCTTATTTCCTAAATACCTTTCTGTCTAAAGAAATCACGGTTCCTGAATTCTGCACCCGTGCTCCCTCTTCACTGCATAAGGCGATACCAAGCCACTGAAAACTGAAAAGCAGCTGATATCAATGTTTTCACCTAAAGCTTCTCCTGTTACTTAGGAAAACCCCCATTTTATTATGTTTTCAGGAACTGCAATCTACAGTTTCCTGTGATGCTTAAGTAGCTCTCTTTTTCTGGGGTTTACTCTTAAGTGTAACTCTTACTTTCTGTCATAGCTGCACTCAAGGCTTGTAAACGCTATTTTGTGTCTCAAAGTACCCAAATGTTAGGCACTGCAATATTCAGTATTGCAATACACAAGTTTTCCGGAAGACAGACGGCCAGTTTCAAACGACGTACTTTATGGGTTGTAATTTGCAATACCTAAACCTGAAAGTTTTCAGTCCTTCCAGGTGCCAAAGTCAGAAAGGCAGGTTCTGTAAGGAATCAAGACAGCTGCCACTTCTAAGATCTCCAAAAATTCAGAACATGGAAGTGAGGGCCTGACCTCCCTCCTACGACTTTTTGGCTGGCACCCTGGCGAGGGAAGGTGAGACTGGAGCTGAGAGTGATGGCATGACCAGATCAGAATTGGGTCCAAATACAATGATCACAATGATCAGTCCAGTGATCACACAGCAAGTCCAAAGAAAGGAGGGGCAGGCCCTTGCCTCCAGCTTTCTTCACAACAGCTCTTATCAGTGAGAGAGCTGACCCTGGACTCAGCCAGCTGAACTTCTTAACTCAGGTGACCAAGCTCCTAGTAGTGGGGGGGACGTGCTCTGCACTCTGACACTATATAGGAATATCAGTGCCCACTGCAGGCAGCTCAGTGAGTTCCTATACATGGAGCAAAAAGCTGCCCCTTTGTGCTGATAGCCTTCTCCAGAAACACTGTACTTCATGGATTTCTAACAGATCTCTTCTGAAGTAGAGGACGAAGCTTCCTCTTCTTCATCACCTCCACAGTTGCCCGAGATAGGAACACTGGGGTTCCAGGTCCTCCTCAACCTGAAGGCATTCAAACTTACATCTTCTTAATGATGTTCTTATCAGCAAGCTGCAGAATGGCATCTCTTTCCATCCTTCCTGCTGAAGCTGAACGTGATCCCAATCCTGTCCATGTCTCCTCATCAATAACTCTTTACTGCCATATCTACAAGCAAAACCTGGAGCAGGGACCAGGCCTGAAGCCATTTCTTCCTAGGGAAATCTCCTTTCAGAAGGTTTTAAAGTTAGGTTCCTCTCTTGAGTACTCTTTTTTCTTCTTCTGCATCTCTATACATTCCTCATTTTTTCTCCTTTCTCTTCCCTTATACCCACCATCCAGCAGTGGTTATGGTGCTCTTGGGGACATCAAGAGTTCAGAGTCAAATCCTTTCTGACTAAAGAGCTGGGTAGAGGCTACCATGCATAAGGTGAGCAACTTTTGTAGCAACCAATTTCCTGACTTCCTAGCAAAAACACACTATCAGGCGGTTCTTATCTTCTCCACAATAACTGTTAAACATAGTGGCCARTGCTAGTAAAGGTTAACRGGGGAGGTCCCGGATGACTGGAGGCTTGCCAATGTGACGCCCATCTACAAGAAGGGCCGGAAGGAGGACCCGGGGAACTACAGGCCTGTCAGCCTGACCTCGGTGCCGGGGAAGATCATGGAGCGGTTCATCTTGGGGGC
>JAYKAV010002883.1:396549-465943 GCA_035582835.1 Phoebastria nigripes | reverse complement strand
TGATTCTATTCTATAAAGTGGGTATCACTGTGAAACACGCATAGATCCCTTGTGGATTTGGACATATTTCAAATGCTTCCTTCCCATCTTTGAGTCACAGCATCTTAAACACCTGCACCTATCTGGCTCCCTAGCATAGGATCTTCTAAAACCACACAAGAGTCTATGCTTGGTCACTTGGAGAACTCTGGCCAAAATACAAACAATAGCTTATTTGACTTCAGTAGTCCTTGAGAATAGGTAACTATACTAATCTCTGAGATTGAAGAGTCCAAAATATGCTTAATCTAGGTTATGGAAAGAATTCACATATTTCAAACATGTCYCAAAGTCCTTCTTCAGTCAGTGCACTCCTCTACTTTCTCCACAGTGGTCACAATGGCAGAGATCTAGTTTAGCTCAGAAGACAGGGCCAGGTCTGTCACCTGCATGGTTTTGGGACTCTTCATAGCTAGAGTTCATGGTAGCTGAACAGTGAGTAAAGGTGGTGCTTTGAGAAGCAGTTTTGGATATTTTTTTTTCTTGTGGGTTTTATTACAGTGGTACCAGAACCCTTTGGTGTGTCATTAGCTTATTTTGAAAGGTTACTTTGAATACTCCATGTGCCACCTTTCACCAGTGTTTCACAGACTGCAAGATGCTGCGGCTCATGGCTACAGTCACTCTGGCCTTGACCCACAGAAGGGCACAGCTTCTGGATCCTCTCCCAAGAGGTTGGATCTGCCTAGCTCTGTGACACAAGGCTGTCCCTCCTTCCTCTTACTGCCTGATACTTTCAAACTTGCTGACATTTTTTTCACAAATGGAAGCAAAAAGTGTCCTCTATTGCATCGTTTATCCAGTAGTCCACTGATTAGATATGAAAACCCAGCTTCCAAAGAATATTGAAGTAATCCATGAACAGATGAATGCGATAAAGAGGAGGTTGCAGGAGCAAAATTTAAAGGCCTTTTCCAGAGACTAGAAWGTATGTATCAAAATCCCCAACTCCAGGAGAAGACTGTGCCCTTTGCCTTCTCACACCTGAGTAGTAAGCAGAGCTGCAGGCACCATCCTATCTCTGCCTGTATTCCATGTGCCGTCCAGTCCAGAAGACCTGAATTTCTGAGAACAAATGCCACTTTGACCCCTGCAGAATCTGCAAAACCAGATAGAGCTAAGTACTGAGCTTTGTTGGGGCATGACTATATGCACATGCGCTGTAAGCAAAAATCTTGCCTTGGGAATTATGTTGGTATGCACCACCTCTCCACACCGGGCACTACAGCATAATATTGAATTAACTGTGCTGCCACCTTTGTCCTGCTCTCAGTATTGCTCAATGGTGCCACAGAGAGGCCACTGCTGTTTAAAACTAGCTCAAGTACCTCTGCTTTAAGCAGATCAGTAGATATCCAGGGAATTTTAGCACCGCCTCAGCCAGGCAGGAGCTGAACAGGAATCTGGATTGGGTTTGTGGCCGCATCCCCGAGATCCTGTACACATGTTCACAGACTGCCAGGGTTGCAGAGCCTCATGAGGGCTGCTGTTTGCTTGCCTTCATATCTGTAATGTGTGGGCAGGACCGCTGTAAAGGTAAACAGCCAGCATCAGACTTACTGCATCCCAGCTACCCCGCAGACCACAAGGGATGTTCTTCTGCTCCCATCTTCTATGCCCAAATAGATCAGAGACTCAGCTCAGGAGCCACTCTACACACAGCGACTGAYACCCATGTCGTCCATCACCTCACCTCCTGTCATTAGTGACACTAAGCAGTACGACTGCTGCTTAGTGGCTTCCACTTGACTCATTTTTAATGTATTTATACACCACTATTTGCTTTTGCTGAACATGCTTGTCTTTCCAGCTGGGCACTTTTGCAGCCGATCAAATGTTACTAAGTCGCTCTTAAATATTTATTGACTGTCTACTGATCACACAAATCAGGTTCACAAATTTAGCTCTTGGAGCTACTTTACACTTTATGGTCTAGTTGGATGTTAACCAAAGCCTTTCTGAGTGTTTTCTTTCTTGCGCCATAAACAAACAAGGCACAGGTTTAGAAACAAGTTGCAGCTTGAGCAGGAAATTAAATATCCAGGACTGATATTGGTTCTGTCTCCTTCTCAGCTATCAGCTGAAACTTGGCTTATTATATCACACTGGATTCCAGAAAGCAATATGCAGCAACACGTCATATAGCAACAGACAGACTTTTCCAGTAATCTCTCAACAGAATCTTTTCTCTGATGGAAAACACCAAATCATCAAAACATTCCTCGGGAACATACTGATTTCAGCAGCACAGTGACAGAAGTTTTTCACACCAACAAGAGAGGCAGCGTTTTTGGAGTTTCGCAAGCTCCTCGGCAGCCTGCTGAGCTGGATGTCCCAGATGCCTGAATATTTGGGGTAAGCAGYGGCTCCCCAGCCTGCCTGGGAGACCCTCGTGCCCATGTCCCGGCTGCCAGCAGGGCTCTGCCACCCTGCACATGGACAGGTCCAGGGACAGCCCAGGCTGCCAGGAAAGGCACAGCTCGGGTTCCCCTCCCCAACCTCTCCCATCCTGTGAAACACATTCTTCTGACCTCTTATCCCTCCATCATGTAAAACCCTTCTCAGCAGCAGATGGGTCGTGTTGTTCCACAGGCAGGACAGCCCGCTCCCTGGCTCGCTCCGCGTACGTAGCTAACTCGCTTCAGCTGCATTGCTGAACATTACCATGACACAGAGATTAGGAAATCAGCTTAAAAATAAAGGTGAATGAAATCAGGCATGCAAGAAATGAGAAGCATGAAACTGGAAACTGAACTAAGACCACCGTGATAATTTAATCTCAAGGGCATTTTATTGTTTGCCCCGGAAGAAGCCTTAAGTTTACAGATGTGCAAAGCAAATGCGCTCAAATTAATAACAAGCTACTGCAAGCTCTGTCTCTCCAGCTTTCATCACCTTTTGTACCTCAGGAAATCACTGTAAGGTTTATTTGGGCGATTTTTTGTTGTTGTTTACAGCAAATGCCTTGCAAGCAAAGAGATATTTTTTTCATCCTTTCAAGAACATGTGATACACTAAATCATCTATTAACTCTGTTTCCAAAAGCTCATCCTCAGACAGTTGTAAGAGGTTCATGCTTTCATCTTTATTACCTTCACTGTTCACTCATTGTTCACTCCTCTTTCAATGATGGGAAACTAATGAAGGATGAAGGAATTCAGATGCTGGGGACATGAAATCTCTACTGAAACATATCCATGTAACCCCATTTTCATCACATGTGATCTACCATATAGCACATATTCTAACAGATTTCTATGAACACTTCTCCCAGGAGGGGATCATTTTTTCTTGAAGGTAGATATTTTTCCAGCAATAAGCTGAACCAAAGTACTCTACTRATCCTGCCTTCTGACACTGGGAGGCTGCCTACTCTCCACAAAGGAAAACAGAGCGTTGATCCCTGAATTACTGCACAGCACATCGCACGTTTACCTGCATCGGTCAGAAAGAGCAGGCTYTTATGGAAATTGCACCGAAGCTAGTAAGTCCTGCTCATGAGCTGGCCTGTGGGAAAAGCAGCTTAGTTTCAATGCACCCACAGGGGATGTCTGAGAAACAGCTGTCCTGCTTGTTTCAGCGGGTGCAGATGCGGTCAACTTGCAGTGCTGCTTCACCTGAGCTGCCAAGGACACCCGTCATGCACGAGCACACTAACAGAAACCAGCCCCAAACGACAGCGTTTCCTGAGCTATTCTTTCARTTGCAAACAATGACGCTGCTCCTTTCACTAATAAGATTCAACTGCGAGTTTGCTAAACGTGTGCTGGGACAAAACCCAGAATCCCATCTGACAAATTGCATTTGTTCACTTCTCGGGGAGACTGTTCTGTGTCTCCATGACATGATGCTGGTAAAGCTAATAAAGCGGAGACCTTTATTAGCTGTGACTAATGATAAAAGGGACTCTAGTTCCTAATATTTTTTTTTCTAAATCCTGCTCTCCTTTCCAACTATTACTCTGTAGAAGGCTTGTGGTATAGGAGTAAAGTAAGAAAAGAGAAAGTATAAGGCGAGATTTACTGCCTGGAGTTTTTAGAGCTGTGATCTGTCATTTCAGATACCCAGGCTTGGACTGAAACCTCATTGTGCTGGCAGTCAATGCACACATATTGGAAAAAAAAAGGTGGACCCTCTTCCCATGAGGCTACAATCTAAATGAAATGCAGTTCAAAAAAAAAAAACAGTGCCTGACTGTATTTTGGTAAAATCTAAACAAAGAATTGGTTTGCACATGATTTTATTCATATTTATTTAGATCGCTGTAGTAACCTACAGGACCAAAGAAATACAAAGGAAAGGAGATAACCCCTCACCACATAATTTCTAGAATCTTAATATTGGGCTATACGATAAAAAGGATTATCTTAATTTGATAGCAATATTTTTGGTTTGGTATTGAAGGACATTCTGGATGGCAGAGATCTGCACTCTCCTTGTTGGCAAGCAGCTGGAATCGCAGCAATGATGCAATTTTTGTGTAGCTGTCAAACAAGGGACCCTCTCACTGTGTTAGCTGGATTCCTTCTTTGTTGTTATTGTTCTGATCCAATTAGTCACTGCTTTCAAGTTAAGGGATCCAACTGGCTCATTGGACTGAAAGAGATACAAGAATAACAGAAACCCAAACTGGTGGTACAAGAGGAAGAATAGAATTTTTTTTTTTTTTTATGTGAAGTGCCTCAGTAAGTCAATTGCATGCTTTAACTAAATCACCAAAACAACAGAAAGCAATCAAAAAGGGTCTGTTTTGATTCATTACTTACCAGAAAAGTGAGAGATGGAACTGAACTAATCCAGGAATCTGCCACTATGAGTAAGCTCCCCATGGAGCCTGTTTTAGTTGCCTTATTCCACAGAACATGGAAAAGACAGGTCTACAAACAACCAAAGCAGCTGATGTCTGCTATTTCCCCTTTATTCAGCACTGGTGAGGCCACACCTGCCGTGCTGGGTCCAGTTCTGGGCTCCCCAGTAAAAGATTGACATGGACATATTGGAGAGAATCCAGCGAAGGGCAACTAAGGTGATGAAGGGACTGGAGCATCTCTCCTCTGTGGAAAGGCTGAGAGAGCTGGGACTGTTCAGCCTGGAGATGAGAAGGCTCAGGGGGATCTCATCAATGTACATAAATACCTGAAGGGAAGGTGCAAAGAGGATGGAGCCAGGCTCTTTTCAGTGGTGCCCAGTGACAGGACCAGAGGCAATGGGCACAAACTGAAACACAGGAGGTTCCCTCTGAACGTCAGGAAACACTTTTTCACTGAGGGTGGCCATGCACTGGCACAGGTTGCCCAGAGAGGTTGTGGAGTCTCCCTCCTTGGAGATCTTCAAAAGCCGTCTGGACAAGGAGACAATTCACTGATTCAGGACTTCCCATTCGGATGCTCATTATGGTGCAAGAGAACGGATGCCGTATCGYAGTTTGACATAAGGCTCCTTACACTGTGTTCAAATATCAAACATGCCCTCAAAGACAAGGCTGGGGCACGGAACAACAGGTTCTAAAATGCTGAGATGTGTAATACAGAGGTGCCCTTGACCTTCCTGATAACAGAACTGCTGATGACACACAACAACGGCAAAACTGCTTGTGCCCAACATAAAMCAGCAGAAAATCCTTGCAAATGTATTCTAATCTGTGCATGCCTCCAGGTCCCATCCACTTCCTCACAGCTGGTACAGTTAGAAAAATACTGAGTTATGAAACATACTGAATTATGAAATATCACTGCCTACTTTGCTGAGTACTGGTATGCACATGCTTCTATGTTACTTAAAACCCAGCTTATCCTTCTCCTCTGTACTGGAGGAGACTGTACTCTGAACTGTCAGTTCATGGAAGAAAAAAAACTACTTTTTAAATCTAAAAGAAAAGAACAGTAGAACTGAACATGTTTGTCCGGAGAAGATTCTCCTGCAGGGTATGTCTACATTGCCCAGTGCAGCTGAGACCTCTGGGCTGGTGCCAGAGCAGGTAGCTCAGACATCAGACCCGGCATAGCCATGTTAAGGTAGAGCATCATGCAAGACATTTASTCTGAACCAAGCAGCTGTACTGCTTCTCCTATCCGATCTAGCCTGTTGAACTGGATTTGATGTCCATACGCTGCACTGCATTGGAACTAGAGAATGAAGTATGTGTTTTATTAAATCTCAAAATGAAAGCATGCTTTTTTTTTACATGAACAATAACATTCTTTGACGTCTGAGCTAAAGAGTTGGCTACCAAGTAAATGATTTGAAGCTATCAAATGACTGACCATGAGGATTAAGAGAATGTTTATCATGTCAGATTTCAAGATGAATTTATGTGTACTGCTGCTTCTTTATTATCATTTTGATATTAAATTTGGATTWGATCTCTGCATTAAAAAAATCATACAGGGCTGGGACCGCAAACTCCTGAACCATGCTTTATAACATGCTGGTAATTCTCAATTTCTGATGACATTACAGTCACATACACAGCATACTGATTTTTACACTGATTTCAAAGAGTTGATATACCTCAACACTTTCAAGAATTTTGCCATTACCATCACTCACCTCTTTTCTCAATAAGAACAATTAGATGAAGGTGGTAAAGAAGTAACGCTACTGCAGACTTTCAGAACAGCTGTGAATAGATGCCTGTTTCAATTCATGCTATGTATTTACTGCAAATGTTATTACTTACTGCAAAAGAAAAATTAGATACTCTTACAGTTCCAGTGTGAAGGTTATGTGTTACATAGCAACAGTTTGCTTTGTCTTCAATTTAGAAATAGATTTAAATTAAATAGCACTTTTTCACAAACAGAAAACTACAGCCTTCTCATTAGCCAGGCAGGGACATTCTGACTTGCCACACAGTTCAATTAATTGCTATCTGAAATTTATGTTCTAATTCCTAATAATTTTAATTTCTTCATCTACACCCACCAGCTGTCACAAACATCAATAGAAGGTGGACAACCAAAGCATTGCACGCCTTTCCCATCCCCGTTCTCTCCTTCTTCAGCCCACTATGCTCAGACRAGGATATATCACCATGCTACTCCCCTCTACAGTCAGCCCCTCAGCAMCAAGCTTTAACTCTAGGTGTTAAGAATACAAAGGAGTAAACCAGCTTTCCATCAGCTTGTGACTTTCAATTGCTGGTTTTCCTTGCTCTAGGATTAGGGTTTGACAGCAATGTAGTTAACACCCAGCAACACGCAATGCAAAATATTCTCTGTGTAAACAGTGCCTATTTTCTTCCTCCCTTGCTTCCCATTTTTCCTCTTTGTTTTTCACATGGCTTGCTCACTGCCCCACTGTAGCTCTTTTTTTCCCCATTTGATCATCTCTTTTCCTGCTCTTTCTTCATCTACACTGTCCTACAAACCTCAAAATAAGAAAGAAAATAAAAGCTCATGATCAGGCTTCTGAGGAATTACCTTCCAGTGAAACACCTTCTTACAACTTCTACCACATTGTCTTCCTTCCAAATATCCCTCATTTTTTTAAAATGCCCTTCCATGCATTTCTTAATGTCACAGCCTAAATCCCTCACTCCCAATACCTTCCTATATCCACACCTTCTTTTTCATGACAGCCTTCTTCATTCTCAATATACCTTTAAGGGTTATGATCTAGTCCCTGTCTTGATGAGGATCCAGCAAGCACTGGAGGGCATTCATACAGCTAGTAAGGGGTTCAGAAGCAGCGCACACCACTAATGTTGATAGCACATGCCTAAGTGATTCCTCTCAAATAGGGACTGTAGACCTTAGACACTATTATGGTGATAATAAACAAACCTATTCAGAAATAATCTTTATAATCCCTTTAGTATTTTCACAATTTTCATGAGCAGAAAAGAAAACATTTTGAAACACCAACTAAACTCTGAGCAACCTACAGAGAATACTATTCTTATTTTCCTGTAAAAATCACTGAAGTCCATTATAATGCATTTTCCCATCCCTCAAAAAAGTGAGTTATTACATAAGCTCCATTATAAACTAGATGTAAAACCGAAGGGCCACATAGTAACAGCATGTGTTTATAGCACAATACTCACCAAATTCTCATTTGAACATGTGGCTTCTTCAATACATCAGCCATCAGCATTTTTTTACRTTTCTTTATCAGGCTTATTGGAAAAAGCTGGTTTTGCCACAGATGATTCCAAGATACTTACCCAGTCGTGTAAGGTATATTTATTCCCCCTAGATTAATGCTTTCACATCCAACAATGAAGAGAGTTGAAAAGCAGAGCAGAGACACACCACTGCAGATCATAGCCAACTTTGCAGACTCTCTCGCACCAAGTTTCAGTTTTTTTATAATGTAGCCGCCTAGGACAATACCAACACCAGCACTTGGGACAATAATCACACCTGCCGGGAAGAAAATCGAGCAACATTAAAACAGGACCTACAGAAATGGTATAAAACATAAATATTGGTTTCATTCCCTAATTAGATGACTACAAATGCTGCACTAAGATCTCCATTGTCTGATTCTCTGCTAGCAAACTGAGTCAGATTTTTCAAACCTCTGGAGTGTTGTCAAAGAATTAATAAAAGCCTCCTTATGATATTACCAGCAGCCAAAGCACTATAAGAGAACTATTGTACTTACAAGCAGAAACATTGCTTTGTATTTATTTTAGAATGGGGAGAAGGGATACACATTGCTCCAGTTTACTGAAAATTTGAAGAAATCTAGGTTCGGACACAAACCTTCCTCTTCCTACTCTCATGATTAATTCCGGTGAAGCACAAGTGCAGGCAGGACCCCAGAAGCCATCCCACTTGGGAGCGCAYGCGTGAGCCTGGCTGCAAATTCTGCCTTCTGGATACTTTACTCAAGCTGAACAGCACTTTCCTACATCGGCAGCCCCATTCATCTCAGCACAGCCACGTGGAGTGTAAACTGATCAAACACGATTAAAGAAATTAAGATACTAGAATTAGTATTAGGGTAAGTTTAAGACACAAAAGACATGCCTATGAAATTTCTGTCGCTCTGCTGCTGCAGTTATAAGGTGGCAGTTCAGCAACATGTCACTGGGCTGTCCTCACTTCCCAGGGCCTGAGGTGGTGTTGTCAGTGAATGTCTTGCACTTCTTAGCTTCCTTTGGCTTTTGCTTCTCACTGACATGTGAAAAGGTCTTTAAATAAGGTCTTTGCTAATAAAGATCCATTCCACATAAATATGGAATTTGAACAACTTTTGGCAGCTGCATTTAGGGAAAAGGAGCTAAACTTTATAATCCAAATTCTTAAAGATGTTGGTCTTCTTTTTGAAGAAGCCAGTAAGACTATCACTTGCAAATGTCCTTAATATTATTGCAAAGCATTCTCATTCTCTGCTAATTTGTCTGAAGGTGAAGGCGACATTATATTTATCAAAATGTTGAGATCGTGAAAGTAAAAATAAGAGGTAAAAATAGTTGCCACCTTAATTATACTGCCATCACCAATGGCATCATAAAATAAAATGTCATTTCATGAGGAAGATTCTTAATAATAACCCTTCACAGACTCAAAACCAGTCTCTCATAAGAGCAGAATTTAAATGTGTAAGTCCTTCTAGGAGAATTAAATGATTTTCACAAAGTTCAAAGCTGTTATCTCTCCCGAGCTGTTATATCTCTCACTTTCAATGACTGAATATGAACGAGGGAAAGAAATAATGCAAATCCTCTCACTTGCACTGAAAATGTTCTCTCTGGGTGAAAATGGTAACTCAGCCACCTGAGTCTACCAGGCATGTCCTGCTCTACGAAATCTGTGTCGGAGAAGCCCACATCCACGCCAAAGGCAGACTGGGATCACTTGCAATGCCTTCTAAAACACCCCTGTCAAGTGAACCAAATTCCATGGACCAAATCCGTGGCTACATCAGTTATATGAACTAGTTATATGATCTAGCCCAAGGTAAGGGCTTACTGACGATAAATTAACCTCAGTATTTTATTCTTCTTCCTTCCACCTTATAGCTTAGCTTTGAGTTCTTAACCTCTTTTGGACCTGAATTTACTTTTTATTTCTTATCCTCTTGAGGGCACGGATATTGGAAAAGCCTTTCACTAGAACCGAGAATCTGTGTGTCTATGTGTAGTACCTTGTCAAAACTGAGCATGTAAATATTTTGTGAGGCATTAGRTTAGTGGTTCTTCCGTTAGTGAGTTATACTGCCCTGCTGTTTTCATCCGTCCTCTGCCACATCATGAAGATCAGAACATTAAAAATGAGGAGAACATCATGAGCAAATTGCCCGCCAAGGCTTGCCCTCATTCAGGAGGATGGAAAGGTAAAGGAAAGCCTACACAGAAGAAGTATAAAGACAAATTGGAGGATGCAACGTGGAGCTGGGGATGGAAAAACTCTCTCTCTGCGAGAAACTGGAAGGGCAGGAGCAGATTTCACTGTTTGTGGTGAAGGCAGCAGAGAGAAGYGCTCATTCCCTCCTACGTGTCAGGAAGCCTGACAGGTTCTTTTGCCCTTAGTACAAACTCTTCATCCTTCTGCCCCTCTCTTTCCGCAGGGGATGTGAAATCAGAAGTGATGTACTGTCAAAGAAACGCAGCTACTACAGTGCACTTCCAGACGAGCTTCCAGGGCAAAGCAAAGCATGTACATCTAATCAGGACATGCATTCTTCTTTTTCAAAGGCATTTAGAGGAATAAAGCTTAAGCACAACTAAGCTGTTGTGCTGCACTTTCCTTCCTTTTATAATGACAGTTTGGCTTACAGGAATTGTGCGTGTGCCAAATAGACTCCTGGGTACAGTGCTCTGAGGCAATATCAGCTTTCAGTCAGCAATTTTCAAGCTTTGTCCTTTTTGCTGTTGTCAGGATGCTGCGGCACTTGAGGCTTTCCACAGCAGCAAAATATGATCTTAACAGCTACTAATAGTCTGGGAACAGAAAACTGCAGTACCTGCTAAGCAGGCTACGCTTCCAAAGGGAATACCGTGGAGATCTTCAAACCAATTCTGTCTGAGATACATGTTATATCTTTTCTAGAACTAAAGGAAGATCCAATGTGTTTATAACCATTTTAGCAGAAGTTACCAGAGCGGTGCTTTATAATATATAGTGTGCAGTTCTTCCAATTACAAATTATTTGAATTTTAACTCTTTTTCACAAGTAAATCTGCTAGCAAAGCACCTGAAACGTTAACCTGGATGTGTCTAAGATCTACCTGTAACCAAAAGTCAAAGTTCATTTTTTTTTGGACTTGAGAAGGCCTGGAGGCTGAATGCCACCTGCTTTAACACGGAAAACAAAACTCCAAACAAGACAAGACTGCAGCACAAGCTGCACAAGTTCAAAACATGAAGTTTGGCACATGGCATTTTTGCTGATGATTAGTTTGTTTAAAAACAGAAACAAATTGAGACTTAATTAAAGAATTCCTGCTTATGAATTGAGATGGAAAATGACCAATAAAAAATTTACATCAGTAACATAAAGAGATTCAGCAAGCACGTGTACTCAGCTGGCGATGTACATATGAACTATAGATGTAGTAATATAAATAACATGTAAGTCCTCCTTTTGCTAACCAGAAGTTTGCAAACTGGACATGTCTTTTACTGGATTAGCCAGTAGCAATCTAATACAGAACATTCAAGTTTCCTTTTCCCATTTTTCCTACAAAAAGAATTTATAAAATTAGTAACAACTGTTGACTTTAATGCTAAGTTTAGGAGTTGGGGTTGTGGAAGCAGTGCTCACTTGTCCGTGTTGCACATCCAGCTTGAGCTATTTCATCTTCTTCTTCTGGTTCATTATAATAGTCTTTATCAAGCAATTTATAACAGGGAAAACAAGAGATGTTAATAGCTTCACACCCTGGATAGGGTCATGTCATTTTTTCCTCTTTTAATGTACTGGCTGTTGAATATTTTATCTGGCAAGAATGTTTCTGGTTTCTCCTGAGAACAAAGCGAGTTATGGAGCAGCAATCCCATCAAGACTCGTTACAGCAAAACTCCAATGCATGTGTAGCCATCCTAAGCTTCAGATAGAATCACAGTCCCGTCAGTCAGTGTTTCCTCCTTATATACAGAACACAGGGATTTCATGCCCTGAAGAAACCCTCATCCCAGCAAGCTCTCAAACAGAAGTCACTACATGGTGCTTCTCTGATGTTTCCCCTCCACACTCTAGAAAGASTCCTTGCTTTTCTTCCAGCCACTGCAGGTGACAAATGATTCCCATGTGAGGTGTCTGTGTCTTTTTCTCTCTTTCTTCTACTACTTTTTGTCTTTTCCTTGACTGATGCCCCTGGGCAGCTTCACCCCATAGTTCACCCCTGTTCCCACAACTCACTCTCCACTCCATCACTCCTTCTCAGGCGCAGTATCTGGAAGTATGGGGGGGGCAAAGAACTAACCTGCATAGCAGTTAGCAGCTATTCTATATGGGAAGCACTATGGAGAAGTCAAAAAAATGCTTATAAAGACAAGTGTCTTTGATGCAGCTAGGAGAGAAGGGAGATGATCTGCATGACATGGGCCTCAATTCTGCACAACATTTTGGCCCCTTTCCCTAGGGAAGTTCCCATCTCTCCCTCCCACAGAGCAGTAYGAAGCTTAAAATGCTGTGGTTTGTAGCTCTGTTAGAAGTTGGACTTGGCTGTACATTGCTGCGGCAGCAGGGGAAGTGCCACACCTGCAGAAGAGGGGTCTCAGACCCGAAACGACAAGTGGGAGAGGATTTGGGGAGCTCTCCTGACTAGACTAGATCGTTATGCGCCCAGTGTTAATAAGTAAATAAGGAGAAAACCACCAGCCTGGAGGG
Organism: Phoebastria nigripes; assembly: GCA_035582835.1. Taxonomy (NCBI): domain Eukaryota; kingdom Metazoa; phylum Chordata; class Aves; order Procellariiformes; family Diomedeidae; genus Phoebastria; species Phoebastria nigripes. Next base: position 453,118 of record JAYKAV010002883.1, on the reverse strand, counting down.
GAGAGCTAACTGAAGGATGGGACAGATAAACAACTCGTCACTGGGGAGAAAGAAAGATTAGGATATTTTAAAGACCAAAGACAAAGTAAAATTCACATAAAATAAGAACAGCTTTAAAAGATCTTTTAAGGCACACAAACCGCAGTAATGCCTGTGGGTTTTCTAGCTTGGTTTTGTTGCATTTTTCCTCCCTGAAGACCACTAACACATTAGAAAATGTCTGTCTAGGCTTATGTAAAAAAACCCAGCCCTTTAACAATATAAATGGGTTCACGTTTTACTAAACACACATAGCAAACATCAAAGAACAGCCTGAATATCTAACCAAATATACAAAGCTGGATCCAATCACCTGTTCTAACAAGCACATTTTTGGTTCATTCCTACATTAATTCATTTCATTAGTCAAAGAATGCCAACCCTTTCAACGTCACACTACGTGGCAATGCCTTACCAGTGTAGATGCTGGCATTGGAAGCTGGGATGCCAAACTGTGACTCGATGAACTTGGGAATGAAGGTAATAAAAGCTGTGACAATGGCACTCTCAGCTGTGTATGACAAACTCACAAAAAGGAATGTCATGTTGCTTAAGATCCTGACAGCTGCTCTTGGAAGCTCTATAAAATGACAAAAATGACAAACGAATGTTATAAATAATGAGCGAGAAACAAAAGCAAACTGAAACAAAACAAATTGATTTTCTTTGAGATGGACTGGCAATAATGGCTTGCTAGCATCTGGCTACATCTGCTAAGCGGAATGAAGAGTGCATATTTGGGATTACAATCTTCGCTGTCTGCTCTTACCCTTTCTCACTGCATCACCCCCGGGCTGCAGTCCCACTTTTCACAAACGCAACTGAGGTCTGTTTTAACAAAACAGTCTCAATAAACAAGGTCTACATAGTAACACTATAAAGGAAAGAAAAACAGCAATAAAATGTAGAGATTTTGGAATTATTCTGATGTCTTATTTTGAAATTTTCTACAAGATAACGCATATCACACTGCTGAACTGACAGTACTGAGTTTTGCACTCCACAGGAGGAAAACAGATCACATACACCCCCCTGTAACTCTCTGCTTCAAGGACCACGCTTGGAAAGCTGGGATAATAATACTATAACTCTAAAAGGGAACCAAAAGATTTTTAATTAAACATTTTTCTACATGATTTAAAAGTATTTACAATAGATGCAGACAAAGCATACTGAAAAAATGATGTCAATGATATCAATGAATCTCAACATACCTTACGTATAACTCATTTAATATTCTCGGAAGGGATAAAACAATCAATTAAAAATGAGAGCACATCATAAACTTAAATTGAAAAAGTATTCATAGATGTTGCAATTATCCTCAAATCAAATATCAAACCCCCATGAAATTCAGCACTGTAGTTAAAAGAAACACTTCAATACTTTTAACTCAGTCCTGTAGTGATGTCAAATTATCATCACAATAATGGTAACTCTATTCAAGACTTAATTTTTTCAGATTAGGTGGCATGATTTTAAACATGTTCTTTTTTTCCCTTGGGGCTTCTACCAAGATCAGATTTTCTGTTCAAGTATTATATCTAACCTACTATGGTTTGGGTTTTTTCATTTGCTTTTCACTTCGTACAGAAATTGAACGGTGCTTGAATCAAAGCCCATTGGATTCAATGACAACAGCACCCATTAGAAATRCAACATGTTGAGTAAGAACTCCTGAGTGAGAATTTTACTGATGTTAAAAGTTGTCAAAAATCTGTCTCGCTTTCTCCATTGACTCCTGTAGGTTATCTGTATAAAAGCAAACAGAATTTAGACTCTTGTCATGTCAAAACTTGTCAGGCTGCAAATTAGCACGTAAGTTGTCTGACTGCATGCAGTCTTAGCTTATGCTAGTCATCAAAATTTATACTGAATTCATTATGAGTACAGGGTTTGTAATTTTAATTTAGTCAAATGCTCTCTTGCTGCCTCTATGAAGAAACATACTAAATGTTAAATACAAAATTTGGTGGAAATAAGTAGTGAATAAATCATATTAAGAAGCACTCATATATTTTAATGTTTTTTTACCACCTACAGCTTTTTTTAAAAATATGTGGCGCTGTTTGCAATAGAAGAACAGAAACAAACAAGATAACAGGAGTATGAGACCATATAATATCAACATGAATATAGGGAAACTGTAATGCAACTTCAGAAACCACATTACAGTAGCAAGTACAAAGACAAAATATTATCAGTATTTATTGGCAAATATGCTGCATGTTCAAAATACAGCTGTTCAAAATTCATCTCATTGTTCAAAAGGAAATGAAAGAGAGAAAAAAATGAAAGATCTACAATACCATCAGATGTCAGCCCTCAAACCTCATCAGCTTTGGCTTTGTGTCTATTTTTGGGTTGGCTTGGGTTGTGTTGGGTTAGCTGGTGGGGGCTTAGACACAAAAAGAAACCAAAGGTCAAGAGCCAAGATGCTCTAACCCAGCTTTTGCAAAGCCTCTCATGGGGCTAGATGACGCGGTTTAAGAAACGGCTGCCACAGGGCTGCAGCGGGGCAGCTGTAGCAGGATTTCCCCGGGGACAAGGTGGAGGACTGAATGCTTCTCCCCCTGCAACAGGAGCAAGCRGTTATGACCGTGCTGCTGCTGCTGTGAGAAAGGAGTCAGGAAATAGAAAGAGGGGGTGCCGGGATCGGTCCTGCTGGAAACTGAGCTATCTGGTGGCAGCTGCTCACCTGTGCTGAAAACATGCGGAAAAAAATAATAAGATAGTAACTTTCAGAAGACTGGACATCACAGACAGAAGTATCATTTTATTAGGATGATGAGCTAAATGCTCTTTGTAGAAATGAACTGGAAGTCCTTGGCCAAGGGCTGAGTCCAAGATCTTTGCTAAATCCATTATTTTAAAGGGCCTGGTCCAAATATAACACCTGGTAAAGTTTAGGTCTTCCTGGTAAAACTGAGCTTCAGGAAAATGTCTGGTTTGGAATTTTCGATCTAAAGATACTGAAGAACTAATTAGGTAAAGAATGGCAGAGCTAACGAACATTTTGCTCTGGCGTTCGGATGTAGAGCTGTACTTTCTCTTGACTCCTACTTGCATCTCATCTGAGCACTTAGTCTAAATGTCATTATTAATTTCAAAAYTAATTAGTATTTTCAAATTGGATTTCTACTGATAAGTAGATAAAACTCAGTGTCTTGGAATAAGCACAAGTTCTCTTACACTCGTGTGAAGGATTCTTCAGGGAACAGCTCTGCTGATTACTGTAATTTTTGGCATGAAATAAAACAGAGATTATTCCTGCATGCTGCACTAATACATACCACCTGGAACAGTTGAGGGTTGAAGCTCTTTGTGACTTATAAAGAGCAACTGTCTGGCATACAAGGAAAAGTTGCTATACAGTAAGAAATTTGCAAATAAAAATACATATGAAGAATTAGGTTTTCCCTGATTTCCTACTATGATTATAGTCAAATCCTGTATGACAGAATCTGTATTACACTTCTAAATTTAAAAACCTATAATAAAAAGGCACTGTAAGTATCTCATATCTTTCAACCACACTAATTCTAGTAAAAAGCAAGAACACTAAAAACTTCTAAGGATCCTTTGTACTACATAATCAATCATGTATTTAAAACATTTCAATGTCACATTATTTTTGTGTGACTAGCCATAGGCCTAGGCTTTGATTTCAAGGCCATTATTAAACCTGCCAGGTTCTGATTTTTAGGAGGTCTTCAAAAAACATCTCTTGTTTTTGCAAGTGTGCATCAGAAACAAACCTATGAGAACTTGCAGTTTCTCTCATTCTGTCATTTGAACAAACAAATCTCTATCGATCACATTCCTAAAACTGAAATGATCTTTTAGTATGGCTGCAAACATGTTTACTATTCTGTGCAGTAATTCAAATCTTAAAACATCCTCATCTTCTTTCTTTTTTTTTTTTTTTTTTTTTAATAACCTAATATGTAACTAAGAGTAAACTGAAACCTGCCTTGCTGGACTGGTTTGCTAGTCTACTGGCAATTTTCCTCCCTTCATGGTCTTTGACAATATTTTTTCTCTAGTCAGTATTCATTTTCTTTCACTAGTGTGCTGGACCACTGCTTGATTCATGGTAAGGGAAAAGCATAAGGAAAATCTGCTAGCAATACAAATATTCATAAACACTGCTCTAAGCAAAATTCTTAAAGCACYGTCAACAGAATTTCAATAAAAACTCAGATAATTCTGACTTCACCTCCTTTTTCATAATATATTTTCTTTTATCCCTGTTCCTGTGCATCTAGCCCAAGGCAGTGCAATGAACACAACCAGAGGAATAAACCATCCCAGTCCACAGCACTGTCCTCTTTTAGTCCATCAGCGAAGCCCCTTGTAAGGGTGATGCAGATATTAGCCAAAGGACCTCCTTTCTGCTGGTGCTCCAAGCCTGGACAGCGCTATCCAAGTCTGCAGCTTTGAAGGAGGCTGCTTCCACACCGAGGTCTCAGGGGCAGCTTTTGCTCTCGCGCAATACAAGGCAGAGCCAAGATTCAAGACAGAATTTCTGGTTTGTTTATCAGAATGGAAATGAGCATTTTCAGTCACACACGACCACTTCAAATATATTCTGCATGGACCTAATCAGAAAATTCTAGAATAGTATTTTGCCATGCATTTCATTTCATTATCTACTCACATACCATTTAAACAACCTCATTCAACAGGATTCCTCAAGCATTTTCAGGACATGCCTTAAGTACCTGGGTGGTGGCCAGATCGTTGAACAGCCCCTAATATCCTATCAAGAGTAGGGAGGTTCAGAGCAAGTTTGATCTGATTATTACTTTTTTAACTTGATTTAGAGCAGCTCCTCGAGGCTCCAGCTAACACTGCTCATCACTGCTTGAGGCCATGCCAACCTTTTCTATTCTGAGCTCTTCAAGATGGCCTAAGAAAGGGCGAGAGGGGAGCGACTCACTCAAGGTCAGTGGCACAGCAGGATCTCCAGCCCATGGTCTGCTGAACTCTCTGACATTTACAGTGCTCACCAAGTGCCCCTGCACACAGACCACTGTCTCCTCCTCCTCCTCTTCCGACCCCTGCCAACTAATCTTTGGGTACTGCAGAAACTCCAGTCCGGATCCTGTGACAGGGGAGCACTTCAGTGGACTTACCCTACAGCCACGAGCTCCTCAGGGGTTTCTTTTACCTGTGCTGATGCCCTGACAAGCATTATTATCCTGTCTCCATCCCCAGCAGGGACTGACTGGGAAGGGCATATGACAGCTGGTAGATGTGAAAAGGCAGTCAGGAATATTCCACATTTAAGAAAGGGCTTTACAATAGGGACAAAACTCAAAATGTTAAAAAGGAAACCAAAGACTACAAAATATGTGTAATTAATTAACACCCTTCAGATTAGATCAGTACATTTTAGGTAATACATACATTGGTTTTCTTTACACTGCTCCTTCATCCAATTGCACAGTAAGTTTCATTACAGTGGTAAGTAAAGGGGACTGCAGATACAACTTCCATGGCACAAAACCCTAAGGGTATCCATGTAATAAATTAAAACAGTGGTTTCGTCTGCTCAGGTTCATGATTTATCTGCATGTATGGGATTGAACCGTGGCTTCTTCATTATAAATCTCCTCTCATGTTATCTACACTACCTCTATTTCTCCCAATAAACTACATCCAATTTTCTTCTTCCTGTGACCTATTTAATGTTTTATTTAATACTTTTGATACCTGCATCAGAAGCAATCTTCCTCTCACATTGTTTACTTGCAACATAAATAAGAAAAGACTGAATTCCAAGCCCTTGCATCTTGAAACATGAGAAAAAGCCAAGATGCATTTGTATTTTTATCTGATCCCAGCTCTACCATGGGCCAAAATAAAGCTCAGGTCACTGAAGTTGGAGGTTTGCAGCCGGAGGCAGTTTTGGTTTATTTCTTCAGCCTATACTGGCAGCCATTGCAGGAAAAAGGACCCCGGCCCTCTCCCATCATGCTTTTTCAATTCCTTTTCATTCATCTAGAGAACTAACTTACGTGAAATTAGGACAAGTTACAGCAGGACAAGAATCATTTTGCCAGGCTTCCCAGGTAAGGCATCACATCAGAAGATCAAAACAAACAGCTTCTTCCCTGAGACTTTCCTTACCAAAGCTACACGGATTTTACAGATCTAATGGCACTGACCTCTGTCATGGCAGACTACGACATCACTGATATTTATTAGTACAGAACAGAAGACATGACCTCCTAAATCATCAGTCTCCCGGCTACTGCCTGAGTGGAGTTTCTGCCCATCGTGCTATAAAAAGATGAAGCCCTGAAATTCAATGGGAAGTATAAAATGTACATTGCATCTCAGAAGAAGCAGTGCTAAATGACTTAGACACATGTGATCCTTTTTTCCTTCCCATTATAAATGAAATTACCTCAACTGAGAAGCTTGAGGCATGATGTCATTCCATAAAGCCCACTTAAACTTGAAAAATAATTAAATGATAGTGCATTCCTGCTGCAGGCCCTCTTTGCTAGGGTAAATGACACCTAATGGGAAAGCTATTATCAGCTTATAGCAAAATACTTTTCTCTGCGTTATCTTGACTCGCTTGGTATCTTTCTGACATGTGGAATACAATGCTTCTTTTCACTGTTCCACGTGGTGAAGTTTCTCCTCTAGAGAAAATGAAAAGTTTTTTATATGAGAACCTCTAATTTGGTGGCTCCACTAATATATTAATACAGGATTTTGTAGAAGGCGTGGCACACATTTAGGCAGGTATATATATAAAAAAAAAAACACGCTAAAATGAGATATACAGTAGTTTTCATTTTTGTGAAAAAAAGTACTAGGAAACATTCTCCTAAGAGTATACTTGTTTTCTGCGTATCTGCTGTGCCTGTAGTGACACAACACGACCTGGAAGGTGAAATTATGTACAGAAACAGAGAACCAGCATCAGCAAACTCATCCAGACGCGGAGTTTGTCTGAATACCTGTATCTTTTCCAGGCACACCTACAGGATGAAGCAGTCCCCCTGCTGTGACATTGCCTGTAATGATTAGGAAGGGGCCCAGCAAAGACTGAACTCCCCTTTCCCACTTCCCTAAGTTAGTGAGAAAACCTTGACAGGAGTAGCCCTGAACTACTTTTGCTAATCAGAGGCCAGTAGGTTTGAAGGCCAAAAAAACCCACAACTAGCTTTATGCATTTAGGAGAAAACATTATGTATAGGGACTCACAAATATGGGGAACAGAGTCTTCAAAGAAGGAAACAGACAACACGCTTTTCTTGCTTCTCCACCACTTTTTTAGCTACTTTGCAAACAAAGGGAGAACATGGGTTCTGAAAGATCTGATATTGCAGGTTTTACCTTGCTTGCTCTGTGCCTTGATTAAGATGCTGTTTTGTAAGCTAATAAAATCACCACAAGCAAATTCTGGTCTCCTGTTTTTCCTTTACTTCCATAGAAATTAACAGTAACTTTAGGTACCCTGAGATTACAGATGTAAATGCAATGTAGAGCAAATCAATATGCATGTGGGTAAACATTACTCAGAATTACACTGGTTTTAGTCTAAAACCAGCACACTGGTTTTGCTAAGCCTTGCCTACTCAATATAAAGAATGATCATAAATATGTCATTAAAAAATCTGCCAATCATTATATCCTGGACTGATATCCAATGAAAAAGTAACAATAATGTTCATGTCAACAAACACACACTTGRAGTTTTGAATTCAAATTATACCTAATGGTACAAATGACACTCATGGTTTCTCCTACTCCCATTGCATTCATCAGGCTACCACAAAATGGCACAACCAGCATTCGTACCATGGAATCCAAGGAAGACACAACAGTATTGACAACACAATGGCATTAAGGCACATTCATTCTTGTCCTATACTATTCAATATTATGACACTGTTAAGCCTATATAGTCAAATGTATATGCTTCACATTAATTAATTTTTAACAACACTGCCCTTCTTCCCACTGCATTTTATCAATGATTACTACTTACTGTTAGATTTCACTTTAATGGTGTACTTCTTGAATAAAATGAAAATCTCTGTTACTTGTCAATCTTTCGATCTCTTCTTGTTTCAAAATTAGCACAGGTTTCATTCGTCCTAGCCTTCCGAAAATAATAACTTGCAGTACAAAATAGCCAGGGAAGGCGTATGAAACAAATAATCTTTCTCAATTAACTTACCCAAATGCATGAATGTAACTGAACTCACATACTAGAATTCTTTTTACTTGTTTCACTTATATTTTAGAAGAGCACTTTATTCTATGAAGGACAGCTTAGAGCAAGTATGACAGTTACAAACTGTAAGGTGCGCAAATATGTCTGGTAATAGAGGTCCTATAATTATAGGAAATAGGCTACCTGTTTGTTACAGGTGCACATTAAACACTTCAGTAATTTAAGTAAATCGATGTCTTACACTCATCGCTGCATTTTGTAATTTCAAAGGATGACCATCTATTAAAATCTCAATAGCAAAATATAATATTAAAAACAGGATGTCAAAACTCTGCCTTCAATTACACTCATACAACCTTAGATGACCCTGTATACAAAATTTAAAGCATTTAAAAATTAAAAACAAACTTCACCTTTAACATTCTTTCCAAATCCCATAGAGGCAGGAACTGCACTGTCTGCTTGTATTTTGCTATTTGTTTTCTCTTTCATAACTTCATCATCACTTGAAACATCATCAGAATTCATCTTCTTTTTCTTTTTCTTTTTTTTATGTCGAGGAGGGAGCTTTTTCGGAAAGGTAAACATGGGAAATATCACAAGGAGCATTGCAATGGCACAAAGGAGAAATCCACTCCACCTAATGCCAGGAGACAGGAACAGAAATGAAAGCCAACGCATTACTCGAAATAAAATAACCAACATGATTATTACAGGCTGTACTGGCTGGAAAGACATATTTGCAAAATATGGAACATTGACATCAGGAGTAAAGGATTGGAGTGGGGAAGTCTTCACTGCACTAAAACCCTTAATTGGAAGATGTTTCTGTYGGCTTGTCTACTGATAAAGGTATTTATCCAGAACTCACCAAATATTATGAAATAGTGTCAGCTTTGAGTTCCCGTAAATTTTCACTTTTGGTAATTATTCAATACCGAGTGCTGAGAAGTAGATACTCACTTTTACTTTGCATTTCTTGGATAATTCCCAGTAAAGCAATACAGTATTCCTCTGGAGAACATGAAAAAAGTTATCCATGGCATGATAAGATAAAATGTCCAGATGGGTAAATCAGGGCTAAATCTGTTCTGCCTTCCAGTGCATACCTCTCACTGCCCTGACTGTCCAATTCTCTCCCTTCCCAATGAAGAGCTCCCAAAGCCTGATTGTAAACAACTGATGTGTTGCAGCTCATGCCAGGGTTTATGCCTAAAACTTTGCAGCTCTGTTCTGTGACCACAACCTGAAATATCCCTTCACAAAGAATTCCCTCTTCTCTCCCTCTGTCTTATAAACAACCCTGCAGTGATCCCTTGGCTCACACAGAATGACTTGGGACATACCCACAGAAGGGGTAATGTATGGGATGCCAGAAAAGTGCCCTTCAGACTGCAGGCATACAGTTATCCTCCCTGATCCTTAATGAACTTCACCACAGCAACACAGATGGGCAAAAGGGCCTTACTAGAAGGTACTCTAGAGTTAACCTTCTGCAGTCAGAAGGCTGATAGTACAGTATCAGATAACATAATTTCTCCTCTAAGTTCATCTTGCAATGAAAGACTACACGGAAACATGGATAAACTCAGAGATGCTTCCATAAAGAAAGACGACCTCAGAATTCACCCACAGAGTTCTTCCCATGTACTGAAAGTGCAATTCTCACTATATACTAATCTAATTGTACTGGGTTTACGTGGCAAGGTTTTGGTAGCGGGGTGGGGGCTGCAGGGGCGCTTCTGTGAGAAGACACCATGAGCTGCCCCCATGTTGGACAGAGCCAGCACCAGACAGCTCCAAAACAGATCCATGACTGCCCAAAGCTGAGCCCATCAGCGATGCTAGTRGCATCTCTGTGGTAACTTATTTAAGAAAGGGTAAAAAACGCTGCACAGCGTCAACCCAACACACTAATCTACACTAGTGTTTAGAAGTTTCAGTGAAGTCAATCACATTAGTGCAATATCAAACCATGACAATGAAAGACTGAAGCTCTCTGCTTTCAAATCACAGTTTACAGAACTGTGGTGGGTTGACCCTGGCTGGACGCCAGGTGCCCACCAAAGCCACTCTATCACTCCCCTCCTCAGCTGGACAGGGGAGAGAAAACATAACGAAAGGCCCGTGGGTCGAGACAAGGACGGGGAGATCACTCAGCAATTACCGTCACGGGCAAAACAGACTTGACTTGGGGAAAATGAATTTAATTTACTGCTAATCAAATCAGAGTAGGGTAATGAGAAAATAAAAAACAAATCTTAAAACACCTTCCCTCTCTTCCCGGGCTTAACTTTATGCCCGAATTCTCTACCTCCTCCCCTGAGCAGCACAGGGGGATGGGGAACGGGGGTTACGGTTAGTTCACCACACGTTGTCTCTGCCACTCCTTCCTCCTCAGGGGGAGGACTCCTCACACTCTTCCCCTGCTCCAGCATGGGGTCCCTCCCATGGGAGACAGTTCTCCATGAACTTCTCCAGCGTGAGTCCTTCCCACAGGCTGCAGTTCTTCACGAACTGCTCCAGTGTGGGTCCCCCGCGGGGTCACAAGTCCTGCCAGCAAACCTGCTCCAGCGTGGGCTCCTCTCTCCGTGGGGCCACAAGTCCTGCCAGGAGCCTGCTCCAGCGCGGGCTTCCCACGGGGTCACAGCCTCCTTTGGGCATCCACCTGCTCCAGCATGGGGTCCTCCACGGGCTGCAGGTGGATATCTGCTCCACTGTGGACCTCCATGGGCTGCAGGGGGACAGCCTGCCTCACCATGGTCTTCACCATGGGCTGCAGGGGAATCTCTGCCCCGGCGCCTGGATCACCTCCTCCCCCTCCTTCTCCACTGACCTTGGTGTCTGCAGAGTTGTTTCTCTCACATATTCTCACTCTTCTCTCCGGCTGCAGTTGCGCAGGTTTTTTTTCCCCCTTCTTAAATATGTTATCCCAGAGGCGCTACCACCGTCGCTGATTGGCTCGGCCTTGGCCAGCGGCGGGTCTGTCTTGGAGCCGGCTGGCATTGGCTCTATTGGACATAGGGGAAGCTTCCAGCAGCTTCTCACAGAAGCCACCCCTGTAGCCCCCCTGCTACCAAAACCTTGCCACGCAAACCCAATACAAGAACAATTTTTACATTTTTTGAACATTCTTTACACTTAAAAAAGGAAGCTACAACAGGAAGCTCCTAATTATATATTTGTTCAAACTTTAAACATTTAAAAGTATTGAGTAGACAGGATTACTTGCACAACAAACAAAAACATTTGGCCTCATATTTGTAATGCAAAGATATTGCAAACAGTATTTTTAAATGAAGGCAAATTCATATGCATGTGTAATGGTTTGTGTGGTAAATGGTTATGCAAAGGCAAACACCAAACAAACAGCCACGTGTAACACCATTTTTGTTAGAAAGATTGTACGGGAAGCTTTTGCAAGGCAAATCTAAGTGACTGGAAGTTTTGACTAGTTTTGATATTATGTAAACAGAAAATCCTCTGTTCATTCATTTCAGCTGATAACATACATGGATTAGAATGCAGACTTTTAGGAGGATTAGTCAGCACTATCAGACCAGGAATAAATCGGTAGACTGTATAAAAATGTAGTAACATCCTTTTCAGGATCTCAAAGGCAGAAGCTGCAAAGGCACTGATCAAAGAAACAATCTGTGGCAATAATATGCAGAAATCTGAAACCACCCACTCAGCAGAAAACAGCAAAGGAGACAGGGGCCTGTGATGTAGCATGAGATGAAATTCAAATCCAAAGGGACCATTATGGTAGCATACCAAGTGCTGGAGATGTCACAAATGCAGCACTGGATGCAATTATCTGCACCGTCTACACTTCACATCTTCCTGGAGAAATATCAAAGAATTGGAAAACAGACAAAAGATGATAACAAAAATAATAATGACACCTACAATGGGAAATGAGAGGTCAGAACAGGATCTGTATTAATTAAAAAGCCCTTGATTTTCTGTCTTCTGAAGTCAAAGAAAATATGCAGGAGAATACCTCAAAAGCATCTGCACAAGCCCTAGGACCTCAAATAAAAGCAATTAAAGCTAAGGAAGGACCAGACAGTGCTGGAGGAATTCCTTTAAACTTCTAGTATGGAATGCCGATGAAAGACTATACAGGAAGATCCAAGTATTAAACAGATTCAGAAATAGGCAAACACTCAGAAAAGTGTCAGCAAAAGAAAATTTGATTCAAAGCACCTGACAGACTGCCAAGGGCGACTCCACAACTAATGAGATCCCTATATAGCACATTAACAGTTCTCAAAGACAAGAACATGATGGATGATTTCTAACAGATATCCCTACAGTTAACCACATTTGAATAAAAAGCCGTTTTAAACATTTGAGGGGCTGGCATAGACAGCTGGCCTGTAATTTAGCCCAGAGCACCTACAGAAAGCCCAGGTGTGCAAAACCCAGGAGCGCAAACCCAAATTCTGTGAAACTCAGGGAAGAATCAGATCAGAAATAACCCTGAGAAATAACCACTTACTTTGTTTATCAGGTTTCACAAGAGAGAAACCAAGTTACCTGTCCTGCATATACGCAATATACCTCTCAGAAAGGAACAGCTTAAGTAAAAAATAGGCCATATATCATAGTTGCTGTACTTACTATTTTGTCTGTAATCATTAACTCCTTTAATAATGGAATTTTTCCACTGGGTCCCTGCAATAAGTTATGTTAGAAACCTTACAGCTCTAACAAAGGAAAGATGAGAATCAAAGACACTAATTCACTTCAAAGGAGACAAGGCTGAGAAATCTCAAATACGACTGCCCATTAACTTATCTCAACTGCACCCTACTTTTAAAAAGTGTGTCAGCTGAAGTAAGTGCTAGACTACTGTTATATTTCAAATTGTTAGATTACATAAATAAAAATAAACTTGGCCATGTGGCACGTCCCTCCAAGGACAAAATGTCACAGTCCCAGAAAACAGATTTCAGTGGAATGAAAGTCTGCATTTCTAGAGCTCTCTGCAACCGTGCAGTCAGTGAGCAACAAGGGACAAAGGACCAATCCTCACACTGTGAGAGTCTTCATTTTAATGGGTAGACAAAGCTTCAGAAAGAGAAAAGAGAATGAGGCACAGATGCTATGAACACCACCAAACTTTTATGAGAGGCCCCCACAGACTGTGAAACAAATTACGAGAGATCTGATAGCAGGGGATACTTTTTAGAAATTAAAGAGAAAAAATTGAGAGAGCCAAAAATGAAAAAGTAATACAAGGACCTGGAACACCCTTCAGCGAAAGCCCGTCTCTAAAGATTTAATCAACATGATGGAAAAAGGAAACTGAATGACTTTTACTTTTCTATGCTGGCTAGAATATGACTCGCCTGCTGAGATCCTATGACAGCTGATGTCCTGCCCTTGCTTCAGTCATATTTGCATCATTTCTGCTGGCACCCCTGTGCAAAGTTGAAATCACCAGGATACTTTGTTCAGGTGACATTAAACATTGGAGATACATAAAATACATTTAGCAATTTGACATAATATCTTCCAAATGCCCAAACTAGGCTCTTTTCCTTATTTTGCTTGCAAGGCCTGGTACAGTAGATGTTCTCAAAGACTGCCCACAGAAATGGTTGTAAGAGGTGACTTCTCACAACTCTTGCCATGGAGCTCAGTGGTTACAGCATTCCTGTAGGATGCCGGGGATCCATCCCTGGCACTGGGCATCCATCCCTGCCATTCACTCTTTTGAGGGAGGATAGTTAAACTTGTAATTCATGAGCAAGGACAGGCATTTTTTTGCCTGATCTCTCTGATGCATTTGGCTATGACAACATTGCACATATATCCAAGCTAGCTTTAAACGAGCAGTAGTGGCCGTCCATCTACTGCGGCACAGAGCTTGGTGCAAATGGCCAGAGAAGCAGCAAACTGATGTATCCATGCTGCTTTGGTTATTTTACCTTCACCTGAGCTGTTTAAGTTAAAACTCACACAGATATGGCCACACTACAAGATAGCTACATCAGTGGTTGCATTATAGATAAAGCCAAAAGCAAAGCTTACTCCACATTCGTATAGCCCCACTGATTTCAATTATTAAATATATTTATGGGCCAGTTCACGATTTCTGTTGAAAAGTACTGAGCAGATGCTGACTACCAGTTCTGACATGTCCTTAAAAACACATGATAAGAGTTTTATGAAGAATGTATAATATTTTACTTTGATTTCTAATCTTTTATTCAAGAATAGTCAAAGCACATTTTTAACACTGCAGCACATTCACATGACAAATCTTTTTTGTGAGATAAGTCAGTATATACATGAGAGCACAGAGTCATTAACCCCAAGGTCATAGGTTAACTGAGCACTCAGGTTTGCCTTTCTCTCGCTGAAAATTCAGCTAGACAGTCCTGTGCAGCAATGCTCTTGGACTAAGTAAGACAAATAAAGCAGCGATAAATCTTCAAAGGCTTAAGAACACTCCAAAGAGAGAATTTTTCACATCAAACTGTCAGGAGAGATCACTGCAGGATAAATAGAAACGGATACGATCTGACTGCGATGGCGCAGTGACGAACACTAATCCAGTGCACGAGAACTGACACTGCACCCTACCCCTAGAAAGTAGAGGTCTCCTCCTGGGATAATGAACTTAAAGTCTTTTCTGGGCTTGCATGAAAATTTCAAGGCAGATCTATGAATTATCTGAGAAAAGCCAGTTAGAGCATCCTCAAAACCTGCTTCCTCAAAGAGACATTTCCAAGGAGGCCACATATCAAAGGCTGCCCAAAGACATCAGCTAATGATTATGGCTGTTCCATCTCAGTGCTGCTGGAAGCCTACTGTTTTCTAGAGAATAATGTGATGGTTTACATCATCTGCTGCCTAAACACGAGCCATCACCCTAAGAAACAAGACTGGAAAGGCCATGTTCTGACCCCATCCTACCTCCTTCTCCTAGACCAGGGTAAACAAAGTCCACCATTTTTCACCTGGGCAGCAGAGCTCAGCGTTTTGTGCTGCCTGCTCTGGAAAACCAAAGAAGAGATTAATCCACCTTCCAGCAGGAAGGACTCGGCCCTGGGCAGCAGTGATCCTCGATGGCCTCCTGCAACATGGATATTCTGTCCTGCCACCCCTGTGCTGAGCGCTGTCAGTCAGCGCCCGCAGCGGTCAGACAGTCCTGAAGCAGCCAAAAGCAGGTGGTTTTCCATGCAATGTGGCCGGGCGCTTCTGTGGCAAGTGTTCCCTCTCAGTCAGAGGCTAGTGTGTAGTAATCAACAGAAACCTCCTCTTCCTTGGCCTCCTTCCACAACCTTAAACAAGCCCTCAAGGGATACGATTTCCCAACCTGTCTCAATTCCCTACTGGCACTTTAGAGAGTAATTTTGAAGAATGCTTGATCCTTACCAGTTTCCAATGAATCGGGGATCACTCTGGTCAATATAGACAGTTGTCCTAGGATCAACATAGAAACCAATAAGAAGTCCTCCTAGCAAGTATCCAGCTGCAGGACCAAGTGCTCCCATTACGTACATGATGGCTGAGGAAATAAAATGTTAGAGTCGTACATCAATAAAATGAATGTCTCATTAATTATTTACAAGTAAAATTCAAAAGTAAAAGATGCTTCTTAAAGCAGGGAGTTTTGTACCCTAAAACCTTCAGAGCCCTTTTTTGCAACCTTCAAAGGCAGCAACTTCTGCATAAGTAACATATTGATAAGAAACTTACTGCTTTCTGTACGTTTTCAGTCAAATTATGGATGGAAGTATACACTACTTTGGTATTTTGGATGGAAAGCATACTTGACTTTGAAAATATTTTTCATATTTGGTAACATTTCCTTTGAATCAAAACAAAATTCAATACATAAATAGAAAAAATATAATTAATGGTAAGCAAACAGAAAAGCAAAGGATAAAAATTGTGTAAGACGCCAAAGAACAAAGTACAACATTCCAACTTAGTTATCATCAGACTAATACTGGGTTTAAAAGAACGATCGAAGTTGAGAAATCAAATATTCCTATTTCAGAGATTGACAGAATTATGTTTTTATCTGTGTAGCCATGGACTTACCCGTTTTACATACTCGTATCAGCTGACCATATATACCGTATTTCCTGCAAGACTCCTCCCTTATTCAGAACATTTGATCTTTTAAATTTAAAATCTTAATGCTATTTTAAAAGAGATTTCCTAATTTAAAAAGCACGTAAAATGAAAATAAGTTTCTCGCGTGCAACCATACAGACACACATTTTACAACATCTTCATGGTCTGAACATTGGATGACAGCAAAATCCTTATAACTTGGAATAACAGAGTAGGAGATACCAACAGAAGGCTCCTATCTGCTGTGTCTTCTACAAGATACTCTTCAGAGTGCAGTCTCCAGTCCTGGTCCTTCAGCCATCCACACCAGGGCATGTGTGAGAAAACATCGCAGCTCCCCTTTGGCTTGCGTGCCAGTGCTGTCAGGAGCAAAGGGGAGACAGAGGCAAGGAAAGACTACATCTTAGCATGGGACCAAGACGCAACTGGGCCTGGGACCCAGGAAACCTTTCTGCATTTCTTTTCTGCATCGGTGGGATCAAGTGCACCCTCAGCAAGTTTGCAGATGATGCCAAACTGAGTGGTGAGGTTGACACGCCTGAGGGATGGGATGCCATCCAGAGGGACCTGGACAAGCTCGAGAAGTGGGCCCATGTGAACCTCATGAGGTTCAACAAGGCCAAGTGCAAGGTCCTGCACCTGGGTTGGGGCAACCCTCAGGATCAATACAGGCTGGGGGATGAAGGGATTGAGAGCAGCCCTGCCGAGAAGGACTTGGGGATACTGGTGGATGAAAAGCTGGACATGAGCCAGCAATGTGTGCTCGCAGCACAGAAGGCCAACCGCATCCTGGGCTGCATCAAAAGAAGCGTGGCCAGCAGGTCGAGGGAGGTGATTCTGCCCCTCTACTCTGCTCTGGTGAGACCCCACCTGGAGTACTGTGTCCAGCTCTGGAACCCTCAGCACAGGAAAGACATGGACCTGTTGGAGCCGGTCCAGAGGAGGGCCACAAAAATGATCAGGGGGATGGAACACCTCTCCTATGAAGAAAGGCTGAGAGAGTTGGGGTTGTTCAGCCCAGAGAAGAGAAGGCTTCGGGGAGACCTTATTGCAGCCTTTCAGTACTTAGAGGGGGATTATAAAAAAGATGGCGGCAAACTTTTTAGCAGGGCCTGTTGCGACAGGACAAGGGGGAATGGCTTTAAACTAAAAGAGGGTAGGTTTAGACTAGATATAAGGAAGAAATTTTTTACGCTGAAGGTGGTGAAACACCAGCACAGGTTGCCCAGAGAGGTGGTAGATGCCCCATCCCTGGAAACATTCAAGGTCAGGTTGGATGAGGCCCTGAGCAACCTGTCTAGTTGAAGATGTCCCTGACCACAGCAGGGGGGTTGGACTAGATGACCTTTAAAGGTCCCTTCCAATCCAAACTATTCTATGATTATATGATGATTTCCCAGTAGAGGCATAGTTGTGAGACACCAGCAGGAGCAGACAAGAACATCTGGTCTGTTTGCTAACAAGAACAGTGCTGAGATTTAGGAATCCTGCTCTCATTTCCAGGTTTTGAAAGGTGGATAATTTAAAGGCTGTCATTTGCCTTGCCCTTAAGTCTTGCCAATTCCACTCCTTTCCTTTTCTACTTCTGCAAATCCCAAATCAGCTTTTGAACTAACCCAAGGTCAATTATCACAACCTTAAATTCAGACACCTTTTACAAGATCCGTATGATCTTGACCACAACATCATGACCGTAGCCATCTTCTAAAGATTGTTCTCTTGTAAGGGACCAGCTGTATCAGCTGAATGTTCACAAGTCCATGGGGCCTGACGGGATTCATCCCAGAGTACTGAAGGAGCCAGCAGATGTTATGGCAGGACCCCTCTCGATCATCTACCACAGGTCTTGGGAGTCTGGGGAGGTCCCTGCTGACTGGAAGCTAGCCAATGTTATTCCAATCTACAAAAAGGGCATGAAGGAAGACCCAGGGAACTACAGACCTGTTAGTCTAACCTCAGTTCCTGGAAAAATTATGGAGAAGATTATACTGGGTACTATAGAAAGGCATTTAAAGAATAATGCAATCATCAGGCACAGTCAACATGGGGTCACAAAAGGAAATTCCTGTTTAACTAATTTGATATCCTTCTATGATAAGGTCACCCGCCTAGAAGATGAAGGGAAGGAGGTGGATGGATTTTAGTAAGGCTTTTGATACTGTCCCTCACAGCTTCCTTCTGGACATGTTGTCCAACTATGGGATGAGCAGGTTCACAGTGCGCTGGGTGAAGAACTGGCTGAAGCACAGAGCTCAAAGGATTGTAGTGAATGGGGCTACATCTGGCTGGCGACTGGTCACCAGCGGTGTTCCTCAGGGTTCAATTCTAGGGCCAGTTCTGTTCAATACATTTATCAACGATCTGGATGTGGGAGTTGAATGCACCATTAGCAAGTYTGCTGATGATACCCAACTGGGAGCTGCTGTTGACTCTCTTGAGGGACACAAGGCCTTGCAGAGGGATCTAGATAGATTGGAGCACTGGGCAATGATCAATGGGATGAAATTTAACAAGTCAAAATGCCGGATTCTGTACCTAGGATGGAGTAATGCTGGGCGCAAGTACAAACTGGGAGAGGAGTGGCTGGAGAGCAGCCCTGCAGAAAGGGATCTGGGGTGCTGGTTGACAGCAGGCTCAATAGGAGTCAGCAGTGTGCCCTGGCAGCCAAGAGGGCAAACCRCATCCTGGGGTGCATCAAACACAGCATAACCAGCTGGTCAAAAGAGGTGATTATCCYGCTGTGTTCAGCATTGGTGCGGCCTCACCTTGGGTACTGTGTGCAGTTCTGGGCCCCACAATTTAAGAAGGATGTGAAGGTCCTTGAATGTGTCCAGAGGAGGGCAACTAAGCTGGTGAAAGGGCTGGAAGGAATGTCCYATGYGGWGYRGSTAAGGACTTTGGGCTTGTCTAGTTTGGAGAAAAGGAGGCTGAGGGGCAACCTCATTGCTCTCTACAGYTTCCTGAGGAGGGGACATGGAGAGGGAGATGCAGATCTCTTCTCCCTGGGATCCAGTGATAGGACACGTGGGAATGGTTCAAAGCTGCRCCAGGGGAGGTTTAGACTGGACATTAGGAAGCATTTCTTTACCGAGAGGGTGGTCAAACACTGGAAAAGGCTTCCTAGAGAGGTGGTCAATCCCCCAAGCCTGTCAGTGTTTAAGAGGCATTTGGACAATGCCCTTAACAACATGCTTTAACTTTTGGTCAGCCCTGAATTGGTCAGGCAGTTGGACTAGATGATCATTGTAGGTCCCTTCCAACTGAAATAATCTAGTCTAGTCTATTCCCCTACTCCATCTCTTTCTTTCCTTAATGCATCCTGCAGTACTCATCCCTTTTAAGATGCTTCTGCCCTGCTTCCCATACTGTCTGGCTGTAAGCATGAAAGGCAAGAGGGTTGGTAAGGGATGGTCTCTGCTGTCCACTCACGTCTGGTACCACTGAAACCCAAGCTCCAGCAGCACAACAACACTTGCTCAGCTGCTGCAGATCCACTATGTAGCACATGAAAAAACAAATGATTATCTAATTCTCTGAAAACATCATCTTCACTGCAAAATCTCTATCTCCACACGGTTTCTGTGGACCAGTCACTCTCCACGGCAGTATGCAGACTCCATCCTTTTTGGTCCCATCCTCAATCAGACATGCTGCGTCCTAGACTGCAGCAGCTGAGGAAGCATAACTGAGTTGTTAGAGCTTGGGTTTCTGCATTACCAGTTATAGTAAATTATATCTCATGGACAAAATAAGCAGAAAGAAATCACTAAATCTGCCTGATTAAACCAAAATAACTTGTACATTTTCATCTTGTGTTTTGAAATAAGAGAAAGAAGAAAAAGAACATTCTCATGAGTAAAAAGGGGCTGCTATCTGAGAGCTATATTGCAGGGAAAAAAATCACAGAAGCTACCACAAAAGGTAAACTGTCTATAGTAAAAAATGGTTCCAGACTACAAATTGATTAAACAGATTTATCACTTTTAAGTTACTCTTTCTTAACCACATTTCAGTTTTTATGAAACTGCAATTTCAAATAATTAGATTTTGCTGAAGTCCTTTCTGCATAATGGTTTCCAGAACCGTGTTCACTATTTAAATTTATTCCAGCCATGTTCCCTTCTGGATTGATTGTAAACAATTCTCTGTATGCCTAAAATGCTCCATCAGACATTGTAACACTGCTCCTTAGCAGTAAGTGGTTAGATAAATCCACAGTAACTGTTATTTGCAAAATCCTCATCATGAGGAGGGAAAAAAAAAAACCAACCTCCATCCACTATAATAAATTTTGTTCTACAAATGTTTGCTTGGAAAGTTGATTCACACAACTACAGCAAACTCAGATCTCTAAAAAGTTTACAGAGGAAACACAAAGAGAGTAAAARAGTGATGTAATCCGTTCATTTCAGTATTCAGAAAAAATACTTATGCTGCATTTATTCAGCTTCAGTTCCACCACTGAAACAGGCAAAATGCAACAACTGCTCAGGCTTAGAAGCACTACCCAGACAGTGTATTTTGTACACTTGGTAACTTCAGAGGGTTTTCTTCGCAAGCAGAAATACTGTACAGTAAAGATAAAAATAACAGCGTACACTGTGCTCCATTAGAGGGAATGCTGTCCACCATTTCAAAAGTACTTTAAAATTACTGTATGCTGTTCAGGCTTCAAGAGGTTTTTTTAATATAACTTACAGATGACATGTAACTTTCTGGATCTTTCAGAAAACAGAGAGCCCCCATGTGCCTGGTCCAGGGCAGGAGGAAACCTGTCAGCAGAYGAATTCCACAATTGCCATTTTAAGACACTTTGCAGCACCTTCCTCAGCACCTAGTAATGGCCACTATCAGAAACCGGACACCAAGTGCAATAAACTGATTTGGACTTCTAAATAGGACTAAAGATAGAGCATGGCAAGTAAAATATTTTGATATTTCAAAATGAGGTACTTGAAAAAATCTGCCCCAAATCTCAAAACCTTGCTGTGGAAGTGAAGGGAGAGCCATTTCCAGGAGTCCCTCTGGCAGGCTGCTCCAGGGTCCCGGACCCTTGAAATTCTGGTCACAGCCCTCACAGCTATGCACCCCTATGTCCAGGAATAAAGAGGTTCCCAATTCCCAAACAGGCCACCAAGATTACTGGATGATATGGAAAGGAAACTAAACTGGAAACAGATTCAATCAGGGCATCATCAAAACTGAACCCACTTCACAAATAAAAAATTCTGTGGAGAACTGTTCCATAATTTTTTCCACTCAGGTCACTAGAAGGTCTCCAGCTTCTGGATGAAAAAGGTTCTCAAACACATAGGTGATGTAGGAGCACCTTCATTTCAGACCCCGCGTGGCATTTCAGCTAGCTCTTTTTGGTCCACCCTCTTTGGGCCATGACCTGGGATCTTGATCTAGGGAGYTGCACTGATTCAACAGCCGAGAAGTTTCAACAGCAGAAGTAACAAACATTTTTATCAGGGGACATGCTGGAGTACTGTGATGTAGAGGCAGGCCACATGCTATCCAGATGATTTTTTTAAACTGCCCTTAAGGAAATCCAGGATTTGTCTTTTAACCTCCTAGCCATAACATTGACTGGTGCTTAGATTTGCAAGTTGCCTTCAAATTTCTTAAGTCATAAAAAACTATGCTATAAAATAGCAGTAATATCTCCTTTCCCATGATAAAATAGAGATGATGTACATTCTACAAGTTATAGCTCTACTCCAAACAATAAATCATCTTCAAAGAYAAAATGAGGAAACTATTGTTAATATAGACATATGGGCTACAACATTCATCTGATTCTGTTCTGATTGGTTTTCATTGAAATAAAAAATTGTACCCCTCAGCGTTACTGCATTAGCCATGCACGTTGAATGCTGGCAAGTCAGAGTACGCTTCTCTGGAAACATGGGTCTCTCTAGGAAAGAGCATCTGCAGGTCACCCAATCCTAGCTGAATTAGAGCCATCTGAGAACTACTCATGACATTCAACACAACCAGCTCAGACTGGACCTTGCAGAAKTTTTTCCCCAGAAGCCTGTCGTAGCTTGCTGCTGCTGTGATGTAGGATCTTAAGTCTTCAAACCAAAGCACAGGTTAGTCTACTAAAATCACATGGTATTTAACAAGACAATTTCAAAGACCAAAGACCTTGCAGATTCTTTCAAGTTTCCCTTTTCTCTGAAGAACTCAGTGTTGCGGGGAGGAGTTTGCATTAGCAAGCATACCTCCTCCTCTGGGTGCAGCTTCTCTTCAGTGACGAGGGATAGCCTTTCCCAGCCCTCCCAAACCTGGGCGTTCAGATTGTAGTTCTACCTCTGACATAGACTGTAGATGAGTAAAAATATCCTGGTTCAGACACAGTTAGTTAAGTGCCCGTTTGCCCCCATGATATCCAGCCATGGTTATTTTAATTCCTTTGAAGTTTTGTACCTGAGGAGCTTCTCTGCCTCACCGAGTATGACCTCAGCATGGCATATTATCTCAGGCACAACACCATGATAGCAAGGCTGTCTAGTCTTGAAACTGCAGCTGGCTATGTCTAGCCAGGCTTATCCACAAACATCCACCACAGCTAAGATGTTGGATGGGAGAGAGAGAGGGAGTCAAAACAACAGTAATTGAATTACACATGGAATTACCTACCAAAGCGAAATAAGATCAAGCAATGTCATTCTTCTCCACTGAAAAGTTTATCCTAGGAGATGCTACAATGAATGCTGCCATTTTGACATCTGACAAAATGATAATTTTGTCTATTGCTTCTATTCATAGGAGATTCTTCCTGAACAGAAGAAAGCTTTACATAGAGCCTATTGCAGCAAAGTATCTATGACTATAATAAGATGGACTGAATCCTCTACGGGTCCAAAAATCCCTGTGTTCACATCACATGCATGAAATAACTTCGTTGCCAAAGATTTTATTTTTTTTTTAATCTACCCACATTATAAAAATATACTGAGACAGAGGTCATAAAAATACTTTGAATGTCCTTTTCCTCCTCCAATCACACCAAATGACAACTTCAATACATTTTGCATATGGGAATATATAACATATGTCCTTATGGCATCCTCAAATGCATACATTGTTAACCCTCTGACCATGCCTTTTTATATCAGTAATGCTAGTACCAATTAAAGTCGCAAGCATCATATTGTGCCTAGATGAACAGAAAGTACACAACATTAGTGGGTTACAACAGGCTGTCTGGCTTCTGGGTTCTAAAAAAGCCACTTTGGTTTAAAAAGTAAAAACAAAGGCATATATTGCTCAGTGTCTCTCATCTCCTCTGTGTGCACACACATGTCACCACACAGAGTTTATCACTGGATGAGGAGGAACATTTCTGAAAGAGCCCATTGTTCAAGTCTTGGCAGCATGTCACCGTAGTACAACTGTTCATTTCATACATGTGTAAGGCAAGCAGAATTTGACCTTTATTCTATTTTCAATGGAAGTTTAGAATTTGCAAAATCCTGCAAAAGCTACAGTGTGCATTTTGGAGGTTTTATAGACGTATATATATGTGCATGTTTTTTCCTGTCAGAATAGTATGGCAATTTTGGTAGATTTTGCAGGATACTTTTTAGTGACATAGAGATATAATCCTTTTATATCTGTAGATTTCAAATTTTTACTCCAAAAACTTAACTGTCATTAGCATGAGGGTATTGATTGGAAAACAGAGGTACAAAAGATAAAATTAATCCCCTATAGTCATGCAGTAGAGTAGAAAGTCCAGGAGTATAATTTACTTCACCAAAGCAATAACGCAGTGTCCTACCTGCTGAACAACATTCATCCTGAAAGAAGAGCACAAGGGAGAATAAAAACAACAAAAAAAGAACACACTCGTGAATTTGCAAGAAAAGCCTCTTGTTTATATGTTACCTGTCTACAACCTGAGGAGTGAGCTTTATCAGAACTTTATATAATTCTGACTCTGTCTCTATGTGTCAGGAAATTTAGGGGGCTACAAAAAAAAAAAAGATAGTCACAGGGGTTACCATCTGGGATTTTGCAAGCAAAAGAAGGATCACTGTGCTATGGTACCACAGCATCCTCTTTAGTCCTACTGCAGCACATTTCCCTGGAAAGYTGAGCTATGCTGTCACTGGAGAATAAGCAGCAGGATATTTCTCTAGGGTACAGAGCAGGTTTTAATTTCTCCACAGAACAAAGCTGACAGGCAGAGGTTTCAATGGGGAACATGCCTCAGCTCTCCCCTGTTCCTCTCATGTCCCAGCACCGTGATGGGGTAGCAAGGAACAAGCATAAAGCAGCTTTCAAAGAAACATTGCTCCCATTCATAAAGGCATATTTACCTCATCCTGTCTAAATTCACCCACACAGAAGCTACCCAAAAAACCATAAGGTTTAACCACTCTTTTGAGCCTGAGGACACAAAACTGAGAGGAGTTGTGAGCAGAAGCCAGGCATACTTCTCAAAAGCTTTTAAGTCAGGAAATCAGTTCACTTCCTTCTTTTCTTCATGAACACACAGTCAAGCCTATCTATACATGCTTTAGGATTTTTTCTTTAATGTGGTTATTTGCCCAGGAAAAAACAATGCTTTGAGCATTATTGCAGTTCAGATAACAAYGTACAGATCAAATCTTTAAATCATTTCCTTTCAAAATGTATTAGCATTACCATGACTTTAAAAGTCTCTCAGATGCAGTGCTCCACTCAAAACAATAAATAGAGCAACAAAACTACTCCAGTAGCCTCCCTTGATCTTTGTATAGAATATATTTGTCACTATTTTCACAAGCAGATTCCACAGATCTAGGAGAAAAATTTTTAGAGAAGCATAACTAAAGCATAATTTTACATGCYTACCATGGAAACTAAAACGAATGGTCCAGCTTACCACTCCATTAAAAAATGCTGAAAGTTAAATTAAATACAAATATGTCCAGTGACTTGCCAAAGCCAGATGAAAAGCATTACATTTTTACTTTTCTCTTACAGATTTATCACTAAGGTATCATTTGTGTCAGAACAGATATCATTCCCTGGCTTAAACAGCTGAGCTRCTTTATGCTTTGTATTCTCCATTTGTGGTCATATTCTAAAATATTGTAATCATTTTCACAGGATCCAATTCTAACATCACAAAAAACCAGCAAAATAAACCCAAACAAAACACGCTAAAATAGACTGCCTATCCCAAAGTGTACCTCTCACATACACTGTCACTGCAACACTGCTCCCAGTCACTTGCTATGCTGTGGAGCCACAGTGACTACAAAGCAATTCATCTTAAATCAAAACTTCACAGGACTTGGCACTTGTCTTTAGGTGACACTATCAACAGGTGTGTGCATCCAATCCAAAATCTGAAAACATTGAAAATATCAAAGAAGAAAGCCTTGCACTTGTACCGTGTTAYTTCAGCCTTAGAGATACTCAGCTTAAGAAAAGACTGCCCCAAGAAAAACTACTCCAGTGTCTTGGAGTCTTTATTTCTTTACTCCTAAAACCTGAGAACTGTGGAAGTAGAAACCCAAGGGGCAACTGGAGACTGTCCCGTTCTTTACAGACAACTGTTTCGTTTGGAAACACAAATATTACTTCTTTTTTTTCTTCAAAATCTGTCTTTTCTCTCTTTATATTCACCTATAAATAAACATTTGCTGATAATATTACCAAGTATGAATTGTGGTTAGTAAGTAAATATGAAAAAGACACATCTGCTGTAAGAGTTTAGTGAAAACAGCTGCAATTTCCGAGTGCAGTTCCGTATCAATGTGGTTAACTGAATTTAGACACCATGCATGAGTAAATTCTTAGATCTGATAATTAAGCAAATCAGGCTTTATCAGCTTTATCAGTTCTTAAACCAATTTGAAGGCAAGAACCTTCTGGTGACGGTATTCCAAAAGCACATACACCTATCTCTAACTTTAAGCATACGGAAAGTCCCCACTGATGCGAATGGTTTGTGTGACCAAAGATAAGCTTGTCTATACTTGCATGATCGGAACCTAAACTGAAAACAAAGATGCTCTGACAKTCTTTCCATGGACTAAGAGGCATTGGTCCCCTCAAGAAATGTTTTTTAAAAACAAGTGTCAACAACTACTTAAATGCACGAATACGAGAGCAATGAAAACTGTCTGTCTTAAACTTACTCTGAGGTGTTTTTCCACACATAGGGAATTTTGATTTGGAAATGCACTGTTATTGAAATTTAGCTCTCAGATGCACACACAACTTGTGCTGAACGCAGTGAGAATGCCCAAAGATGCCCTTGGCTGTTATTTTCTGGAAATCAGTTCTCAAAAAAAGCTCCACATCTTACCTTCAAGTTTTTCAAGTTTCTGTCAGTATGTTGCATTATAAACAAAAGTCAACTTAACGTATCCCAAGAAGGTCACTAGCTTTGAGTTCCCAAACCCTGACTTTTCAAAAGAGCATGTTTCTTAAAGATATTTTCTTTTGGGAATACCTTTAACTAATGGAACTAGGCAGAGACATTGACCCTTCATGCAAATACCTACTGAGTGACTTCTCGGTCCCTTCTGAATTCTTGATCTGTCAGCATCCCAAAGTTACCTTCAATGAAACGTCATAAGCGCAATGTTCGTTTCCATACAGAAAATTATCTATAGTATATAACCACTAACCTAAATCCTAAGCAAACTACTACTCCAAATTATTTTAAAAGCCTTTAACATCCCAAATCCAAGAAATAACTAGTTAGATAATGTCATTGTCTTATTTCCCATTCATTCAAACACTGAAAGCTAAATCCACAATAGTGAATTCATCACTCACACTAGTAGGATCCTATAAGTTAGTGGGGCTACTCTCACGAGGCAGGCAGGATTTGGCACTTCTGTCCTGCTACTCAGTGATGTTCCTAATAAGAGGACACTGAAGCTGTTGGCTGTCTTTAAGAGATACTGGAGCAGCCTCTTGACTCACAGTCATTCTTTCCGTTAAGTCATGTCAAATGGGAATATCTCATCTCTGCCTTTTAATTGCTTTGCTTTGTTTTTTTTAATGGTTTGGTAGTTGAAGGYGCACACACACATTTAATTTTCACTGGGGACTATCCCCAGGCACGTGCTTAYGGACTCTGTTGATCTCAACTTCTTAAAACTAATTTTCATTTCTTTGGTATTACTTCTAACTAAACTGGAGTGAGGCTGGGTTGTTCATTTGCATCTCATCCCCTTCTCTTTAGGTTATCATAACTGAAAAATATCAAGCAGTGAAAGCTGAAATTTGGCCTGCAAGCAGACCTCACCAGGTAGATCACGAATAATCAAATGAAAGAAAGAGACTGAAGTATTTTTAAATCCTGTGAATTTAAAATTGCAGTGAGAAAGCCCAGATCCATAGCTACAAGACCAGCAGAACCCAGCCCAGAAGAGTATTTCAAAATATTTGTATCTGTCCTAGTTTTACATCATGTTCAGGCAGTGTAACAGCATAAGCAGGCAGGAATATRTTGTTCAGGTCCTCTCATTTCTTTTTGCTGGGAGAATGTTTTTCTTGGAGGAAAAGCAGGGGAAGAGCCTGGTGAAAATTTTCAGGCACAGGATCAGATTTTAGAGTATGCCGTCACGTAACATGGGAAGAACCAGGAATAAGTACCAGTTCCTTAGCAAAGTCTATGTACCTAATGTCTATGGATCTGGGCTTTACTGGTTATTGTGCACAAAATGGGTGATGGCACACATAAATATCTGATTTTCAGAGGCAGGTTTGACACACATTTTGCACACTTCTTCATTATCCAAAACCAGACCCTTTGTGCCTAGGAAAGCAACTGTGAGGAAGAAACGGAGATAGACCAAATATCTACTGAAAGGGAAGGTTAGGTGCTGATAGTCAAAGAATTTCTATATATATTCACTTTTCCTTTGTCCCACCAGCATGACAACAGAACAAAGACGTAAAGGGGGAAATTATTTCAATCATGTTCTCTCAGAATTAATTTCCTTTCAAAAATTGGTTTCTGCCTAGGAGGCACAGGTTAATTATTGAAAATGTTGGTGATCGTTTTTCCCTTGACAACCTCTCACTAATAGATTGCAAAGAAGGGCAAGCCAAATAGCATTTCTGCTTGTTTTCTTTGTAAATTGCACTTACGTTTTCATCTTTCAACCGAAACAACAGGAATTACAGTTCATTACTCAATCTGACTGAAAATCTGCCTGTAAGCAAAAGCACATTATTCCAGTAATTTGCAGATGACCCTGTTAGTTTTATTAACATTTATTGTGTTGCTAAAGAAGTTATTTTTCTACATTCAAAAAGGCTGAAAGCTGCAATAGCCTCAATAAAAAAAAAATTTAAACAACAATTGGCAACATGAAATGCAGAGCCGTATAGCCATATTTGAAACCATATTGAAAATATTATTACAGGTCAAAGAATCTGAAAAACATTTCCATCCATGTGTAACAGTTATAAATAGCAGAGGCTATTTATTTTGGCTATAGGACAACACCACCATTTTATGAAAACCTCCAAAGTTTCAAAATTTGCTCTTTATTCTCATAGGAACAAACATTGTTTGGGCATTTTCACGAAACTGGAATTATGCTGAAATATTTGTTTCTGGAAAAAAACTTGAGCTTTGGGTTCTGGGTAGGGGTCTCTCCTTCTCTGTGTCTCCATGGAGGGATCGTAAGATAGACATGAGAGTTCATTCAACTCCATGTTCTGCTTGGAGACAGCAGAGTTTTTTTGCTGCAGCACCAAAATGAATTTCTTCACCATTCAAGCACAGTCTCCTTATCAACAACAGATGGATGATGAAAACGACAGGCTTCCCCTGTCTTCTCCACCACTGCCCACAACAAAAAAGCTTTCGGTTTTGATGCAACAGCAAAATGTTCTTAATGGCTCTAATCACAACTTCTAGTAGAATTAGGGCGGGAGAAGTAAAACCACCTAGAAGGAAATGGTGCTTAGCCAGATCTTCGATAGCCAGGTCTAGATAGCCAGGTCTTGGATCTTAGATCAATATTATCTAAATAACAGGTCTTGCAGGGAACCCAGGCCATGACAAGCCTGACCACGGACCACATGGCCTTAGTATCAGCAAAGCAGAAGAAACTTCTGTATATCCCTGTGGCAACACCAAATACCAGGACCACTGTGAGCTTCTAGGCCTTGACTTGAATTCACTGAACTAAAAGACTCCTGGGATTTAATAGCTTGAATTAAAGAAGAAATAACTCTTGAGTTAGGGAAACGGTTATCTTTACCCTTGTGTAGACATCCCAGCCTATGGAGAAATGCCAGCAAGAAATGCCCCAGCACCTCCTTCCTTCCCCATAGTTAAGGAGCTAATGGGTGCCTCATGGAGAAACAAATTGTTCCCAGATGACCCTGGCACTCTTGACACAGTCCCATGAAATAGGACACAGAAGCACAGAGCTGCTGCGGTTGATCCCTGAAAAGGCCCTGCTAAACCCGATAGATCAAGGGATGTGAATTGTCAGAGATAGACAAGAAATTCTGAGAAAAAGAAAGGGAGATCTCAGAGAGTCATGGAGAAAAGAGGGGAATACAGTTTTGTAAGAAACCAAAAGGAAGGAAATTCATCCATGTTTTTGCTTTGGACAGAAAATCACCACAGACACCATTTGTTAGTAACAAATGGACTCTATAAACACATATGATTGCTTAGAAAGTTTTAGTTAGGGTCCTGAAAGAAATGAATGTACATCTCACAGGGAAAAGTAGATATTGACATGCAAAGTCAATAAATAAAAACTATGAAAATATTTTGGTTTGACATTATTAAGTAATGTGTTTACATGGTTTGGCTTGGTTTGGTTTGGTTTTGTCTATGTGTCAAGTAAAATAACTTGATCTTTTTAAATGCTAATCTGTGTTCCTGCATAAASGTCAAAATAATGCAATGTAAGTTAAATATGTCAACCTTATCAAAAATAAATCATTTTTTCTACATGAAAAAAAATATTAAATCAATATATCCCAAAAATCAAGATTTAACTGAATCATAATTTGCCAGAGCAAAACCATCAGAACATCTTTATCAGTGCTACCAAATGGCATAGTTTAAACACCAAGTGTAGCRTTGAAAAAGTAATTACTCTTACAAAAGGTTCTCCTTAATGGTAATATTATAATTACATTTGTCTTCTTTTTTAAGATATAAATTGTCACTGTGATTTTGGGGCTCCATTTGCAGCTCATTCCCAGTCACACTAAGATATGTTAATATGTTAATAAAATATAGAAGTATTACTAACTTGCAGTGTTAGCATTTCAAAGAGAAGATTATTTATATTACAGGGATCCTTCCAAGATATTTCAAAATACCATACATGATTGATTTAAAAAAACTGAAAAATTTAAAATCAGCTATAGTTACTTTCACTAATTAGGTAATTTAATTATTCAGCTGACATGTTTTGGGGAAAATTGGCCAATATCCTTTTATTTAGTCTGCARTTTTTTTAAATAAAGACTGTTCATTCTCTTTCTCTGTCTCTTCTGTGAGTAGAATTAGACATGACAGCTTTGTTTCTCAACTACTTAGATTAGCAGATTATTAAGCATATTGTTATTCTCCAATAGTAAAAGATGCTTTCACATTTAGCAGACAGACATGAAAAACGTGGTGGCTAGAGGCTACGTACAAATGACTTTCAGCCAACTTTAGGCACACTTTCATAGCAGTAACTTTTTTAACAGAATAATTAACTATATTATATTCCTAGGGATGTGGCAGACTCTCTGCAACTGTGAGTGGTTCATTTTAAGCTAAATGGCTTCATATAAATAGAGCTTTGCATGGGGATAACACTGTAATGAAATCTGATTCAACACAGATGTCAGAGTAAATGAACAGAACAGTCCTTTCTGGCCCAATAAAGCATGAAATTACCCCACAAATTCTCTTTTCGTCTCTAACACAGTAGATCTTGCAGAAACAGTCATCATCCTTTGCAAAGAAGGATGCCAACAGACAAGAAACCTCTTCACCTTTCCTTCCTGGCCATGCTGCCTTGAGACATCCCTGAAGTCCTTACCCAGGTAAGGGAAGGACCAGAGCTGGCCCCGTGCCCTTTACATATTTCACCGTGTATCAGTTGAGCACTTAGCAGAGGTAGCCCCAGAATGGGTGGCCTTGGTACCGGCTGCTCCAGGCTGTCCTGAGGGGCCCTGGGGCATCCCTCTCTACCAGGCTGACTCTGAGAGCACTGAAGAGCAAGAACGCCCCAGAAAAATGGGAGCTGGTACCAATGCCTGAACACATAGAAACTGCTCAGCCAGGCTTAGGAAATAAGGTATTAAGTACCAATGAAAATAAAATATATTTCATGACTTAGATTTTGCTTACTTAAGCAATTCAGTGACCTTTTTTTTCTAGTATCTTTGTCCATTTGCACCCCTTCTCATAGGGAACGTGGTTTTTGTTATTTACATTAGGAAGATTCAATTGGAAGATTACACTTATGTACACAATCTGCCAACTATCACAGCTTTCAATCGGTTTACCACAAGCAAGTTATTTGTTGAAACTTCAGGCTTATGTTTGCAAAGAAAATCAAATTTGAGCCCTAAATCCCACTGAAATTCATTGAAAGTCGGATCCCTTGACTTCCTTAGGCTCCTTGGGAAATCTTAACCTCAGTTATTAAATTATTCTGACAGAGAGAGAGATTGACAGGGAAGTCCCCAAAGAATGACACTGGAGTTGCTTGGAATAACCATGATTGCAAGCGTTACCAGTGGTCTCTGCTGCTGCCAGAGCTTTTCCAAGTCCAATGAAAACCGATCTGGCATCTTTCCACTCTATGGGAGTTTTTTACAACATGTGACAGAAGAGAGATGTCTTCACACACTGCTGGACCCTTAACTACATTTTCAGATTCATACTGATAAACTTGCCAACAAAACAAGTGGAAGCGCGCAGCTCATAGGCAGAGAAAAATAGTAAAAATGTTAATCACCAAAAAACCATAAACATCTAGTACTCCTTCAAAGAGCAAATATAAAGCATGCAATACATTTCTATATTGCATGTTATACTTAACTGCAATTGTAATCCATTGTAATGATAATTTTAACAAACTATATTGTCATGAGATTAATTTATGACAGTATAGATTTGAGTTTCAATACAGCATTCACAAATATTTATTAAACACATACACTTGAAGATGCAGTGTAAGCCTTAGTTTTGTCTCTTGTAAAACAACTAAAGTTATAATGTGAAAGTTAAAATAATCAAATGTGAGAACACTAGCAATAAAACTCTTAAATTTTCAATCACTGTTTAAATCATACTTGCTTCTAATAAACTCCATAAATAAAAATACAATCTACAATAAAACATTTGCCTTAAGAACAAAAATCTCTCTGGTTATCACATTCCCTTGAACTAAAAAATGTTATGTAAATTGCTTATAAGTTAATATAACATGCTTAGATCCATATTTTTATATCATTACACAGATAATTATATTTGACACATTCCCATCCCTAATGTAAATTGCACGTCTATAATAAATTTTAAAAAACATCCGAAGATTACAAGCCTACTTCTGCCATCAGCGCTGACACTACACTCAGACCACAAATGGCTCAGACAAAACAACAAGTTAAAAAAGGGTCTTTGCAGAACTTCTGAGAAATGCAGACCTTCATCTACTGTAACCTCTTATACAGGTGAAGTTCTTCAGCTGTTTTATAAAGTATATCATGGTAACACTCATACACAGAATACAGGAATCAAACATCGCACAGTAAATTCAACTTTGAGATAGCTCTTGCTGTAATTTCCTCCTCTCCTCAATCAGGCAGCTCAGCCATTGCATCACCGAGGTCACCATATGTTACACTGGAGTGACACATCCTTGTCTAGAGGCCGATTCTAACCCCCAAAACTGCGTAAACCCTTGTCAAACACATCACAGCTGCTCCATTTGTGCTCCCAAACAGCACAGCTACTACTACTTTGCTCACCGCTTTGGAAGTGCTTTGCAGAGATTTTCTGAGCCGGAGACATACTTACAGAACCAAGACTCTTGCTGGATCAAGCGCAGTTAAATCGCCATCTGCTAACTCGTATAATAAACCACTCTGGCAAATGTTTCTTTCAAAACAGACAAATGATAGTAACACAGCATTATGCTTTTCAAACACTAAAACTGTTGGGAAAAACTTAGCAACTAAAAGATCAAAACAGTGCAGTCACAACTCCAGCAGAGATATGGCAGCGGAATCAGACACTTGTTCTTAGCAAATATAGCTGAATAACCAAACTAAAATGTTACTTCTCAGTTTCACACGTGTGAAACAACRTGTAGAGAACTCTTTAACAGCATGCATCTCCTTTTCCAGAGGGGGAACAATTCAGAGGTACCACCCCAGGCTCTTATCTTCGGGATATTTAGCACATGGCTGATGGACGCTGCCTTCCCTAGCCGTTTTTATGAATCCATCCCTTCACTTCAGCTGTACCTTTATAAGTGTCCAGAAAGAAAATATTTTATTTAACAGAGTATTTTATTATTTTTTTAGTTTTCAGTTTTCGTATAATCACAGCAAATATGTAATGTTTCAATCATAGAAGAACAGGCTCAGGAGATGAACTAAAAAATAAACTATTTGCATAGGTCTAAAAAAGAAAACAAAAAGTAAAAAGCTTACATGACACTATGTTCTCCTTTACATTGATGTGATGCAGAAAAAAAAAATCCACAGAAGTCAATGAAATGTCTTCAGATTGTCAGAGGAAGAAACAAAATTAGAAAACAGCTTTCCCTCCTTATTGCCCAGTTTCAGGAATATCCTGAAGACTCTCAGGTGGAAAATAGGAGCGCTGATTTGGGGAACAGCTATTTACCACCCAGTTGCTCAGTAAGCTCACCTGAGTTACACATTTCATGTGCCGTCTTTACTGATGATACTTTATTCCACTCAAAACAAAAGAAAAATAGAAGGCTTTCATTTCTGTAGAGACTTTGTTCTAGGAAACAAACATTTGCAACAATTCTAAACTATTGTAGTTATTACTATTGAATGGTCTGTGTAATTTCCTCTCCAAAGTCCTCCACTAGTACGGCACCACTGCACAGCCTTCCCAGAGGTCCTCCTGCCACTCACCCATACAATGGTTCTCCCGTGCCTGAGGCTGTGGCTGTCATCATGTAATTAACACAACTTCAGGTATCTGCGTTGGGAAAGATGTAAAGGAAGGCCAAACAATCAAGTTTTAATCTTGGAAGCTATTCCCCCTCCTGCATTTCAAATAAATAAATAAAATAAAATAAAACAAAATGAAATAAAATAAAACCAAGCCAAAAGCACATGCATAAGTGTTCACAGCTAGCCCTGTGATACTGGAGATACTGATCTCTGCAGAGACCCATCAACATTGCTTATGAGAGGAAAGAGAAAACTCAGGCTTGAAAACAAGTCCTTCCCCACTGCTGGGGTTCGACAGAGGTTCCCTTTGGCAGAGGGGTGTGTGGTGTCCTGCCTTGTGCCTTCACACAACTTTACCACCTAACACTTCTGAGGACCACCTACTTCCACTTATTGCCATTTCTAAAAAATATAATACATTACTGTATTTTCTCTATCTTCCCATTTCATTAATTTTTAAATGAAAATTCTTTGACCTTCCATTGTAAGAATAATATAAAAATAATACAAGAATAATATATTCGGTCAAAAGAAATACCTTATTAGGCTGTAACATCCATCTCCCTACRTGCTACTCAGTGAAAGCACAGCACTTAATCTCAAAGGTTATTCTACACTATTTTATTAATTTTTTTAGATCAGATTCATCATCACAGTATCCGAAAGCAGGTTACAGTATGGACACTTCAGCATGAATGTAATTTCTCCTGGTTTTCAGAAACGAAAATGAAATGTTTGAGGTAAGGGAGAACAAGGTGAGTTTGGCAGCATCCTGGGGAGACGTCTGCTTGTCTGTGCAAGACTCTGGGAGAAAAACTCCTACTGCAGAGGAAAGAAAGGGAGCATGTCTATTATGGGGGGTCATAAATCCCTATCATCTTTTTTCATTTATCACTTTATCATTTATTTTCAATATCCAATAACGCATAAAACCAAATAGGTTTTATATTTGGCTGCTACTCTACACAAGCACCACATTAATGAATAATGTATTACTATTAATTGCAGTATTACCTTGAAAACTTGTATTTACAAGAATGTAAGAAGCATATCAATGGATAATGTACTGTTACCTACAGTGCGGGAGCTTCAAAAATTCGCAATAATAGAGGGAAAAAACCTGCAGAGAAAATATTCCACTGAAAGATGTGCAGTGAGGAAGTCATCGTTCCAAATACAATACTGAAGAAAAATCCTCTCTTCCAAAATACTAATAATACATGAGCTATTCAGCTAAACACCCCTCATTTCAAGAAAGTCTATGACTAAAGGAGTGAAAGTTTCAGGCAGTTGTTAAAAATTCAGATGTTTGTTGCAGCTGCCTCTCTTCAGGCCACCAGAGAAACGACCGCAGGCAGCCTGCGGTTCAGCCGCCGCGTGTGGTTTCACCCCTGCGTCTGCAGGCTGCTGCCCCGCATGCTCCTGAGAGCCACCCGCTCCCCGGGTGCCCCGGCTGCCCCCCTCCCACCCGCTCCCCGGGTGCCCCGGCTGCCCCCCTCCTTCCCACGAGGGCCGGCAGCCACGGGCAAGCTATGGGAGGGAGCGGATCTGGGATGAAAACACATCTGCTGGCTGACAAAAACTAAGGGACAGCCCTCAGGGAAAACGGCCTCCAGATCCAATTCAAGTTAACACTAACCCTTTTTTTGGCATTATATTAACAGCATATCGATGCTATTAAGGGTATTCAGAAGTCCATAATTCAGAATTCAACTCCTTACGTTCATTTACCAGACCTGCAAGCTATTACCACGGTACTAACAACGTTCAGCTGGGGAGTCCCAGATGACTAAGGAAACGAAGTGCTATACACTTAAAAATCCATCAAAATAGGAAAATCCAAATGTTTCTGTTCAGCTTTTTTCTTGTGACATAAATAATCATTAAACGTTGTGACTCTAATCCAGTACTTTTGATTTATTCCTTGGAGAAAGTATAGACTAATTACCTTGATATGTAACTCTTGGACCATACAGTCATGTGCAATAAGAATACTTTAATCACACAATACCTGCAAAATCTGAATATATGTACTAACAGGCAATCAGCGCAATACAACAATATATTAAATGCAATGTGATATGGAAGTTTGCTCCCAAAATGGAACAATAAAGCTGTTCGTACAGATAACCATCAGCAGAAGAAGTGATAGAGGGTTACCTAAACACAGGCAATCTCTAAACAAAACTGAAAAGTTTGTGGATGGCCCCTTGCAGTTATCCAAATTGTCTGTGGTTACAACTCAAACTGGATTATATTAGTGCTCCTGCATAAAGAGTAAATCATCACAGAGATCATCCTTTTATTAATGCACACTGCTGAAACCCATCAGGGAAACATTTGCAAAATGTCAAAACAGGTAAGCCTAAAGCCACAGAGCTGGTATTCTCAGTGGGAGCAAATGGAAAAATTCATCCTCTCCAGCCTACTGGAGTCTAAATATGTCTTGAACAATATACTAGATGAAAACAGGAGCAAGAGGAGTTACACAGAGAGTGGTCTTCAAACCAAATGGGACATTACTTGTATTTTCCACCCAAGAATGAATGGAAGTTGAAATGAATAATAAGAATTGAGAACTAAAGAGCAAAAATGCATCTCAAAATGTCAAGCTATGCAACTATGTATACACTAATGGCTAAACAATTTTTCATCAAAAGTACTTTTGCCATCAAACTCAGATTAATAAAAATGATACCTATTCCTAAACTGTTTTCACAATGGAAAAGAAACCCTGTTTTATTTTTCCCTAATTGGTTTGATGACTTGAGAAATGTTTAATAAACGACATGCATTTTCATTATTTCAGATTACTTAAATAAATTTGGTACAAAAAACCCAAGAGGACTTGTTATCTGTTTAAAAATGAAAAAGCTTTACAGATTGGATCCCACTCCCATTCAATAACAGGTGTACATCATTATCTTCAGGGGAATGTGAGTGTGCCATAGTTAGTTGTGATTTATTAACTTTTCTGGAAAGCTTTTCTAAATCTAATGTTCATTAGATGCTAGACTTGAGAACCACAGGACCAAGGCAGCAGTAACCTATCACGACTCTGGTCCTCATAAGCACAAAAGCATTAGTATTAACTGAACGCCTCCAGACCTTCCTTTCTGCCCTGACTGCACTTGCTGTAGAGCTAATTGCATCTCTCCTCCAGCACACGCTTATCGTGCCTGCCCTGCTCCATAGCAGCCAACTTCATGTTTTCTAAATGGGATGAACAGCCTGCAGATAGTAACTCCGATTGCTTCAGATCTTTTCAGGGTGCCTCGTAAGACGATCGAAACGTTTTATGCAGACTAAGTGATCTTACAATTTTTCTTCATCTGAATTTTTCATATTAGGAAATGAGTTGAATTATAAAACTCAAAATCTCTGTGGCCTTTTTAAAGCAAGTGYATCAATTAGAAAGATGAATAGAAAGGTCTTGATTGCAGCTGACATTACAATTGTGAAACATTAACATTTCCAGCTGGAGAGCAGGACTTAGTTAATATAAAGATTAAGAAGTACTAAAGAATCTAGAAGATACAAATGACAAATACGTTTATCAAAAAACCAGCTCTGAACTGATGACACTGACTTGTGCTCTATTATTACTTGCTTCACAATCCCACGTAAGAGGATTACTGTCTATTTTGGCACTATGTATAACAACAGTATACAGCACATCACCAAGGGGTTGTACAAAAAGGCTGCCTCATATCATCACTCCCACACATATATTCTTTAAGTCAAATCTCCCACATCAGAAAACCACCAGCTGTCAGTTCCCTGAGCTCCACACCATTTTGTTACTCAAGAAAAAGAGGGGAAAAAGTCAATAAGTTTTTTGTTTTCAATTTAACAGGAGTACAATACAGCCTAAATTAAGGGCAGAATTGTTGTATTATTTTCCAGTCCTCTGCATACAAAAATAACCTCACTGCTCCTCACACTCCATATCCTGATTCAGTAGAACAGCAGCAGACAGCAGTCCTAAGAGCATCCAGGGACTCTCTGTCACAGTCACAAGGGTTACACTACCGTCTCTTCTAATGCTATGCTACTAATTCTTCTAATATCTCCGGACAGGCCATGCAAACTGGGATTAATCCAGCACTAGAAGRGTCGCTTAGCCCAGCAGTTGTACTTTGGAGAAATCCTAATGCTCAGACCACAAAGTAACTGGTCTGAGCATCTTATTAAACTAGACAAGGGAAATTCACTACATTCCGAATACACTACACCAKTTCTTTCCTGTCAGGCACAATTCAAACAAAAAGCAGCTGGCTCATAATGTAGGATGCCTATCTGCTAATATAAACCTCATGGCTACCACGACCATTCAGCAGTCCTCKCACCGTCTGGACCAGTTACATCTTCTCCTCCTACAGGAAAGTGGTCAACTTTGACCCAACAGTTAGTAAAAGATTTCTCTATGCCAACTTGGGCAAACAATGAGATGTCATTTCTCACATACCCTGAAACTGTGACATATGACAGATCCCTTCTTCCGTCTTTGTAATACTCAAGATAGGTATAAATACAGAGTACAACTCTGAGAATTAAAACATGGGGTTTTCTTGAAAGCATTGCACTGCATCAGACCCACAGTAAGCTCTTCTTTTTGTAGGATTTAAAATTGGAGTGTGGGGATGCAGGGGAGGATGAAGGGAAGTTAATTATAGATCTATCTGATCATAAACAGCTCACTTTTACCTTATCCAAATGCTTAAAACATTACTGCTTTACCCAAAGGAATAATAGCTGCTCTAACAGCATCAGTGTAGGAACTCTTAACGTTATATTAGTTCATATATTCCTCTATTTTTCTCTGGTAAATTGAATCTCTTATCCTTATTGTAGGCTGAGAAGGCACATGTGTACCCAAGGCTTCTGACTCACCAGGTTTAAAAGCTTTTTTCAACTCCTTTCCCATTAGCTGGCCTGGCAAATACCACTCAATCAGTTTTACCTCATTTCTCATAGAAGGCTGATCTTCTTTTAATTATCACAAATGCATGGATGCAGTAGCCTTACCCACTCTTTTTATTTTGCCTTTCAAGGCGAAATGCCTYCCTACTTGCTGTCTGTGTCCTCCTTGCTTCTGAGTGTCCAAAGCTAGTGCAATTACCCATAAACTCAGTAAGCA
The DNA here is from genome assembly GCA_035582835.1 of Phoebastria nigripes. NCBI lineage: Eukaryota > Metazoa > Chordata > Aves > Procellariiformes > Diomedeidae > Phoebastria > Phoebastria nigripes. The sequence continues at coordinate 413,474 of JAYKAV010002883.1, read as the reverse complement.
CAATAAATGTCCACATCTAAGCAAAAATCAATTGCTAACAAATATCAAGTAAGGCAAGGAGCAAAAGCTAATGAGGAAAGGTCTTTCTTTACACTTCTGCACAGGCTCAGTCGCAGAGGTACTCCTAAATGCAGAGGGTACTCTTTTAGAAGTGCTCGTCTTCCTTCTCCCAAAGCTTCCGGAGAAGCCATGGGAGTAAACATATGGATACTATTGCCTACTTTGCTTCTGCAGCCAAAGGAATTCACACCCGCCAGCTGTATCTTTGCCATTATAATCACTGTCCCATTAAAATATTCAGTCACTGATGTCAATGCATATACAGACCTTCCACATATCAAAAGAGTGCAATTGCTACCTAGGAACTATAATTTAGAGTACAGYTCTTCCTTCAAGCATCAATTCAGCCCTCAGCTATGCTTTTCAAAAATCATTTACAGTATGGCGTTACATTACAGTGATGTAGTGCAGAGTTCAGAGCCTTTCTACTCTCCTCGTGTAACAGGACTAATATTCCTCCAATAACACAATGCAGGTGTGGTAACAAACTAACACCTACTTGTTTCAGACAACCCCAAAATCCCACTTCCTTCCCTCAGTCATGCTATTAGCAGAAGAAACATAGTTTTCTGAAATTCCTATTTTAGGCCAATTATATAACTTACCAGATAAATGCCTGTATTTGTGTGCATCAGCACTACCATATTGCAGACTCAAAAGCTCATGTGTTATCTATATTCCCCCACAACTATAAAATTTCCCTAGGGATACCCTCACTATTTCTGTCACTAGACAGCTGTATTAAATCAAGTTGATATAAATTGCCCATCTTGTTTACAGAAATTACAGACTCTAATATTATGTAGTGGTCTTCTGCAAATTTTTTACTTTTTGAAATGGGAGGGTTATTACTGAAGCTATTCACACTCCAGAAGGTTACACTCTCTGTTAAACCTATTTGTCACTCACTGGGATGAAGTAACAAACAGAAACATAAATTCAGAGTAAAAATCACAAAGCGGGAAACTATTTTGTTATTATTTTTTAAACTCCAACTACTGAAATGGCAGGGATTGATGAACGACGTGGAGAGGCACCTTGGGCAAAAGTGGGAAATGCTGGCCCGGGGGGGAAGAAAAGCGTGGGCAGAAGCAAAGCTTCTCTGTCGTCTCCATCTCCAAAACTTCCCAGCCTTGCCAGGGGCTTTCCTGGACTCGGCAGACACAGCAGCATCTTCAGCCCTTCCCATGGACTCCACCTGGAACCAGCCCCAGCAGGTGCCCCCTGGCCCAGAGCCCCTTCTGGCTCTGCCCCCCGCCACCTCGGACCGCACCAAAGAGGCACTGCCGGTCCCATGCTGCTGGCACTAAACCTCCCCTTCTCCTTCACCTTTCCTGAAAGGCTGAAAAATCCCACCTAACCAGCATCCTTAGGGTATTCTGCTCATGAATTTCACATGGTTTTGACCTTTGAGACTATGAGCTGATTCCTTTGGGACCTTTGATGGAAAAGGTAGTGTTTTCAGTTGTCTTCCACATAGCAAAATCTACTGAGTCAACAGCTCAGCTGAATACAGCAATTTCTCTTTAAGTACAGGGAAAGCTTAACACACAGCAACATTAGATATCTTACAGAGTATTTCCTTTAGCTATTTTTAGACACAAATGAGGCTTGCTTAACACATTCTGTTTGAGTAGTTACAGGTTAGCAGCCACCACAGTGTGCTCACAACTATTTCACTATCTACTTTGGTTTATCTACAAAACCGCATTTCTTAAAATGACTGCTGGGGAGGTCCAGCATTCAGAATTCAATCTAACCAGACACTGGAGAAGTGGGAACCAAGGTGTGATTCAGAGCACTTGACTTCACGCTGGCACCTTTGAATGCCTACATGACACCTGAAGTCAAATACTGTGAACAAATCTGTGACAAACGCCGGGGTAAACTACAACTTGTGTATGAAACAGCAAATACTGTACTCTGGCTAGCAAAGCATCTATCAGAAGATACGCTCAGGTAATATATGGATTATCTGAAATATTCTGACTCTAGAGGATAGCTTAATTAATTCAGAAAGGAAAGGATACAACCACAGGAGAATCCATCCAGGATCTACTTTTTATCAATTAGAAGAGGCTGATTGAAAACAGACAGATAAATATGGGAAGTAGTTGCTAATTTACAAAAGCTTACTAAATTCCAACAACTGAAGAGCTGGTAGCTGGTTTCAGAGCAGCACTGGATTTTAGAAAATCAATGCTGAGACACTCTCCAAGTTTTCACTCTAATCCTGTAAGCACCAGAGATAAAAGCAGAGGGTAACCGTTCAGATTGAGGTCCTACTGTGCATGGTGCAATGTGAAGAAAGTGTTAACATCAATATACGCAAGTAAAAAAAATGGGAGCACCCAAAAAATATCCCAGCAAGCTAACGAAAAGAAAGCAAGCTGCTGAAAAAGAACCTGTATTGAAAATGGAGAAGAGAATCAAACAGGAACAGCATAGGAGCATACAATTAGTGGACATGCAGTACTATTTTGCAAGTACTTCATGTGATACAGTTCACGTTTATTTTCTTTAAATAATTTTCGTATTTGCTTGTTCAAATTACAAGTAAAAATATATATGTTTTTTTCCAACTGCATCTCCTTCAAACTCAAATGAGACTACTTAAAATGTAATTCATACCAGAGAACAATGTTTTTCACTGCTGTAATGTGTCTTGGCTGCCAAGTAAGCTGTTTACCTACATGGGAACTAGAGCTTTCAGGTTAAACCATCAGGTGTAACGGCAGCAGAAAATAGCACTCGAGTTTCTGAGCTCGCACTTCCCGGTTTCTCAAGTAAGAACAAATTCACTGTGGCAGAAGAGAAGGGAAGAGGAAAGACCTGGGTTCGTTAGCTCTCCCGTTAACGCCGTGCAGTGTGTCTGAATTTCTGGCTTTGTGACAGCACAACAGATGCCCAAACTCCCAAATGTTCAGCAGCAAAGCAGGACACAGCCCATACTTCTCCGTGCTGCCGGACGCTGACATATTCTTTCCCATCACAGGAAATGTCCTATTTTTTTCTGGGCACTTGGAAGGAGTTGGGGTACAGATCTGGCTGACTCAAGTGAAATCAGCTTGCACGCACACTGCAGAGTTGTCTGCTGTCATAACTTTGCTAGCTCCTGCCCATGTGCCCAGATAGTCCAACTGAGCTGTGGTAAAAGCACCACGGTGTTTGAATAAAAGCATGGACGCCAGGACGCAGAAGGCCAACAGAGCTGTTTGCTCCTTGTGCACAGCCCTCACTTCTAGAGGTTCCGCAGGGAAAACAGTTCCCTCTTCCGACCATGCTGCTTCAGCGCCTTCAGATTACCGCCCTAATGACTCCCAGCATCCCCCGTAGCTGCTGAGGGGGGTTGCAGAGGCACCCTTGGACTTGGAGCCACAATTTTGACAGCTCTGGCGACGATTCACAGGAAGGCAGGCGATTGGCTTGCCCTGCCCTCGGCATCCATGCGGCACCATCCGATCCATCAGCAGCACGAGACGGAACTAACACTTACTTTGACCCCTACAGTCAACAGAGGCAACAACTGCCAGAGGGGACCAGTTGAAGTATGTGCCATTTTTGCATGGTAACTTCTCAACTGTTTTCAAAAGAAATGGGAAGGGCATGTAAAAACAACAAAAAAGGAAAACTGAGTTCATGCTTCCCAAGTAACAAGGATTTTAAAACTGCTATCAGGGTGAAAAAGACTTAAAATAGGATTTAAAAGACCGCATGAGACTAAAGAGTCTAATATGATTGAGTTACTTTTCTGCTCTTTTAAAATCCATGGATGAAATCCATTCACCTACTTTAAAAATCAGAATTTTTAGATGCTGGCCTTCAGGATGAAACAGCAGGTCAAGCCTCATTTATGTAATTGCTTGTGTTCCCTGCACAGCCAAGACAGAAACTTATGTATCTTTGAATGATGGTAGAGAGAAATCCGGTCTCCTCTCTTTTGACTGCATAAGCACTTTCACAGCAATTAAATCCTCCCAGGTGAGGCAGCCACTGAATGAAAGTTAAGGGAAAATGCAGGAAACACAAAGCATCTCTAATCCACTTGCAACAGGAGTAGTTACGGTGACCCTTTACAAAACAGTCAGGGTATCCAGCAGACAGCTAAAGTTTCCAGCCCCGGGGTAATCAGACACTAGATCCCAAGCCTTCAGTTCCTGGGAGAAGGTACAAACAAGCTGGTACTTAAAGGCCACTTTCACGTCTAAGTTTCCAAGCTTCTCCGGGGATCATGGCAGGTTCAGACACTTGTCTGCCCAAACCAGCCCTGCAGCAGAGTTCACCAGAAAAGAAAGGAGCTGCTCTCCAAGAAAACACCATTCCCAAGCTCGAGCAGGTGAAAAGGGCACTGTCAGCCTCAGAAACAAAATGCTACGCATTTTGACAAATGCTACGCAAGGAAAACAACTGGGCCTGAGACTTCAGTGAGTTTCAGACCCCTGGATCCAACCCAGTTTTCCTCCTTTAATATAAAAGGAAAGAGACAATCGGGGAAGTATGTGCGTAAGTCTCTTCTTGCTCCTAAGAAGGGCAAAGCGCATTTTGCCAGTAACTTCAAGCGATGCTTTGTCAATGCAGCTGCTTGTGAACAATGATGTAGCTCATGCCAAGGACACAACAGGAGAGATGCAGAAAGCATCCCTAAGGGACACGACACTGCCAGGGCAAGTGAAGGTATATCACTCACCGCATTAAATCCCACAGGCAGCAAACTTCAGAGGAAAGGCTGCCCCTCCCTTTCATTGAACTCATTGTATGCATACACTGCTTACATGGACACAGAACCCCACCTTCTCTAAATGCCTAAGAAAATGATATCTAGGATTACGCTATGAAAAAAAAAAAGTATCAGTCCACCTATGCAGCAGCACACTAAAGTGGAGAAGAAAAGTAAAATTTATCTTTCTATTTCCTCAGCTACAGGAAAGGGCAATAAAACTGCATAGTGCTACTTTAAATAATTATTAGGAACCGTGCCTGCTGCCTGATCGGCGTTTTAACAAAAAAGATGTTACAGAAATGCCAGAGAAGCACAATACTGGACCCTTTGAGTGTTAAATCTTCTGTGTGGGAAAACAGTATAATCCATATGCACAAACAGACCCGCAGCCACTTCACCTGCATCCCACGATGCTCTCCATGCCCAGCCGAGAGCACAGTGCCTCAGCCTGCAGCTAGCTCTGCCCAGCTGAGTGTGCAAACAAAGCAAGCACGTTTGTACAAAAAAGACTGCTGATGGGCCAAGTCTTAGTGTTAGCCTATGGATAAACCAAGATGTGGCTTTCACTCAGGTAAACYAACATCCTCTATTTGAGGAATAAGCTCAGCACGCTGCTCTTTTACAAGGGAAATACAGCAAGCAATAAAAAATGCTGGTGAACATGCCCTTTTGCTTCCATTTTTGATTCATAAAATCCTGCCTCCTCAYGGGCACGCTGTAAAAATAAATGTACTGTCTGTAGGTGAGAAAACCCTGTAGGAAACTAGCCTTTTCGGTATCGGGTAGCAGGAAGCGTATTCAATGTAAACCACAAGTGGTCATAGGCTGAATGGTGAGAATAAAATGAAATGCTGGTCAGCCGTTTCACTGCTTCCAGACAGTCCCTCCTGTTCAGCTAGAAAGTTGATCCTGCCTTGGAAAACCTCAGTGATCTTGCAGCATTCATACAGAGGACCTGATGCCCTCGGCAGGCTCCAGCTCCTGTCCTCCAGTGGCATCCGTAACCCCAGAAGTGGCCAGACCAAAATGAATCAATCAAAGCGGCACAAAAATCCAGTGCTTCCCGTGCCAACATCCAGGCAACGGCATGTTATGGAGGCCCAGCTCGTTTGGCAGCCAACTCTGCCCCGGGACCCAGCGGGCAGAGGCAGTGGGTTTCTGATGGAGTATGTGAAGCTACTCCTCCTGCCCTCTCCTTCCAGGTGAAACATCACTATAAGGGTAGATTTAACTAGAAATACAATAAATACAATCAACATATATACATGTTGATACGCTTTGGGGAAGTCTGTAAAAGACATGAGAGGTACACAGAACATCCAGCTGTACAACACTGGTAAGAAGGTGATTTCCAAGTAGAATATAGTCACGGTGAAATGGTTTACCTAGTGCTAGAAACAGCAACCCACAAACAATCCTCATGAAAACAAAGCTGGAGTCCAAAATATTTTTGAAACTAGTCTCAATATTTATTCTTTTTCCAGGTTAGGAAAGGACTTTACTTCCCTGGCTCTCAAGCCATTATCTGCACCAACCCCATTTACACAGGTTTATCCAATTTTCCAGCTCTTATCTCATAAAAGCTTTATCTTTGCATTTTGTAATTACGGTTTGTTCCCAAAACTATGGAGAGTCTGCATGAAATTAAACTGACTTAGACCCTTTTCTCATATCATATCCTCACCAGCCTATAGCATTCTAGAAAATGAAATAAAACGTCCTTAGCACAATGACTAATTCATCCACTAGTTGTTTTTGGGGGGTACTGGTGAAAGCCATTCCTGAATGCTCAAATATTTTCATTAATGTAGTATTTCTGTAAAACCTAACATTGACTTTCTATGAGTGAATTTTCAAAGTAAATTCCTTTTTTATTACAATACCCACTTGCAAAAGAAGCAAAATATTTAAAAATTATGCAGGCACTGTAATGCCACTAATAAAACTTCCCTTTCCAAGTGCCACAGTTAATTTTAAGGAATTGTTTTTAAAATTCATGATACATTCACAAGGTAAACTCACATTCAAGACAAACTATTGGATCCCTACAAAAAACCCCACGGTGTTTAGAAAAAACACACTGTGTTTAAGTGCTAGAATTTGACAAGTAGCAGAAACACCATCAAGAGTAGAAAACAAGACTCGTGAAGTCCAATTCAACTCCAAATTAAATTGCAATTAATTCAATTAATTAATTAATTAAAAGGAGAACCTGCACACATCGGGCAGCTGACAACAGACATGCTACGGTACAGCCGACGACAGACATGCTACAGCACAGCCGAGCACAGAAGGGAGAGACTTTAGGAACAGAGAAAGACGACTTAGTGATTGCCCAGTTTTTGCAGAAAGTGTGTAACTTCCATTTTGGACCATCTGTGATTAAGGGAGCTGGTTCTTGTATTTCCTAGGCACCTGTTACAATCATGACTTGTTTCCAAGCCTGATGTCATACATTTTCTCAAAGTTAGCATCAGGGCATCAAAGCACYGCCAGGTTTAAGGGGCAGGAGGACCCGGAGGTGGCACTGCCTTCACAAGGAAGAAACATCCCGCAGAAGAATGAGCTCACACATTGCTATGCAGGCAGCCCAAATACACATCCCTGCTTGGCACCTTTGTCCTACTAAAAATGACATACCACCTTGTAAACTGGCGCCATGCCACCCTGACAGATGGACTTAAGTGTAGGCAGCCAAGAGACTATGTATAAGCATCAAATATGTTTTTTGAGACCAGGACTTCCAGCCAGGAATGTTAAAACAGCTGTCCACATTGAGCTTGCATGCCTACACTTAAGAGGATATGCTATTGCCACTCAAGCCCTGAGCTGGATTAACTTGGAAAACAAATAAAATAGCTTCCACAGCCACATAAGGTGAGTTTTTGCAGAATCAGGATTAGTGATACTCAGGGGGGCTTTACTGACCTACGATTAGTGGGCACACTCGCGGGGGCTGAAGAGCTCTTCAGTTCTGCAGCTCAGTGGAACTTTTATCATGTGCATGCTGGTAAACAAATGTTTCTCACCTGAACACATCTTTATATACATTACTTTCCTTTGGAAAAAAAACATAGAATGCAATACCACCATGATTACAAACAAACACATTAGTGACCTTCCACTTTGTGTTAGAGGATACTTTTTTTTTAAATTAACTGCCCTCACTCAGGCACATGTATCTGTGTGACTGGGATCTGTTTCACCAGGTCTTCTTCTCTTTTCAAAACTTCAACTCCCATGGCCCTCTCCAAGACTTTTTGTTAGCTCATGCCTACATGCATACATACATTTTACATTTTGACACCATTTGCATAGCTTGCCCCAGTAATAAAATCATACTGCCTTGAGAAACAGGCATTGCATAAGGCAAGATGTGTGGTGGCTGGCCTGCAGAGCCGTGCCCTGGCCACCTCTATCCCAGCCCTGCGCCTGGCTGGGCTGCCTGCCGCCCACAAATCCCTCTCCTCGAGGACATGAAACATTCCAAACCACTGAGAAGCTCCAAAAAAACATGTTTGCTCACATCAACATGCCAAACAATGCTCTTTTTCTTTTTTTCCACAGAACTCAGATTTTACTCCTGCCCCTCAAAAAGTCATTGGCCTAAGTCTAAAGCGAGGTAAATATTCAAACCTGAACAAGTTAAAAGTTTCCTCAGAATTTCACGCTATTTAAAAAAGATAAAACCAAGATTTCCAATGGCAAGCAACATTGCTTCTAGCCCTGAGTAGCTTAAAGACTGAAAGGAGGTGATGGTACATTTTACTCAATGTTTAAACATGCTTTGTGTTCATTTTAATTCTTCTCCCTGTGGACACAATYGGATCGTGGGCATACATTTTTCATGTACACTCTAGCTGGGCACCTCATCTTTACTCTTCTGAATCACTACGTATGAACTTTAACTCTACGAGGGTACTCCCAGTATAGATCAAAGCTGCCTTCAGTGCCTGGTGACAGGGTCACATACAGTCTTCCAACAGCTGCTGGTGTCTTTTACCTTTGTTAAGGCTGATCTTTGCCGCAATTAAAAGTTACCTGAGTCACTTTATTACAATTTCCTGTGCTAGAAGCACTTCAGTGGTAGGCATCGTTTCTCCTGCACAGTGAGGATTTCCGACCACTGACCTTGCTTCCCCCTTTGGTGAATACTTCTTCCTCCTCTCACACCGTTCATCTTCTCTTTTACCTTTCATTCCTCACCTACAGTCTTTCCATTTCCTTTTTTCCCATGTTTTTGAGGACTGTATGAAATCATCTATTTGCAAGTTTCAGCCCCCTCTCTGCTGCTCCAAACTGCAGTTACTAACCTCAGCAACAAGATGCTTCACTTTCTCATACTGCCAATAAAGTTGATTCCAGGTTAATCTAAATTTCCATACCACTTAACCTTTCCCAGAGGGGAGGAATAGAGGGAAACACTTTGTGAAATATTTCATCAGGAAGATTAGCAATGCTGTGAAAACAATAGAAAAAACACAGATAATACCTCTCCCTCCTTCCGGAAACCAACAGTGCCTCAGGCTTTCTCAAGACACTGCACATAGATTGTGCATGGCTTTAAAACAGCTCAGGGAACAGTCAAATTGCAGAACAGGTCAAAAGGGATAAAAATACCGATCCGGATCACTACTTTTGCTTAATAAAGTAATTACACACACACCCCGAGTGTATTTTTTTCATGCATGCCTATTTTACACAGAATGATTATCTCCACGGTTATCGTAAAGATGAAGTAAATTAAACTGCAAATGGTAACGCTGAGCATCCAAAACCCCTTGGCAGCTCTCTCAGCCCCCTAAGTGCCTCTTCTTATTTGAAAAGAATTTGAAGGAGTACGTGAGGTTCATTTCTTACAGCATCATGTATGATACGAACGCAAACTCAGAGAACAGTCAGTCGTCTTACGCATTACACAAACAATTGAAAATGTATGGTGTTCGTTACCATGTTCAAAAAAGTTTAGGACCCAGTTACCTGAGAAACCCCTTTCTCCCATCACAAGAACGACTATCAGGAAGACCTGTCTGTACCTGCTGAAAGCCAGGTGCCAGATCRGACTCTCATTTTGTTGCATCCCTTGAGCTCCCATAACCGAGCTCTTAACCCTGAAGGTTTTACTTGCTGTTTCATCAACGTTTTTTTCACCCAGTCTGAGTTGCCAGATGATTTACTGATGGCAGCCAAAATTCATTGCTAGTTAAAGATAAATGAATGCTGGCCAAAATCTCTCAAAGTGCTTATATAACATTAACATCATAGATAGAGACTCTAGGCTAAAGGCATGCTGACCAAAATTTAGAAATATATAGCTTCTGTATTAGCAAAAAGAAACCTGAAGGGGCACGGCAAACTTTAACATTGCGTTCTGAAAATGCCAAGTGCTGAAAAAGCATTAGAGAAGCTGACCTTCTCTGCTGTCCCGTTCCCCGTGCGCAAGGGTGTGAGTAGAGCCGCTTTTACGCACACTACGTTAGCTTCACCTGTTACTGCTGTTCACCACTCCACAAGAGGAAAAAAACATTTTAAAATAGGAACGCATAGCAATTTTCCTTCAAAAGTTCACTTCAGAAAGAAAGCTTAGCACAGATGTTGCTCAGAAGGAACAGGGCAGAAGTACCCGTAACTGGTTCCTCAGAAGGATCTGGGGTTCAGCCTTCAAAGCACCCCGGTACTTAGATGCCTTACCTAGGTAAAGCGAGGCGTTTTCTTTCTTGACATTGTCATCTAGGTAGGTTGGTCCCAAGGTATAGATGGGTGTCGAGCCCATGCCAATGAGGATTTGGGCACAAATGAATAAAGCTACATAGAGAGAGTGGTCGTTTCCACCAGAGTCCTTGACACAGGCCGGCGAGTCCCACTGCTCTTTGGGGGTGCCATTGCCAGTCACGCACAAGCCCTCATTACTGACGGAGGAGTTCAATTCCTGGATCTGGTACGGCGGAGAGATGAAATGAGGTAAGGAGAAGAGCGCAGCCCCCAGGGCGATGAAAAACCCCCCTACAGCCAGCCAGAGTGGCCTCCGTCCGCGCCCCCCAAAGTAGCTGATGAAGACCACCACCACCAGGCTCCCAATGTCAAAGCAGCTGACCAGCAGCCCCGACTCCGAGCTCTTGAGGCTGTATCTCCGCTCGATGGTGGTGATGACACTGCTCAGGTAGCCGGAGACCATGAGGGACTGGATGAAGGTCAGGAAGCACATGCACACCAAGAAGAAGCGCGAGTCCGCCAGCACGGCCCGCAGGCACGCTCTGCCCGGGGGGCCCGCCAGCAGCAGCGGTGGCGGCCGCAGCGGCAGCGGGGGGCCCGGGGACACCCCTCGGCCGGGCGCCGCCGGCGGGCCGCGCTCCGTCCTCCGGGGGAAGCTCCCGCTGCCGCCGCCGCCGGCGGTGGTGGGGCGGGCAGCCCCGCCGCCGGCGGCGCCCCCGCCCCGTCCGTCCTCAGGAGCCGGTCCCGCAGCGGGGCTCGGCGAGGCGCCGCCGCCGCCGCCCCCCCCGGCCGCCAGGGGGGAGCCGAGCGCGGCCCCGCGGCCCCGCGGCGCCGCCCCGCCGAGCGCGGGCAGGCTGCGGCAGCGCGGCGCCTCCGCCCGGCCCCCCGCCGCCGGCGGCCGCTCCGCCCCGGGGCGCCGCTGCGCCGGGGTCCCCGCCGAGGCCATGCTGGGTCCGGCCGCGGCCTCAGAGGAGCCCGGCCGGCTCCATCGCCGCCGTGCGTCGAGCGCGCTGAGGGGCCCGGCGGGAGCGCAGCATAGCGGGGAGGGGAGGAGGGAGGGGASGGGGGTGGCCCTAGCCGCGGCCGCCGGCCGCCCCGCCGCACGTGTCAGCCAAAGTCCTTTGTGGCTCCATCCTCCCTCAGTCTCGCCCAAGGGGCCGCCCGCCCGCCGGGGCGCCCCCGCTGCCGGCGGCTCCTGCTCCCCGCCGCCGCATGCCCGCGGCGCCGCGCTCAGCAGCCGCCCGCCGGGGCCCCGCGGCCAGCCCGGCCGCCGCGGGGGAGCGTCGCCCGCCGCCGCTGCTGCCGCTCCGCCGCCCGCATCCTCCTCTCTCCGCGCCGCCGACGCCGGTGACAGAGCTCCGGGGGGGTGCTGCCGATCTGCGGGGCGGAGAGCAAGCACGGGAGGTCAGCGGCGCCGGCCCCAGCGCCCCGCTCCCCGCCACCCCGGCCTCTGCCCGCCCGACCCCGGGATCTGCCTTGAGCTCCGGGGAGCGCCCGCCGTCCCCCACGGCGGGGGAGGGCCGCGGGAGCGCCCCGGGGACCGCGTCCTTGGGGACAGCACGTGGATTTACATAAGAGCCGGGGCGGACATACACGTCCGTGGGCCTCGGCCAGAGCGCGACCCTTTTATTTGGCGCCGGATGCGACAGCCAAAGGTCGCCGTGCCAAGCCTTTCATTTTCCAGCCTAAAAATAAACACCCTGAAATAAATACTCCGCTACAACTCGGCGGCTCGGGGAGCAGCTGCGGGCAGCGGAGAGGGGGAACAAAGCCGATGCCGGGGCAGCAGCGGCGGCACCCCGCCAGCCGGCACCCCGGGGCCGGCCTCGCCGCCCCAGCTCGCCCGGGTGCCCCCCGTGCCCGCGGACACGCGGGACCGCCAAGCGATGGGCGATGCCCAGCCCTGCCTACCCCGGCAGCGAAACACGCGTTCTGCCTCCTTTGTCCGCTTTTGTCTCCCCGCTGCCGCCTGCTCGGTGCGGAGGGGCGGGCGGGCGGGCGGGGGAGGTAGCGGCAGCTCGGGCAACCAGCGGCGGCTCTCCCCCACCCCCGGAGGGTGGGCAGCGGGCAGGGCGGGGGAGCCGGCGGGGCGCACCGGGCTCCCTCCTCCCGGCCGCCGCGGAGAAGAAAGACGGGGCTACTCACCGTGCCTGCGGCGCGGGGGGGCGGCCGGCGGCCGAGCCGGAGTGCCAGCCGGGCCCTCCGCCCCCTCCCCGCCTGTCACCCAACGCCAGGTCCCCCTCCGCCGCCTCCCGCGGGCCGGGGCGGGCCGGGGCGGGCGATGCCGCCTGGCCCTCGCGTCCCCTCCAACCTCCCCTCGCCGCCGAGCCCGGGGCGGCTCCCGGCGTCCCCGCGACCTGCACCGACAGGGCAGAGCGGCAGCCGGCGATAAACCGAGTTACATCCCCTCGCAAGAGTTTCCGGAGCCCCTGCGGGAGGGTGAGCCCGGCGGCAGGGGGCGGCGGGGCCGGCTTTGCGAGGGGCTGGCCGGTGCCTTTGCTCTCTTCTGGAGCTGCCGGGTGCTGCAACTTCGCGCCCGTGGCTGAGAAAGTCAGCGGAGCGTCCCGCGAAACGTAGGTACGGTTGTCAGCCGCAGGCGGGGTTTAGGATGCTCCGTGGTGTCGCACCGTGTTTTGTAAAAGGTAATGAAATATTCGGAAGGCGATACCTCAATTACAGCGTCTGCTGAAAAGTGAAAAGAAAGAACAAAGGGATTTATTATTTTAATTATTCTTTTTTTTAGGAAAATAGAAAGCCAGGCCACCCGATGATCCATCTTGTCCAGGCTCTTGTCTCCAACGTGAGCCACCTCCAGAAGTGGGAAACACAAAACCTGGGAGAAGTAGTTTGGAGTTTACTCCTCACAGAGTTTCCTCTTAATCCCCTTTTCTCAGTTTGTGTAGTGTCTTTCCTCTCAAGTCTCTGTTTTTAAAGCCCTAGTAGTAAGATAAGTGTAGGTAGTCCTGCAAATTATTACATTTGTTGTGGTTTGATAGAGGGTCAACTGATGAGGTATTCCTCTTTTTGCCCTGAGTTTTACCATAAAATAATGCCAAGGAATACACCAAAGAAGTATAATATCCTACACATTTCTGAATAGCTAGTGCTTTTCTGGCAGGATAGAGGATTTACCTTTGATTTGTTTCCTCTCTTTAAAAAAAAAAAAAGTGGTTAAGACTGACTCACCACATTTGTTTACTTATTTATAATCTTGATCGATAAGATAGTTTCATGGGATACCATTTTCAATTTTTATCAAGCTTGTGCTTAATACCTCTTTGTGCTTGCTTAGCGCTCAAACAGCTCAAACTCAATACAGCCAAAACAATACTTTTTTTTCCTAGGTTTTCACCATATTTCTCCTGTTGATAAGGTACCCCAAGTTCAGTGGTTGTCTAGGCCTGTAGTTTTAGTATTCTCTTTGATTCAGACAGGTGTTCAAGGATCCTTGAAAAACTCATCTCAGTGATTCTCCATCTCAGTGATTCTTTCTACATAAGGTCCCTAACACGGTTTCTTCTATCTCATCACGCCACAGCTTGTTTTTACTGCAGTTCCTCTCTTCTTTTTCTTCTTCTTCCACTGTCAGCCCCTCATGGCCACAGCTTCCTTCGCTGACACTCAGCTCAGCCCTCAGTAAGCTGATTCAGCTCACTGAGGCAGCATGAAACCAACCCAAGGGAAAGAAAGATTTTTGCTATTGTTTTTGTGAGCTGGATCACTTCACCAAGAATGGGCACACAAGAGCTTGCATAAAAAAGGGAGGGAAGAGTGGATGTCCATGGGGAAAGAGGAAGAGAGGATAGCACATTTCAACAAGTACGAGCTCTTAATTCAACTCGGTCATCAAACTGAGCCATCCCTGAGAACATACGAATAATTCAGCTGATAGGCAACAACCCATTAAACTTCAGTAACTCCATTGCACTTGAACTAGTATATGAACCAATAACTGCGGTTTGTAAGCTTTCTGGATCACGTATTTATACATCAGCTTTGGGATCTTGTTTTATAACCAGGATTCCTAGCCATTATTGTATAAAACCAACAATAATTTTCATGAGATCACAGAATAACAGGAGGTATTACAAAAGCATTCTCCAATCCCATGGGAAAATATAAGGGTGTAGCATTCACAGCCTTCGCAGCAGTTGCAAACAGTATGGCCTGCAAAGAGGTAGAATGTCAATTCTTTCTGCAGTGGCAAACCTATCAAGAGATAAAATTGTCCTTAGGACTGTGTGAAGATGTTTGTTTTAGGAAGTTACTCCAGCAGACTACAGCTGCTAAAATGCCTGACTTCCCTGCTTACTTTTGGCTCTGAATACTTAAATAACAGGTTAGCTGAGCAAAGAGAGTATTTGTAGCCTGCAGCAGGTATGAGCATCCAGTGCCAAGTGATGAATGGGAAATCAATATTACTCCCTTCACTTGACAGGTTGATTACAGAAGGTGCAATGATGGTACCCAAATTCACAATAAAATATAAATGTGTAAGACTTGTTATGCAAACTTTCTGCTTTTAAAGTTTCACCCTAGTGAATTTAAAATATACAGGATCCCTCAAGCACAAAGCAATCAATTGGTGTTGCAGAGCGATCTGTTTATGGCTACAACTGCAAAGGAACATCGTTCCCATTTTGCTAGATTAAGGACATGGGCTGACATCCTACTTTTGATTTATCTGTGTTAGTGAAAGATATTAAGTCAGGACTAGTGGGAGACAGGCCCTTCATCTTAACAGTTCCTGAGTTCCCAGCTGACAACCTCCTTTTCACGTGGGCTGCCCCTGCCACGGTGGTGAGCACTCGCACAGTGCTCTCGGCTGCTGTTCTTGAGGGACATGACCTCTTAGCAGAGAGATGGTAACCATTAGTGCAGAGGAAGAGAAGTACCTTAACTCGGGCTGGCTTGGTCTCATGAGCTGTATCAGTTTCAGAAGAGAAGGTAAAAGAGCTGCAAAGGCACCATCTTTTTAAGGTCACACTTTAGTTGTGATGGATTTGGGGCTTTACATGTACTTGCTAGTCCAGGGAGCTGCTGACGCCCAACGAGGTGCCTCAGCCTGGTCTATTCCAGGCCACGAAGAGAGGGAAGAACTCAGCTGAAGGGTGGCGTGAGTTGATGACTCTGCTTTTCCTTCAGTATTTCACATTTCCAGCCAGGTTTTCCACTCAATGTTATGCCACAAATGCAATAAATCAACACACTTGTCTTCCTTCCCTTTTCCCTAACACTGCTGCCATTTTTGGGCAACATCTGCTCTTCATTCCCAGCCCAATATTAATAAAGCAATAAGCAAAACAGGATGTGCATTAGGAGGCTAATGGGCTTTAGGTCCTCCTGGAGCATGAGCACTGGGAAGCATAAAGCGAAAGGACAAGTAACTTCACTCCTCAGGGACCCTCACCAAGCTAGCTAGTGTACTAATGAACTCCCGAGGGCAGCTCACTGCTGGGAGAGAGCAGCTCATTATTTTTATTTGGGATGTCAGAGAGTGCGCTTGTAACAGCAGATCCTAAACTAAGAGCTCATTTAGTACAAGACATGAGCGTAACCACACTCAGATACTGTTCAGATAAATCCACCTTAACGTTGGTCGGTCTCCAGAGAAGAGCTAGCTACAGTTTCATGAATGAAATAAAGAAACCATGAATGGGAGGAAGGTGCAAAGCAATAGGGGAAAGGAAGAAAAGAGAAAGATAGTCTCAGAAATAACAGTTAAGCTTAGGGGTGACAGCTATCAGCATTAAAACTGTACATATTGGAGAAGAAAGGGCTACCTTTTCTCACTGAGGTCATTCTTCTACATTATAGTCTGCCCCATGCCATGCCCTCCCATCTAGGGAGCAGCCCCACGATCTGCAGCAGGGCCAGGGCGGTGGGAGCAGTGGGTTCAGTTGGCTGTCCAGTGATCATCGGGCATGGAGAGCTGGTGAGCCGGGCTTGCATCAGTGCGGGGGGCCCAGTCAGAAGCAGCAGGTGGTAAGGCTACCTGCAAAGGGTAGCGCAGGGAAGGCTCTGACATGCCTTGCCCATCGCAGGGCTGAATCTGGCACCATGCCTACAAACATGGGCTCCCCTTTGAGTGCCTAGTAGCAGGATAGAGCCCATGCAACCTATATTAGTCATGGTGATGGTTCTATAGGGCTTACTGTTTTATTTTAGAAGATGCCAAGTCTCAGGAGGTAAGTTATAGTGAATCTACTTGAGATAATTTTAACAGTTGTGTTCAAAATTAGACCTTCCTTCTCAAGCAAAAGCCCAATGTTTAAGTGTGTTTGCCTGAAAAAGCTAGTCAAGCATCTTAAAAATGGGACTGACTCTCAATTATTTATGTCTATCTTCTATGCAAGTACACACAGAAAAACTCTTATTTTGAAAAATAAATATAAATGTAAAAAGTCTCAGTAGTATAAAGAAAAAAAAAATT